>VZSE01002710.1:19522-80392 GCA_013398275.1 Promerops cafer | reverse complement strand
GGCCCCAGCGCGGCTCCCGACACCGACACCGGCAGCGGCACCGACACCGAGCCCCACACCGACACCAGCACCGACCCCGACCCCGGCGCCGGCACCGACCCCGGATTTGACACCGACACCGTTCCCGGCCCGGCCGCAGGTGGGTGCGGGGCGGAGGCGGCCGCCGGGTCCCGCCGAGCGCAGCGGAGCCGCCTCCCCTCCCGTGCCTGGGGCTGCCGCTCCCCCGGCCCGGAGCTGCCTCCATCCCTCTCCATCCCTCCCTCCATCCCCTGAGGATGCCCCATCCCCGCCGCTCCCCAGCCCGGCAGCCGCAGCGGGGGGGAGGCGGGGCTGGAGAGGGGCGCAGCCCCGCCGTGTGCCCGTGCAGTGGGCACGGGAGCGGTGGCACCCCTGAGGCTGCTCCCAGTGCCGGAGCAGCCGCGCACATGGCGGGAGGCGGAAGCCAAAGCTCTTGCATCAGATCGACTGAACTCAGTGAAGCTCATTTCCAGGGAGCCTGAGGCAGCTCAGCTGTGCGCTCAGGTCCGTTCGCAGAGGAGATTTGCACTGCTGTGCACCAGGCTGGGCACAGGCTCGAGCACAGCTCTAGGTGCTGCTCTCCAACCTTGGAGCCCTCAGCCCCTGGGAGGGGGTTCAGGAGCACTGGGCAAGAGCTCCGGATGCTGCCAAGTCCCTGTATCAGATCTTCTGTCTCTCCCTGCATGAGAAGGGGCCAGTGCTAAAATAGTGTGACGGCTGAGGCTGGCTTTGGGCGCTGCTCCTCCTGACTCTAGAGCTTGGGGAAGGGTGAGAGGAGAAGCCCTGCAAGGAGCAACTGTGGTCATTTAGTCTGTTCCTGCTGGAGCAGAGGAGCCTGAGGTCAGAGCTCCCGGGGTCTGCAGCTTCCTCCTGAGGGCCAGTGGAGGGACAGCTTCAATCTGTGCTCGCTGTGAGCAGGGACAGGACCCCAGGGAAGGGCTGGGGCTGTGTCAGGGGAGAGTCAGGCTGGAGATCAGGGAAAGGTTCTTCCCCCAGAGGGTGCTGGGCACTGCCCAGGCTCCCCAGGGAATGGGCACAGCCCCGAGGCTGCCAGAGCTCCAGGAGTGTTTGGACAGTGCTGTCAGGGGGGTACAGGGTGGGATTGTTGGGGTGTCTGTGCAGGGCCAGGGGCTGGATGTGATCCTTGTGGATCAGTTTCAGCTCGGGATGTTCTGTTATTCTGCTGGGGGTGAGGCTGGCAAGGTGCAGTGGGCCCTGGGGAGGATTCAGCTCTTCCCAAGGAGCTCAGGGCCGCTGCTGCACAGACAGCTCAGGGCTGTGCTGCTCCAGTGGGTCATGGGCTGTGTGCCAGCCTCTGCTGTCCCCTGGATCAGGGGCTTTCTAGCCGGGATGGCAGTGCCTGAGTGCTGCCTCAGAGCGTCTGAGCTGGGCACCCTGCTCCTGGAAGGCAGCGCCAAGTGGGGAGGATGCAACCAACTGGGGCATTTCAGGGCTTTGGGGAAGCTCAAGTGGGCTCAGTCCAGTGATGGATCTTGATCCCTGTGGGAGTCAGGAGCTTTTCTTAGCACCCCCTGAAAATGCTGCTGCTTTTGTTCTGGATCAAGTTGGGATGTTCATGGAGGACTGTGCTTCCAAGGAGCCTTTGTAAGCCAAGCTTGGGAGCAGTGTGTGCAGGCAGAGGCCCACAGCTGGGAGAGCTGTGTCTAGCTGGTGGCTCAGCGCTGTGCTGGCCTCTCTCAGGCCCCTGCTCTGCACAGCCAAAGCTGCCTTGGTGGCAGAATCATTTGATTACTGGTGGAGTCAAGCCTGACTGCTCTTGGAGTCAATAGAGTAGATGAGCCACATGTGAGCATCACTCTCGAGCTCACAGCCTCCTGACTTCCTTCCCTCCTATCTCAGCAAAGCCCTCAGAGGCGTCTGATGTGATCCAGCTGCATCTCCTGGGGCAGTCCTGTGATTTCTCCCTGGTAATTCCCAGTGGTTTTCCATGTCTCTGAGCTCACCAGCCTCAGGTCCCCGTTCTCTTGCTCACCAGTTCAACATCACTGGGTCACACATGACCTTCACTTATCCTTGTTTGCACTGTTGGTGGCCCAGAGTCTCCTCACATCACTGCTCCTGCCAGCTCATGACACAGCAGGGGACAAGGGGACAGTTCTGGCTTGCCCCTTGTAGGGCTACTCCCACCTATGCCCAGGTGATGGGCAAGCTGCTCTGTGACAGTTCCTGTTTGCCTGGGGCAGAGTCCCCCATGGGTAGGACTACAGGTCCCGGTGCTGAACCCCTGGTGCCGTGTCCCGGGGCTTTCCCAGGGGATGTTCCCTGGTGTATCCCTGGGACCTGGTTCCTCTGTGCTCTGCCCACATCTCATCTGTCTGGGTTCCTCTTGCTTCAAATTTCTGCACATTTTATGGCCATGCCAGCTGCTCTCTAAACTGGAAGGCACTACTCAGACCCCAGGGCTTAGGGCTCCTGCTGTGGCTTCCTCCCCCTTGACTCTTCCCTTTGCCAGGGCATGGATTAATTCTGCCTGGACTGCTGTGAACATGCTTAGGAGTGAATTTCGTGCAGCACTGATGGTGCTCTTCTGTCATTCACTTGTTTTAATGCTCTTGTTGGAGAAAAAAAAAGAACTTTTTTTATGGGTCAGCACTAGTCTGCTGTTCCTCAGTGATCTCCAAACACAAAGTGATTGCTCTGCAGTTAATTACTGTAGGATTTTAGTAGGGCACAGACACGGGAAGATTTTCCAGCTATTGCATAAGGTTGGATGGTCCAGCTGACATCCTGGTGGCTGCAGGGATGTTCCTCAGAGCATGACAGGTAGGACCTGCCCTGCCCTGAGTGCTCCCATGGCCATGGAGCTGCATCCACACAGCCACAGGCGCTGCTCCAGCTCCAGCAGTTCTCACCCCGTTGCTCCCAGGATGGCAGGGTGGAGGGTGTCAGCTTTGGGGGCAGTGACAGGAACACACTGACCTTTCAACCCACTCAAAAAGGAGGATGACTGTGTTTCTGCTGCCTCATGGCTGCATCAGCTTCCCCTTACAGCCAGTGATGACGTCCCAAAGCACCAGTACATACTGGTTCCATACTGATTTATGCCTGGTTGTTCAGTGCAGCTTACACTGCCTCCCAGACTGGTGCACACATGAGTCTGAGCCCAGATTTCACAGAACCACAGACAGGTTTGGGTTGGAAGGGACCTCGAAGGTTACCCAGTGCCACCCCCTGCCATAGGTGGTGCCCCTATCCACTTCCCTACCTACTTCCACTATCTCAGGTGGCTCCAAGCTCCATCCAAGCTGGTCTTTTCCTGGACATCCGACTCTGGAAGGAGGTTAATCTCCAGCAAGTGTCAGCCTTGGATGGTTCTGCACAAGCCTCCCGTGTCTGTGCTCCCCACAGTGCAGCTGCTGCTAAAGGATGGGATCTTGGTTTTGGGGGCCTCTTTCCTTATCTGTAGTGGATAATGGAGTGGTTGTAGGGCCAAGCCCTGCTTGGCACTGAGAGTGGTGTTTGTAGGCCTCTGGATATGTTTGCTGGGAGTTGTGGAGCTGCAGGAGGAAGGAGAATAATCTTGTTTTTTTGGCAGCCCTGGGTGTCCCCCTTGCCTGTGCTCAGTGAGGTCATTGGCTGCAGGCCTGTCACCTCCTGTTCCTTATTTTGCATGGGGCCCAGAGTGACTTGGAGAAGTGTGACTGTGGTCACCAAGTGTTGCAATTGGGCAAAATATGCAAAGTATTCTGAAAATAATGCTGAAAGGATTGCAAACACTCTGACATATCTAAAAGTGGCCATTACTTAGGGAATTTGGAGGATGGGTCTGTCTAGATGGCAGTTGTGAGGACTTTGCTGGTCGGGTCCAGGTGCCCAGAGAAGGGTTTTCCTATTCCTTTTTTTGCTGCTGCTGACAGCCTATAGCACATGTTTGGTCTTTGCGTGGCCTGCTGGGATCATAGCATGTTGGGGGTGTGTTGTGGACTAACAGGGAATTCTCAGCTACTTACATCTTATCTCGGGTTTTCTCTGTGTCCAGCTGTGAGTCCTCACATGGATCCCCAGGACAAACTGATTTCCATGGTCTCTCCCCTCAGAAAATCCATCCTGGTCTATGCCAGGAGGTTTTGCTGGGATATGGCTTTGCTGGGGCTGTGTTTGTGCTTCATGGTGAGAGTCACCTGCTCAAATCACCTGGCATCATTTAAACTGAGTGGAGACACCTGCAGCCTTCCCATGGTGGATTGAGGAAAATCAGCAGCAGCAAAAGGGCTTGGACTCCTCTTGTGGCGAATGTCAGGTGAGCTTCACCCAGAAGCAGTTTTTCTCCTCCTTTAGGCTTCCAGGCAGCTCAAGGGAAGGTGTCCCCACTGCCAATCTCTTGGTTTGAGCAGGGTAGCCTTGATGTTCAGGACAAACAAAGCCTCTTCTTTCACTGCGGCTGCTCTGAGGGGGCAAAACGTGCTGTGGAGGCAAAGGGGAGCAGCTGGTCCCAAACCATGGGGTGCACTTGTGGATGCCCTGGCTCTGGAGCATGGAGGGCTGGCAAGAGGCTGCCCCCCAAACCAGGGCTGGAGAATCCCAGAGATGGGGACTGCCAGCTGTGGTGGTTGGAAAGGGATGGGGGACCTAGAAAAATTGTAGCCAGTGAGGCATCATTCCTGACGTGGGATCTGACACAGGGGCTAAAGGGGCTGGTGGGCTCCCACGCTATGCAGGGCTCGGGGGCTGGCAGGGGGTGCTGCTGGTTCTTTCTGCCCTCCAAGGAAACTCCTGAAGCAGGTCAAGCCCTCCTCCTGATGGAGGGAAGAAACAGGCTCTGGAGAGAACAGCCTGTGTCCTTCTAAGGCAGTCCAAAGGCTGGGACTGAAAGAGTCCGGCTGAAAGGGAGGGATTTGGCACACGGGGAAGCCCAGCCTGGGGGCCTTTGGAAAAGAGACTTTCCAGCTGCTGTGATCACACCCCAAACGTGGCCCCCAGCATCACGGGAGCCAGCACAGCCTCTCCAGCCCCTGCTCTCAGCACCCTCCACTTCTCTGTCTGTCAGTCCTGCACTGAGACCCCCCTAGGCATCTGGGAGCTCGTCGGCGTCTGCTGCTACAACAGACGGGATGGGAGCTGCTAGGCAGTGCAGTCTGAGAGCCTTTATTCTGTCATCTTGATTATACAACCCAAAGTGAGAGACACGGGAAGATGACAAAGTTCATGCATACTGAATACATGCAATCCTTTGCTTTTTTACATTTCCCACAGGAGCTGTGGCCAGGATAAAGTGGGGTCGGCAAGTCAGTTCTGACCCCTGCCCTGACCCCTGCCCTGGTAACCAAGCTGGGATCAGTTTCCCTTTTCCTGAAAAAATACTCTCACACAGGGAAGATAACGACTTCCCCATGATCTGGGAGGTGTGCCTGTGAGCCCTTCATGCTCCCCCATCTCTGTCTGATGTTTGTACAACCCCCAGTCCTGCTGGGTGTAGCACCCACCTCCCCAGCTGGGAGAGCCACTGGGACTGGAGGCCCAGGGATGGGGCTTCGGCTGCCTGAGGTGACCCAGGATCTGCTGCAAGGGGGGGGCTCCAAGGCTTCTGGTGTGCCCTGGCAGACCCAGGTCCCTTCCTCATCTCCACACAGCTCAGCTGAGGGAGGAGGTGATGAGATCCTACACACGTGGTGGACTGGCAAGTCTTGCACTCTGAAAATGGAGTTTGGGTTTGGAGACCTTGTTCTGCTGCTTCAGCTGTTCAGGTGTCAGGAAGGACATGGTGACTTCTGCCTGTCCCCAGATGGGAGCAGGATGGGGAGTTACAGAGGTGTTGATGGAAAGAGGCCCACCGAGACATCTCAAGCTGCAGATTGTGCCTGTTGATCTTGCTTGTATCATTGGGCCCCTCCAAAAAGTGTTTCATTGTCTTTGTAGCAACTCCCAGTTGCTGTTTGATCCTCCCTAGCTTCCTCTTGGCCACCCACAATTAGCCCGGCTCCCTCAGAATCTCCTTGCAGGACTTTGTTGTGTGAATATCTCAAGATTTATGCTGACCTGGTCTTCACAAGTGTCAAGGCCCCTCTGGGCTGGAGCTCTGCTGCTTGTGTAAGCAACTCACAGTATTTTGACGTTATCTGCAAATCTAGGGGCCTCTTGATGGTGTCTCATCAGACACAGTTCAGGGAAGAGCAATAGAAGCATTTATAGCCTGCTGAGGAGCTGGATGGTGGCTTAGGCTGGTGCTCGGGTCTTTGCCCTGCACTGTCTTCTTGATTTCAGATTCTTCAGGCTCCTCTCAGTCCTGGAGGAGGCTGAGATACCGGAGTGTGGGGAGTGCCTGGGAGGGGTTGGTCAGGCAGGAGCTGATGGTGCTGTGGGACATGTGCCAGAGCCTGGGGTTTGGTGGTGTCGGGGTGAGCTCCTGCCCTCGGGACAGCCCTGACTGTCCCCTGCCCTGCAGTGGCTGAGATGGAAAAGTTGGTCAGAGAGGAGAAGCTGGGACTGTGTCCAGGGGTGTGGCAGCTGTCACTCCAGCACCAAGGCTCAGTCACAGTCAGCCTGGCCATGGCATGGGGTGACAGGAGGGCTGTGACCTGAGGAGGTGCCTGGGTAACTGTGGGTGCTCTCCCCCAGCACTGTGCTGCTTCCTCCCTTTTCCTGGCACGGACAGGAGCTGTGCGGTCCCACGGCTCCAAGACAGGGATTTCTGCTGCTCCTGGCAGACAGGACCAATGGTCCCTGGGAGGCAGCTGGCACTGCTGGGTGCTGGGTCCCTGAGTCCTACTGATTCTGCTTGTTGCCAGCCCTGCAGTCTGTGCACCCTGCAAGAGGTGCACTGCGAGTGCTCTGCACGTGTGGATATGGGAAAGCTGCTGGAGCTCCGGGGTCTGCTCCGGCTGCTCCATCCCGGCCCCGCAGAGCCCTGCCCCTGTTCCTGACTGTGCTTTCCACTGCAGGATGCCAAACTGGGGAGGAGGGAAGAAGTGTGGGGTGTGCCAGAAGGCCGTGTACTTCGCCGAGGAGGTGCAGTGTGAAGGCAACAGCTTCCACAAGTCCTGCTTCTTGTGCAGTGAGTACCGCTCCTTCCCTGACCCCCTCTCTGCTCCCTGGGCAAGGGCTCCTCAGGATCTCTCCAAACCTCCCAGCGTGGCAGGAGCACGGATCATCCCAGGACACACGGGCTGTCCAAGCTGTCGGGGCTGACCTCAGCCAGCACCTACACAAAGACTTAGTCCATTCCTACTCCAGGGAAAGGCCAGGCTGGGTCCTCTGGTCCGTGTCCAGATGTTAAGGATTGGAGCATGAGACAGGGTCTCTCCCAGCAGTGGTGGCAGGAGGTGGCACATCCCGTGCAATGCTCAGAGGTGGGGCTGGCTTTAGCCTTCTAAGTGGCTTTGCCACACTGAAAGGTGGTTGAGCCTGGGGAACTGGCATGGAATCTCCTCATATCTGAGGGGGGATGATGGGAAGGAGATGTGGTCCTGTCTGGCCCTTGTGCTGATGGAAAGCCTCCTGAGAAATGCTGAAGCATCACCCCCAGCCTGTCTGCAGATCCACTGTTGCTGAGGGTGTCTCTGGTGTATGTTTGGACCCGAGTGTCACCTCCAGGGAGGGGCAGCAGAACAGGATCTGGCTGCAAGTGATCCAGTGCCGAGCTCCCTTCTCCTGCCCCGTCTGCGGGATCCTACAAATACTGCTGGGATCCTGCTGCAAGTCCCCAGACACCCTTCCCTGCCTTTGGAGATCCCAGGGTGGGTGGTGTTGCAGTGCTGAGAGCAGCCCCTTAAACCCGGGGCATCCAGAGGGGCTGCAGGACGTTTGATTCAAAAGATAAGCAGTGTCCTCAGCCTGTGTGGTACCAGATTACTGTCCTCTGTCCCTGGAGACTGTCACGTATCAGAACCAGTGATTCTCCTGTGCCTACAGGAGATGGGGCTTGGAGCAACCTGGCCTGGTGGAAGGTGTCCCCGCCCATGGCAGGGGTAGGACAAGATGAGTTTTAAGGTCCCTTCCCACCCAAACCTCTCTGGAATTCTGTGGACAGGAGCACACCCGTTGCCTGTGAATGCTGATGGCTCCTCGAGACGTTGCAGCAGCAGAAGTGCATCTCCAGGGTGGCCTGGCTGCAGGGCCCCGCTGAGGTTTAATGTTTCCTCAGCTGGTCCCAGTGCCCTGGTCCCAGTCTCGCCATCCATCACAGCAGGGAGCACAGTTGGGATCTTTTCCATAGGGGCAGCAAGCAGAGGTGGGATTTGGAAACAGGCACACTCTGGAACTGATCTCTTCCAGCAGGGAAACTCCAGTGACCTCATGGGATGATCCCTGCGATGTGCCGGTGTCCACCTAGCCTGGCTGCTGGATACTTCTTGTCCAGCCTGCCTGGGACACAGCACATACAGCTGGATCCAGATGGGAGAGAGGGAGAGGGAGGCTGCTGTTGTGTCTGTGCTCCCTGCAGTGTGGAGGGTGGCTGGCGTGGCTGGGAGCTCCCATTTGTGGGAGTTTCCAGGCTGCAAACTTGCTTTGGCTGGTAGGGCTCAGCAGGGGAGTTGTAGAGGCTTTTCCTGGGCAGGACGAGGGTGACAGGCTGGGTTTGTATGGCAGCTGCTCTGCAGAAGGAAATCCTGTTTGTTCTGTGGCCTCAGATAAGGAGGGTGGGGAATGTTACCCTCACCCCTTGTGCACACAGTGGTTTGCCAGGGAAAGCTGCTGCCATGGGATGCTGGCACCCAGAGAGCAGGGCAGGACTCCAGGAACCACAAAGTGAGGCTAAAGGCATTTCTTCCAGGTGGGAATACACGGCCAGAGGGGGGAAGGTCCCCCGTGTGTGTTCATGCAAGCAAGTGCCCAGGGAGTGCTCCTGGGCTCAGGGCTGCAGTCCCTGTGCTTTGCAGGCATTTGTTATGCCACTCCACATGTACCCAGCAGCCTGTCCTGGCTATGGCTCCTCAGCTCAGGCTGTGGCTCGTGTGCCAGCCCACCCTGCTGCCCACTGTTCCTAGTCCGTGCCACAGGCTGTGGGTGGTGCTCCTGAGCTCCTGCATTCCCAGCCTGTTCCCCAGTGCTGCATTTGGGCCCCATCAAGGAACTTGAAACCATTATCTTTAGGGGAGAATAACAAATACTTCAACCAGATCTGCCAAAAACATCATGTAAAAGGAGCCAAGCCTACCGCAGTGCATTAGAGCTCAGGGAGCAACTTGGTGATTGACTCTTGGCCGTGATCCAGCTGCCTGGGTAGTGCAGCAGAAATGAGCTGGAATGAGCCCTTGGCCTTGGAAAGCAGAGGCAGCTCTTGTCTAATTGTTTTTCGGAGAAGCTCAGCTGCTCTTAGAAAAACAAAGAGTCCTTAACTCCATCAGTGCCGTGCATTGGATTTTCTGCAATGCACAAACCCGGGGGCTGGATAAAAATTTTTTCTGTTGCCTCTCAAAGCTCCGTGAGTACAGATGAGGGACTGTGAAAGCTTGGGCTGGAGCTCCAAAGCCATCCAGATGCCACTGAGATCATTCACTGCTGCCCCGGGACAAAGGCCTCTGAAATGCCAGTGAAAGTGCCCAGATGCCTTTCTGATGGTCTGGCTGAGCAGGGTCACTCCAGGGCAATGCAGAGACCCCAGCAGCAGCCCAGGAGCTTAGCAGCTTTGGAACCAGTTACCTGCTCTGGTCTCTCCCAGCTGGGATCCGTTCTCCATCCCCAGCTCCTGCTGTGGTGGGAGCATGTAGCCAGGAGAGGATTCTGCCAGAGCCTCCTTAGATGGCAGGAGATGCTTCCCTTTCCTCCTCCTTGTCCCAGCAGAGGCACACAGGGTTCTCCTGGCTGTATTTAGTCATGGAAGGGCTGCCTTCTGCCCCTGCTCAGTTTGTGCTGCTCCGAGGGGAGAACTCTGCTCTGTTTGCATTCCTGTGATATTGGGAAAGGCCAAGAAACTGCTCTGCTGGCCAAGAAGCTGCTGGAAGCCTCGACATTTAAGGCGTGGAAAGCAGGATGGGGGAAGCTGTGTGGCAGCTGCAGTCAGATCAGTTTGGGGCTGGCTGCCAGCACTGCAGACTCTGCCTTAGGAGCTGGGATCCTGCACGAGGCACGTGAACACTGAACGTCACCTGGAGTTTGGGTGCTGGTGGCCTCCTGTTCCTGCTGGCTGGGCAGAGTGTCTCAGGAAGGGCTGGGAAGGGACGTGGCAGCTGTGAGCAGAGCTGGGACAGGAGCTGGTACTTCCAGGACCTTAAGGTGGTTTATAAAAGAGAGGTGGAGTGACTTTTTACACAGGCAGATAATGACAGGGCAAGGAGGGATGTTTTAAAACTGAGAGAGGAGCAATTCAGATTAGATAAAAGGGAGAAAGATTAGATATAAGGGAGAAAGTTAGATTAGATATAAGGAAGTAATTCTTTACTCAGAGGATGGTGGGGCGTTGCTTCCCAGAGAAGCTGTGGCTGCTCCATCCTTGGAAGTGTTCAAGACCAGGTTGGACAGGGCTTGGAGCAACCTGGGGTAGTGGAGGGTGTCCCTGGCAGAGGGTTGGAATTGGATAATCCGAACTGAAGGTCCCTTCCAATCCAAACCAGTCTGTAATTCTAAACCTAAAAATCAAGAGAAGGCCTGAGCCCATCACCAAGCTCAAGCTCTGGGTGGGCTCAGCAGGGCCCCTGAGGATGGCTGCCATCTCCTCCTGTCCTATCTTACATCCCACATTGACCCCCAGGGCTCAAACATCCGGCTGTTAGTGTTCCTCACCTGAGACCCCCGCGATGCACAGCCCCAGACCGGGGCAGGACCAGGGCTGAGGTGTCACGTGAGCCTTCTCAGCTTTGGAGAGGTGACTGTGCCCAAAGTGTGAAGCCCTTGCAGTGCCTTAGGTGTGGTGATGGTCACAGGGCTGCTCTTGGATGGCTCTTGGTCCATCCAAACACCAGGAAAACCACATTTGCTCACATTTCTTTGCCCCGAGTGCTTCCTGCTGTGGATTTGCAGTGGACAGGGCGTGGGACCAGGACATCCATCCCCAGGCCTGAGAATCCTGCAGTGATTTGTAGGGAAAATTCACCCCCATGGTTTAAGTGCAGCTGCAGGAGAGCAGCACCCAGAGGGTTAAGAGAGCTTTCCTTCCCTTGGTATCACCCCGTTGGCTTTGGTGGTTGCTGCCTTTTAAAGCCAGACGCTGCTCTTGTTGTGATCCTTATCTGCCCTGGTTTGCATGTGCTCCTGCAGCTGGAGGGTTTCCCTGCCTCTCCAAAGCTGAGCCGTGCCGTCCCTGTGAGGGCTTGTTTTCCCCAGCTAATGAGCGAGCTCTGGTGGAGCAGGCTGCTGCCACACCCTCCCCTCTGTTCTAGTGGTCTGTAAGAAGAATTTGGACAGCACCACTGTGGCTGTGCACGGTGAGGAGATCTACTGCAAGTCCTGCTACGGGAAGAAGTACGGCCCCAAGGGCTACGGCTACGGGCAGGGAGCAGGGACCCTGAGCACGGACAAGGGCGAGTCCCTGGGAATCAAATATGAAGAGTGAGTTGGAGCCTTGTTTTCGACACTGGGGCTGTGGGCACCTTTCTCCCCACACCTGTCCTGGGGTGCTTGGCAGTGCAGCCTGTGCTGAGCTCCCAGCAGTGTCCATGGGCTGCCTGGCCCCTCTGCCCCTCCAGGGAATCCCACTGAACCCTGTTTGGCAGGTGGGATGGGACGGGACATGTCCCCATTGCCTGAGCACGCTGCCCACCCCCTCCCAGCACACAGCCCTCAGGCTGAACTTTCCACGGGGCTTAACACGTTGTTCCCAAAGTTCCCTTATAAACTGGGCTGGGATTTGGGATCCCATAGTTCTTCCCTGCTCCGTTTTGCATCCCTGATCGTGAGCTCCCTGCCACCCACAGGGGCCAGCCCCACCGACCCCCCAACCCCAATGCAGCCAGGATGGCCCAGAAGGTGGGAGGAGCTGACGGGTGCCCCCGCTGCGGGCAGGCCGTGTACGCGGCTGAGAAGGTCATCGGAGCTGGGAAGGTAAGAGGGGATGCTGGGCACGGGGCACAGGGTGCTGCATGGCAGGGATACCTTCGGAAGGGTCTGGACCTGCCCTCAGCCAGGCTGGGACTGGGTCCAATGGCCACGTTCACCTGGAAGCCTGGCACCAAAAGGAGATCTTGGCAAGTCTAGAAGCTAGGTTGTCCAGGCTGCAGCGCTCTCACAGACTTGTAGATGGGGGAGAAATACATTTTATATTAAAGATTTACAGCCCTGCTCAGCAGAGGCCACAGAGGACATCTGCTGTGGATGTGCTGGGAGGGTGAGCAGTGACATGTGCCATGGCCAGTGTCACTGTTAGCTGAAAGGTGCATCTTACTCTCCTCTGTGCCACAGGCCGGGATGCTGCAGCCACGATTTGGCTCAGGCAATGAATTCCAGTGGTCAGCATGGCCCACAGGCCGGGCAGGGTGCTGGATCTGTGGGCATGGGTTTGGTGAATGTTCCTGGGGCTGTTCTGGTGGTGGCTGGGTCAGCTCAGGGTTTGATGTGAAGGTCTCTGTCACAGCCCTGGTGCTCCCTGTGCCAAGGTCATCCCTTCACCAGGGGTCTTTGCACCCTGAGCTGTGACCTGGGTGCAAAGCTGGTCCCAGCCCAGCTCCTCTGCAAGGCCTGGGGACCCCTTCTGTCCTCCCAGCCCTGGGACCCCAGATGACGTCCCTGCCTGGAGCTGCCCTCCCCACGAGGTCAGGCACAAGCAGAGCTTGTCAGGGACACCAGGCCAGGCTGCTTGGCTTTGTGCCATGGGGACAGGGTGGCCATGCTGGGACAGCCTCACCAGTGATGAGGTGTCACTCCCTGACCTGGCTGGGCTCTGTCCTCCTGTGCTTGTCCTGCATCCCCAGAACAAGGAGAGGGGTCAACAGAAAGGGCCCCTCGGCATCATCCCAGCTGGCTTCTGATGGACATGTTGAGGGTCAGCCCAGGGTCACAAGCTGAATTTACCCTTAAAACCACGATCTGGGCTTCCTGGTCATCTCCTGGCCCCAGTGTTTACAGGGAACCAAAGCTGGTGAAGCAATTACATTAAAGTAGACCCAGAGAGGATTCCAGAGCGTGTATTTCATGTGCTAATGTTTGCTGGATGACTCCATCCCATACCTCCTCCTCCAGCCCCTGAATTTCACATTTTCTTCCAAAAAAGGTTTCATGTTTTCCCAAGTGTTTGTTTAAATTCCTCGGTGAGCAGCTCTGGCTACTTAAGGTCTGCCTGAAGGCTGTGAGCTCATTTATCTCCAGGGGACTGCCGGGACCATGGGGGGTTATTTTTAAACTCTGCCTGGTTTTGACATTTTTCCTCTCTGTTTGCTGCCTTCCTTGGAGCTGTGGTTGTGTGGGGCAGTTGTCCCATCCCTGCTGCCACCCCAGCCTAACATGGTCTCAGCTAGACAGTGGGGGGGATTTATCTCGCTGGTTAGGAGAGAACAGTCCCCAAAGGGGGGGGGGGGGATTGCTCCTTACAAATTATTGTAGAAATTACTGCACAAATGACCTCTTGGAGTGTCAGCAAAAGGTCTCCAAAACCATATCAGCACAGGAGCAGTGCCCACACCTGGTGTTTCCTCTCTGTATTTTCCCTGTGGGGCTGGCTGTGCTTTCCAGGGAAAAGCTTTTAGCCCGTTCAGAGCTCTTTGCCAGCCCCTTTGGATCAGAAACAGAGCAGGGAGCCTGGCTGGTACCAGAGCCTGGCTGCCCTGTCCCTGGGGTCTGACCGGGCTCTGCTCCTGTCCCGCAGTCCTGGCACAAGTCCTGCTTCCGCTGTGCCAAGTGTGGCAAGAGCCTGGAGTCCACCACCCTGGCAGACAAAGATGGGGAGATCTACTGCAAAGGTGAGCCCCACCTTCCCTGCTGGCTTGTCCTGGGCTCTGAGGGGTGGGGGTGAAAACCCCTGTGCAGGGACCCAGGGGAGGTGGAGGCTGGGGAAGGGGTGGCCTAGCAGCTGCTCTCAGGAACTGACTGTGCCAGCCACAGAGCTGGAGAACTTCCTGCTGAGCCAGGGCCTCCGTTTGCCCAACAAATCTGGCAAACCTTGTCCTGTCCAGGCAGGGTGTGCCCCTTGGGGAGGACCCGCTCCTGTGCCAGCCTCACCTGTGTCTCCCTTCCGTCCTCTGCAGGTTGCTACGCCAAGAACTTCGGCCCCAAGGGCTTTGGCTTCGGGCAGGGCGCCGGGGCGCTGATCCACTCTCAGTGAGCTGCAGGGCTGGGCCCTGCGCTCACCCAGGGCTCGCCCTGTGCTGCCCGCCCACCCCACGCCGCGGTGAGCGCCCCACTGTCACCCCAGCCACCGCTGCTTCGCAGCACCCGCCTCTCCTGCCCTGCCCCGGCCTCCCCCGGAGCTGGGGGGGTCCCAGCGTTGTCCCTGTGGGGTCCTGCTGGGGCAGGTGGCACAGGGGGGCCACTCCCTCCCACTGCAGCGAGGCCCCGGTGCCCAAGTCCTGCTCTGCGTTGCCCATCCCGCTGGCTGCGTGCTCAGCCGTGACACCGAGCAAGCAATAAAACATCAGAGACATCAAAGCTCACCCAGGCCTGGCCCTGCCACTTACTCACTGTCTGGGGCTGAAGACGGGCACTGGGTGCCCAGAGCTGGGGAGGTGTTTGAAATTAAAGCCCAGTGGCAGGAATGTGTCAGTGCAGTTTGACACGGCCCAGCTGTGGCCAGCTGAGCTCTGCAGCTTGGCTGGGATAGGCTCCCCCTCTGCTCCCACCAAGAATCAGCATGGAATGGTTTGTATTGGAGGCGACCTTAAAGCTCATCCTGTTCCACCTTCCACTAGCCCAGGTCGCTCCAAGCCCTGTCGTTGAACACTTCCAGGGATGGGGATAACTAATTCCAAAAGCAGAGGTTGATGCTGGGAGGCCAGGGACAGCCCTTCTGGGGTGTGTTGCTAGCACCACGTGTGCTCACCCTCTCAAAACCCCTATCAGTGCTTTAGGTGGCACCTCTCCAAGCAGACATGCCCAGCAGTGCCCAGCAGTGCCAAGTAATTAACAGCTTTTCACCTACTCCCTGCTTTTTTAGCAGCTTGTGGATCATTAAGCCTCCAGTTTGGCAGCTGCCCAGGTTTAATTGGTTTCCATCTAAACTCTTCACTCCCTTTCTGTGATTCTCCTGTTGGACCGGATCAGCCTCGCTGCAGCTTAGAAACTCCACAGGTAATTGAGTTGTGGGGTTTTTGAAGTTATAAACATTGTGGTTGAGCAAATGAGATGGGGAGTGTTCTGAGAAGCTCAACAGAGGCAGAAATCCCTTTTTGGGGCAGGACTTGGGCTCCTTTATCGACTTAAGTGCTTTCTCCTGTTCATCACACCCCTCGGTTTTACCCTCGGTGTTTTTGAAGTGGAGATGGGGAGTTAAGTCTAGATTCCAGCACCACTGCTCTGGGCTGCGTGGTGGCTGTGATGAGGGGTCTGGTGGTGCTCTGTGTGAGGGGCAGGCGGCCCAGGCTTGGCTAGGGTCGGGAGCCACAGCAAAGAGGGCTCAGGTACCACCCTGGTGTGGAGACCCAAACCTGCCTCCCTCGCTTGGCAGAGGCCCTGCTGCTCCCCCATGGGGGGGAGGGCCTTGTTCTGGAAGCTCCTGCAGAGATGGGGGGGGGTCAGGAAGCTGCTGCAGAGCTGTGAGGTGGGGCTGCTGCAGGAATGGAGGGGTCAGGAAGCCACTGCCTGCTCTGTGAGCATGCAGGGGATGCTGTGCTGCTGCTGTGCCATCTCAGCTGGATGTGCCCCAGATGGGAAGATGCTCGGGTAGTGCTGGTTGCTCAATAAAGCTACAATGAGTCTTTATTTAGTCCCTTCCTCATGCAGCTATAGAGGTTTTGTCAGAGAGAGGGGAGGAGTGGGAGCCCCTCTGCTCTGGAACCAGGCTGGGAGAGCTGGGGATGTCACCTGGAGAAATCTTCAGGGAGACCTCAGAGCCCGTTCCCGTGCCTAAAGGGGCTCCAGGAGAGCTGGAGAGGGATTTTGGACAAGAGCCTGGAGGGACAGGACAAGGGGGAATGGATCTGTCCCACAGCCAGAGGGCAGGGTTAGATGGGATATTGGGAAGGAATTCTTGGCTGTGAGGGTGGGCAGGCCCTGGCACAGGTTGCCCAGAGAAGCTGTGGCTGCCCCTGGATCCCTGGAAGTGTCCAAGGCCAGGTTTGGCAGGGTGTGGAACAGGATGGTTCTTAACCTTTCAACCCAAACCAGTTGGTGATTCTATGAGGTACTGACATTTCACATGTTATGGACCCCAGAGAGGCCACTGCTACTGGAGGCCTGGTCAAAGCCAGGAGAAAATGCTGGATTTGGGTTTTGGAGGGCCACGGAAAGCTGTAGGTTAGAAGGGACCAGCAGAAGTCTTAACTGCAACCTCCTGCTTAAAGCAGGGTTCCAAAGGGCAGGTTGATCAAGCATTTGGTGTCCACTCAGGTACGGGAACCATCTGAGGATGGAGGTCCCCCCCCGTGGATCTTGTCCAAGTATTGTGCCACACAACCCTTGCAAGGGTTGTTTCATCACTGAAAGGATGGTCAGGCCCTGGCACAGCTGCCCAGGACAGTGGTGGAGTTACCATCCCTGAGGGTGTTCAAAACACCTGTGGATGTGGCACATGGGGACATGGGGTGAACGTGGCAGTGCTGGGGGAGTGGTTGGAACAGATGATCTTGTGACCTGGGAGGGCTTTTCCAACATTAATGATTCTGTGAATCCCTGATTTTCCTGTTGTGCCCCTGTGCCTGGTGCCTCGTGTCCTTTTGCCAGGCAGGGCCGTGTCTCCCTTCTCCACAACCCTTCTCTAGACAATGGAAATCTGAAGTTCAGCCTCCCCAAGTCCTCTTTTCTCCTGCCTGGTGAGTCTCTGCTGAGCTCCCAGCCCCAAAGGTCCCGGGTAAACCATGTCCTGGGACAGGGACCATGCCCTGAGGGTTTGCCCTGGGTGCCACACACCTGCTGACCCTGCACTGGTCACTCAGAGTGGCTTAGGGAGTGACAGAGCCCACCATGGGGACACCAGGATGGGATCACAGGGGCTGCACATCCCGACAGAGGCATGAGGGGGGATGGAGGAGGTGGTGGGACACGGCCCAGGAGAAACATCGTGGGACTAGAGGTGCTTTTTGGGCAAGCTGCAGTGGGACAGCTCCGACCATCTGCTACCCTCTGCTGATCAGCGAGCACGGCAGGGCCCAGCCGGGTCTGCTCACCTGTGCCCAGGTGTTGTCCAGCTCCCCCTCGAGGCGGCAGAGCCGCGCTGTGCCCAGCAGCTCCCACCCCTCGGGGGCTGCAGCCTGGGAAAGGAGCTGTGGCACCCAAACCCGCCCCTGAAGGGACAAACCAGGGGCTGGCTTGTGGCCAAGCACCCTGGAGCCTGGAGGCAATGGCACCACTTGAGGGGTCAGACTGGAGCCTCCAAGCCCCGTGGCCAGCGGGGCTGTGAGAGGGGATGTCACCCTGTCACCGAGCTCTGAGGGGATGTCACCTCGGGGCAGGGCTGAGCCCGACAGCCCCGTACCCTGTCCTGAGGGCCCTGTGTGGATGGGTGAGCGTGGGCAGCCCATGGAGCAGAGCCCTTGGCTTGCCCGCAGCCTGGCACAGCGAGTCCTGCTGGGTTTGCTGCAGGGCAGGAGCTGCCATGTGCCCCCCGGGCAGCCTGGCAGGATGAGACCCCTGCCTGGTGTGTCTGGGAATGGACAGCTGGGGAGACGGGAGTGGAGAAGGACGGTGTCAAAGCTCCTTCACATGCAGGGCTGCGGAACCGTCACCTTCCCTTGGTGGCTGGTGCCTGGAGAAGCAGTGACTGAGTGAGCAGAGGGGCGGGGGTCTGGGGCAGGGGTTGGCAGCCCTTGGTTCTTCCCCGGGCTGTGAGGATGGAGCTGGAACTGGATGGTGAGCGCAGAACTGCCCACGGACATCCTAGCTTAGCAGAGCAGTGACAGTCCCGAAACTGCTTCCCCCGAGTTCCCAGGGCTCAGCATCCCCGGAGCTGAGCGTTACCCGTGCGTGGGAAAACAGCCTTGGTGGGGGAACCCACACATCTGCTCTGCTCCTTCTGAAGTGCTGGGGTGCTCAGGGTGACCTCCGGGGCCGCCTGACGTCAGGAGCCCGGGTCTGCTGGGACACCCGGGATCTCTGCCAGCGTGGCGAGGTTGGCCCCAGGGAGCACGAACCAGTTCCTGGCTCCGCCAGCCGCCCTGCCCTCTTAATGAGGGATAATGAGGTGCATCGCATCGGCGCTGCAGACTTGCCCCCTGGCCACGGCGACTGTCGGCAAAGCCTCCGGCAGGGATGGGGAATGATGGAGGGGCTGGGGCAGGAGGGACTCCAGTCGGGGGCTCTGCGGGGTTGGGGTCTGCGAGGGGTGCGCGAGCAGGGTGGGCCAGAGGTGGGCGCTGGGACAGCGGCTGCGTGCCAGGGAGCCAGGGCTGATCCAGCCCCCCGTCAGTGACCCCGGCACATTCCCGGGGGGATTTCCTCCCATTGCAGACCTCACCTGGGTGAAGGACCCACTCAGCGTTTGCAGGGGCACATTCAGCTGCCCAGCCACCTGTAACCGTCACCCGCCCTGGCAGCCCACGGCCAGCACAAGTCCCCAGATGTGCCCCCCGGCAGCGCAGCCCAGCCCGGCCCGGGGAACCCTCGGTGCCAGGCGCTGGCACAGGAACAGACGGTGCTGCGGTGGCCGGGAACGAGACGGGCTGGAAAGGAGACGGTGTTTGGCTGCAGGCTGGGGAGGATCAGGCAGGAGGACCAGGCTGCGCTGGCCCGGCCCCGCTCCACGGCTCATTCCCCTGTACAGGTCACACAGCTGGCGGATGCTGCTGCTTGCTGTGGGACAGCCTGAGGGCTTCAAATCCCCATCCCAGGGGCTTTGAACGGTGGGAGCTCTGTGTGCTGAGGGGTGGCCTAGCACCCTTGGGTGAGTGGCTGGTGGGGTGGCTGGCTGTCAAGGGTTGTCCCCATTGCTGCTGTCTGTTCTCTGCTTTTGTCTCCCCTCCTGGGCTGCCCTCGGGGTCCCCAGAGCCCCTGCCTGGCTGGTGCTGCACACACAGCCTGCTGTCCCAGCTGGCACTGCACCCCAGAAGCCCTTGCCCTGACACTGCAGCCCATTGTGCCCTCTTGGCTGGCACTGCAACACCCAGCCCCCCAAGCCCAGTGGCACTGCACTCTGCACCTCTGCCAGGCTGGCATTTTATGCAGAGCCCCCTGCCCAGTCAGCCCTGTGCCCCACAGCCCACTGTCCCAACCAGCACTGCACCCTATAGCCCCGTGCCCGTGGGGCTGCACCCCCAACAGCTGCTGCTGCACCCCCAAGAGCTGCTCTTGCACCTCCAACATCTGTCCCTGCAGCCCGGGCTGTCGCGCAGAAGTCCCCAAGCCCTGCCCCATCCCACACCCTGCACCGCTGCCATGAGCCCCAACCCTGCCTGTTCACACGAAGACCCTGAGGCAACGCCTGCCCTCGGGCACCCCAAAAGCTCCTCCCGGGTGATGCGGGGCTGCGCCGGGCCTGGCCGGGCTTCGCCTGGGCGTGAAGGGAGCCTGAGAGCAGGAGGGGCCAGGCGAGGCGGCAGGAATGCGAGTGGGAGAGCGGCCGGGCAAGTAGCGACAGCTCCTGCGAGCGCGGATCCCACACGCGGCTCGGGCAGGGAGCGGAGCCCCGGCACGGGGCTGGCGGCCGGAATGGGGCACCCCATGGCTCAGCCCCTCTGAGAGCCGGAGCGGAGGGCGGCGATTCCCCCGGGGCAGCACGGCCACCGCGGGGGTCCCGGCCCCGGGGAGCTCGGCTCTGGCGTGGAGCGGCTGGAATTCCCCCGGCGGGTAATGCCGGGCTGGGCCGGCACAAGGTGCTGAGGATCCCGCGGCGCCGAGGAGCCGTGATGACCCCCGAGAAGGTGCTGAGGGAGGGGGTGCTGGAGAAGCGGAGCGGGGGACTGCTGCAGCTCTGGAAGAAGAAGCGGTGCCTGCTGACGGAGAAGGGGCTGCAGCTCTTCGAGCCCAAGGGCTCACGGCGCAAGGAGCTGAGCTTCGCCCGCATGAAGGCCGTGGAGTGCGTGGAGTGGAAGGAGCGGCACATTTATTTCACGGTGGTGATGGACGACAGCCTCGAGATCGACTTCCGCTGCGCCCAGGAGGACCCGGGCTGGAACGCTGAGATCACCATGGGGCTCGTGCGCTTCAAGAACCAGCAGGCGATGCAGGAGGTGCGCGCCCGGTACAGCTGCCGAGCAGGTACCGGAGCTGCCGCGGGTCAGGGAGCAGGACCCAGCCCAGGATGAGGTTCCTGGCCGCAGGTTCCCATCCCTGAGTGGTCTGGGGAATCACAGAGGGGGTCCCATGGACCAGGGTGGGTCTGCAGATTGATGTTCCCATGTCCCCCTGCACTGGCTGGGAGCCTCATGGGTTTCGCCTCTCTGAATCCCTGGACAGGGACTTTCTAACATTCTCCCTCTGTCTGGGGCGGCCTGAGGGACACAGGGCCCTTTGCCATCCTGCACGTGGGACGGGTGCGGATGGTGTCTGGCCCCACTCCCCAGTCCCCTCAGGATGCCCCATGTCCCAGATTGCCGAGCGGGTGACAGGAGTCTTCTCTCTGCAGTGGTGCAGCTGGACGCGGCCCCGGTGGGACAGCCCAGGGAATCGCAGCTTCCCAGGAGTCGGATGGAGATGGCCCTCGGCTCGGCAGGCGCTGGGGAGAACGGGATCCCTGCGGGCAAGTGAGGTCACCGCTGTGCAGCCCGGGGACGAGGACAGTGGCCCTGGGGAGGCCGGTGCTGGCACTGGCTCCCCCCGTGCCGGGGCAGGACAGAGGCACTGCAAGAGCTGGGCTGGCACAGCCACCTCCCCTGGGCACAGTGGGGCAAAGGACACAGGCAGGGCCAACACCTGGCGCTTCAGACGTCCCTGCCCGGGGCTCCACCACCCTTCATTCAGCTGACATGTGCAGGACCTTGGTGCGCTGGTGGGGACCCCAGGCCTCTCCTGCAGGACAGGGGATGGATGAGGCTGTGTCTGAAGGATCCGTGCCACAGGGAGCTCTGCCTGTGTGACAGTGACACCGGGACAGATGGATGTGGCTGGGTCCCAGTTTAAAAAGTGTCTGGAAAGCGGCTGCTGCAGCAGGGACCCCTCAGCAGAGCAGATAAATGACAGCGTGGTGACACAGCCATGCTGCTGGACATTGTCTCACCCTGGGATGTCCTTGGGCTGTTGGGGAATGCTGGGGACCCCAATTCCCTCTACCAAAAGTGTCCCTAAACAGGACTTTCATCTTCTTACTCTGGTGTTGCTTTGATTTGTGTGACCTCACAGGGCACGGGAGAGCACAAATCCCGCCCAGAGCTTTGCCTGTCTTGACCTCTAAACCAGCATCCCCCAGTCGGGCTCCAAAGCCCCCCACTGGCACCCCGAGGCTCCCTGGTCACCAATCCCGCTGCGCCCGTGTCCCCAGGGATTCCCACGGCGGTTTGTGTGCCGGTGACGCGGGAGCCGCAGTGGCTCTGCGGCAGGGAAGGGACGGCCCTGCCCCGACAGGCAGCGCAGGCAGCAGCGCCTGGAGCCACCAGCGCGCTCCGCAAGCCGGAGCCTGAGACCAGCCGGGGGCCGGAGGCGCTGCGGATCCTGCCGGAGATTTCCCGGCCGCGTGGGAATCACCGAGCGCGGTGTCCTGATGCCCCGGGCCGCGGCAGCTGGCCCCAGCCTGCGCCCCACGGGGTCCCGTCCCCAAGCCGGGGCAGCGCCGGGTGGCTTTGGGGACGGCGGCGTGGCCGGAGCCCGCTCACCGTGCAAGGCCAGGCTCGTGCTGGCTCTGCAGAAACAGGCACTGGGGGCGAGCTCCCACCCGGCCAAGCCTCCTGGGCCAGCTGGTCCTCAGAGCTGCATTTACTGAGACTCCCCCGGCTGGGAGTGGAGAGGAGGGGGGGCCAGGCTGGGGTGTGCAGATGAAGCCGGACCCAAACACTGCACAGACGCAGCTCTGCACCATCCCAGTGTCGTGACAGGGACATGGGGGGCTCCAGGGGTGGTGGGACCCTCCACAGGACATGCTTCAGCTGTGGTGCCCTGTGTGGACAAGCCCCAGGCCAGGTCCCTGCACACGTGTCAGGAGGGAATGGGGAGGTGAGGAAGGTGCTGGTGCTGACACGGCATTTCCAGGGCAAGGATCATTGTCCTGGGGTTTCCCCTAAATCCCCAGCTCCCAGAGTCAGGGGATTCAGTGAGGCTCAATCAAAGCCGTGTGAGCATTCCAAGCCTCTGCCATGGTGGGTGCCAGGGTGGGGAGCACCCAGTGCAAGGGGGCTCCCAGAGTTACCAGTTTTATCCAGTGTGACTCCTTTTTTTCAATTTTTTTTTCTCTCTTGCTCCCTGTAAGGAGATATTTTCTGTTTTCCAACTGCCAGCAAGGAACTGGCAGAGAAAATTATAAAGGAGAGTGTGTAAGCACCAACCCTGGCCGTGGCACATCCCTGGGCACTGATGATGGGCCAGCAGAGAGACCACGGTACCCGAGAGCTGGGGGAGAAATTCTGGCAGTCAGTGGAAGGAGAGGACAATAAGAGAACACAAATCCCTGTGTCAGCGTTTCAGGTCCAGGCATGGGGGAAGTCAAGCTTTTCCATCCTCATCCTGAGCCCTTCATCCAGGGTCCAACACACATCCAGGGTCCCTGCCTGGACCCCATATTCCCCAGGGACTTTAGAGCTCCCCAAGCCTCCAGGTTTGGGATTTTCTTCTGAGCAGGCACCCACACCTGCCTGACCCAGCCTCAGTGGGTGGATTCCTAGCCTGACCCTGGAGCAGGGGCTGGGGGTCAGGGCCCAGCCAGCGGCGTGGGGGTGGAAGGTGTGTTGGCTTCCTTTGCCCCTGGGAGGACTGAATACCTCTGCAGAGGAGAAGTCACCCCGAGACTGAAAAACAAATAAACAGCCCAGAGACCTGGCCAGGGAGTGGGGTATCCCCCAGCACCAGGGATGTGGGGCCAGCACACTCCCAGGCAGCCTGGAAAGCAGGAGAGGACCCATGGGAAGCATTTCTAAGGCCCTGGAGGTGGGGAAACTGAGGCACAACAGGTGGATGCAGGGTGGGTTTGTGGCCCCTCAGTCCCTTCAGCACATGGGCTCCAGTGGTGGGGAGGGGCTGGCCAGACCCCCCCGGCCCCCAGGGAGAGCCCCAGAGAGGAGAGAGGTGCCCCGGAGCACCCGGAGTTCAAAGGCAGGAGCCTGAAAATCTGGCTCTGCTGCTCCCAGCCCGCAGTGCCAACGCTCCAGCAGCCCTCCCCACAATTCTCTGAGGGTGCCCCGGTGCTGAGGCTGCTCTGGGGGGCTGCCTTGTGCCTCCCACCCTGGGCAGGGGCTCTGCCAGCACCCACAGGGACCTGCACCCTCCCTGCAGCACCATGAGGGTGCAGTAGGTGCAGGGGACAGGAGTTTTTTCCACCTGATGACATCCCAAGTCTGGCTTTCGGATCAGCTTGGGGCTGGCTGGACACCCTGAGTGCCAGGGAGGGCAGTGGGGTCACAGTGCTGAGACAGGGAGGTGCAGCCTGATGCCCTGCAGAGAGCCTGGCACTGCCCTGCTTCTCCTGGGATCATCCCTGAGCTTGTGGGTGGTTCCTCTTTAGATAAACATGGAAAAAAAATCCCAGCTGTAGCAAGTAGCATTCTGCTTTTTAGCTTTAGGTCAACTGCCCAACTTCCTCCAGATGCTCCTAAAATGATTTCATTGTTGGCCATCCTTAATTACAATTGCTAAATCACTGGATTTTGGTTTGGGATGCAACACCCGCCCAGAGCTCTGCTTTGTCTGTGTGTCCACGCTGCAGGGGAGCAGAGGCCGGGATGTCCCCAGCCCTGCTGTGGGGACCTTGGCCATCTCCAATGAATCCTCCTGCATTTGGGTGTGGGAAGAAATAACTGTCCTTGTACCACAGGTCTTGGGGTGCTGGGGAGGTCAGGGCAGGGGCTGCAGGGATTACACATTAATTCCCCAACCACAGGGTCCTGCTAGAGTATCTTGGACTCAGTGTCCTAGGGGGGTAGCGTTCCCCAGCAGCAGAGCTGAGGTTGTGGGAGCCCATGGAAGGGCAGGGACTCACCAGGAAGAAACAAAACGAGGGCCCAGATATTGCTGCAGCTGCAGGGGAAACAACCAGCAAATGCCAGCACCTGTCTGTCCCCCACCATCCCCGAGCAGGAGCCACTGGGTGGCTCCGGGGGTGGAGCTGGCCAAGCCCGGCCCAAAGTGGATAATACTGAGATGTGTCTCAGAGACAGATGTAAAGATCTGCAAATACCCTGAAAATGTCCAAAAACTCTGGCAGAGTCCCTGCCTGGGCCAGAAATTATTGATTATTTGGAATAATCTTTTTTTTTTTTTTTTTTTTAACATAGAATATTTTGCCTCAGGCTGGAAACCTGCCTGGACTTTGTGATGCTCAAACTGATGTTGCTGCTGAGCCATGGCTGCCACTGGCACAGAACAGCCCAAATCCCCCTCCTGGTGAGAAGAGCCCACAGGCTCAGCACTGGGAAGGTTTCATGTGTCACTGGCAAAGCCATTGAAATCTTAAAGTCTTCAGCGAGTGGCTCAGCCCCATTTCAAGAATGTCTTTCCACTATCCCAGAGTAGGTAATTCCTCCTTATTTAACAAAGCCTTTTCGATGTGCCAGAGGCACGAGGCAGGAGCCTGTGCTGTTCCTAAAGGGCCCCTTGGCTTTTGGGGAACCCTCCTCAGCTTTGGCACCTACTGCAAACATTTCAGGCCTCCTCAAAGTATTCAAGCTGAGAAAAACAAACTGGCCATGATATTTCTAGAAGTTGAAGGTGTTTCTTGCATTTTGGGATAATCGTCCTGCTTTGGCGTCCAGCCCCAGAGCTGCCTCCAATGGATTTGCTCTCTGCAGCCAAGTGGGGAGGGCGAGTCCCGTGCCCATGGGTGGAGGGGCTGCCATGGGCACCGTCCTGAGCTGCACCAGCCCCAAGGGGGTGTCTGGAGCTTGGGGGCTGCAGGAGCAGGACATGGAGCAGCACATCCCAAAGGGATGAGAAGCCCCTGCCCTGCCAGGCAGTAGGAAATGGGGGTGTCCTGGTGGGTTGATGCAATGGGGTGAAGATCAGTGGGGCAGATGAGCTGGGAGAGGCCTCTCAGCCCCGTGGGGAATGTGTGGGGTCTGGCCTGGGGCTGTGCTCATCCCCAGGCTGGGTTGTGATGATTATCCAAATTCTGGCCCCCTTTCCATCTCAGAGCATCCCTCAGGTTTGGTGGGACTTGTTCACAGATGCAGCGGGGTGAGGAAGTTCCCCCCAGGGCTGCAGAAGGCATCGGCTCTTAGAGAAGCATCCCACAGCACTGTCACCAACCCACAGAGCAGGCGGGACTGGTTGGATTCCTCTGGCAGCTCCGGAGGGGTGAGAGCTGCTGGGTGGTCTGCAGGAGAAACACCCACGGGGTCCATTCCTCAGGACAAGTCCCATGGCCCTTCACGACCTCATTGCCACCTTACCCTGCAGCCTTGCCATCACCTGCCTTAGGGGGTCACCTCACTGTCCCCTAGTCCCTGAGCTGTCCCACAGAAGGAAAACCTTCTCCCACACCGTGGTGAGTCTGTGGAGCATCATCTGTCTCAGTCCTGTGACAAGCCTGGTGCAGCTGGGGGTCTCCTGTCACCCCCCAGTGCTGGACTCTGAGCATGGCAGTGAGGGGGAATGGACGTGAGGATGAGTCCCAAAGGACACCAGAGGCTGAGCTGACATTTCAAAGTCTGTCCTGGATGCTCTGGGAGCTGTTGTCTTTGTGAATTCCATCAGGGTCGACGGAACGAGGACGGGGCTTGGGAGAGGGCGAGGGCAGGATGGGTGGGAAGGTTCCAGAGGAGGGGAAGAGATCCCTCCAGCATTGCTTCAAGTCCATTTCTTCAGGGAGATTGGCTTCACGTGGGGCAGCTGAACTGCTCACAGGAGTCAGGTACCTTTGCATTTGGAGTTCCAAGACCTCAAGGAGCCAGGGACCATTGGGCAGCTCTGGCAGCTCCTGCCATGGGTGTGGGGCTGATGCACCAACACCCTCCAGGGACTTGGAAGGTCCAGAGGGGAAAATGCCCCATCCCTCTAAACACGTGCCGGGGTCCACTTGTAAGAGACTAAACACAGGTAACCTGGGGATCACAGGGACATTCAGGGACAAGCAGCTGTCCCCGGGGACCTGGTCCTCGCTGGGTCTGACCTCCCCTTACAACTCTGGGCATTTCCTGTTGGAATCCATCCCCTTGGTGGCTGCCCATGGGGAACCCTTCCCTCCAACCAGTGGCTCCCAGTAACAGGGGGATATTTGATTTGTAGCAGCAGCAGCACATGGACGGACTCATGGAATAGTCTGAGCTGGGAGGGACCCACAAGGATCATCGAGTCCAGCTCTTAAGTGAATGGGGATCAAACCCATGACCTGGGTGTTATCAGCACCCAGCTCTGACCAACACAGCCGATCCCAGATATATTATTTTGTTCTGAATTTGCCCTCAGCACTGCTCTACCATGTAGATTTCCAGCCTGATCTTTCCCACTCCAGCAGCTCAGAGTGGTGTCCGAGGCCCAGGTGGCACCTGATAAAACAACCCCTCACCTGGGGGCAGCTCCCTGCGGTTTGTGAGCCAGGGATGGATGGGGATGGGGACTCAGAATGTCCCCTCTGTGTCAGCTGGGGAGGAGGGATGGGAGACCTTGGTCCCCTGCCAGTCCCTCTGTGTAGCCCCCATGGAAGAGCTGGAGCTTTGAAACCCATGGAAAACCCCAAATCTAGGGGTCCCATTGCCCATCCCTCTCGTGCCCTTTCCTCCTCCTCACTGCGGGTCCCAGCAGAGGATGAAACCTGAGACTGAAGCAAATGGCATCCGAAGCAGCCCCCGCCCCATCCCCGGAGCTGCGGGAATGCAGCGCCGTTGTCACAGGCTAATTTTGGCTCCTCTGTGCTCCGAAAACAATCCCGAGGCATCCGGGAGGAAAGATGCTGGAGGCCCGGCCCCGCGGGGGCTTTTCCTTATAAAGATCTAACGGGGCTGGCTAAAGCCTCCTCCGCCTGCTCGGCGGTGAGAGCAGATCCTCTGCGCTGGCCTTTGGAGCCAGGGAAGGGTCTCTGCAGGGGTCCCCAGGTGGGCTGGATGCAGCAGGGTTGGTTTCTCCCCTGCCCGCTGGGACCTGCTTGGTGCAACTGACGCGAGGCCGGCGCTGCCACTGCCACTGCCACTGCCACTGCCACTGCCACTGCCACTGCCACTGTCACTGTCACCGATGTCCCGGCAGCTCCTGCTGGTGCCGGGCAGGGGGAAGGAGCCGGGAAGGCTCTGCAGGATGGGGGCTGTCTGCTCCCCACCATGGAGCTGTCCCCTCCTGCAGCTGTGTGTCCCTCCTGGCCATAAAAGCCCCAGGATTAACATGCCAGGCATTGTCCCTGATGGGCCCCATGTTGGGAATTGTTTGCTCCTAAATTTGTCCCTAAAAATATCCCTGGGAACAGGTGTTGCCCTGCAGTCCTTGTCATGCAAAGGGACACTGGGCAAGGGGCTTTGTGGGGAGCAGTGGGGACAGACAGCACCTTTTTCCCTGCTTTTCATGGGGAAAACCTCAGGGCCTGTGAGGGGCTGGGAGTTGCTTGAGCATGCCAAGCTGTAGTGCTGTGCTGGGTGAGTGGGGCTGTCCCTTAAAGAGGGGACTGTGCCCTCCTTGGTCCCCACCCCACCTGGCCTGAAGTATGACCCCACATTTGTGGGTTTCACCATCACCCCTCAGCAATGTGGCCTGGCCTGGTGAGGTTCACTGTCCTGCTCTGGTGGCTCTGGTGGCTCTGGTGGCTCCCAGGAGGCCAGTGCTGTCCTGTGGGTGCCCCATCGTGCAGGGGTGAGCACAGCAGCAGCTCCCAGGCTGTTCACACCCCCTCCCCTGCCTTTTCCAGCATCTCTGGAGCTCTGTCACACTGGACAGACACAAGGCAGAGGTGCCAGCAGGATCCACCCCGTCCCCACGGCATCACCAGCACTGGTCAGCCTGAGCCTGCCTGTGTGTCTCCAGCAGCCCCCGTGTGAGCAGGGGCTGTCTGAGCTGGGGGCATTCCAGTGCCCAAAGGGGCTCCAAGAGAGCTGGGGAGGGACTTTGGACAAGGGCCTGGAGGGACAAGACAAGGGGAATGGCTTCCCATTGCCAGAGGGCAGGGTTAGATGGGATAGTGAGGAGAAATGCTTCCCTGTGAAAGTGGTGAGGCCCTGGCACAGGGTGCTCAGGATGCACAGGTCTGCCCTGGAAGTGCCCAAGGCCAGGTTGGACAGGGCTTGGAGCAACCTGGGACAGTGGAAGGTGTCCCTGCCCATGGCAGGGGTGGGACTGGATGATTTTTAAGGTCTCTTCCCACCCAAACTAGTCTGGCATGATTCCCATGCAAACAGCCCTGGAATTCTCTGAACCAAAGGGGGGTGTGGGCGCCCTGGGATGCGAGTGCAGTGACACACGGGTGACCCGTGTGTGTCCCTGTGTTCCAGGCGGTGCCCCAGGTGTTAGCAGCAGTCCCAGCACTCCGGGGCTTGCAGCAGATGCCTGCAGAGGAGGGGATTTGTGCTATTTTTACCGACCACTTGCAGGCAGGGCTGGGATTCAATACCCCCCGTCAGCCCCAGCCCCGGCAGAGCGCAGCTGTCCCCAGGCCAGGCATCACCTCCCTCCTGCACAGCCAGGTAAGACACTGCCCCTGCCCCTGCCCCTGCCCCTGCCCCTGCCCCTGCCCCGTACCCCTCTGGGTGTGCCGGTGCTGACATGGGCACGAGCCCCCCGGCACTCGCCCGTGACAGAGAGGAACCCCCAGCGTGTGAATCTGCCTGAATTTCTGCCTCTCTCTGAGGTGGAGCAGATATTTCTTCTGCTCTTGGAGAAAGCATTGGTGAGGCTGCAATGGGGACAAAGACTTTGGAGCTGATATTTGCCTGTTTTTTTCCAAAACACAGCAAACAGGACCATCTGGGCAGCACTTGCCCGAGTGTTCCGGCCTGGCTCGCTGGTGGGAGGTTCAGGGTGGGAACAGAGTGTGGAGTCGTGGTAGCTGGGAGAGTGCTTGTGGATTGTCTCCAGCCTCCTGGGATGGGGGAGGACGTGAGGATTGACTGTGTTTGGGTTTATGGGATAATTTCTTTTAAGGATTTTCACGATCCAGTAGTTGAATAAGCTTTATAAGCTTTTCCCAGCTGGGACAGTGCCAATAGTGCAGAACTGGCTTGCCCAGATCCTCTCGTCCCCGTCAGGGAGCGAAGTCTCTCATGGATGCTCCAGATCCAGCTGGAGTCCAAAAGTCCTGGCACTGGGGATTGCTGGGGATGTCTCACTGGCACAGCCGAGTCCCTGCAGTTGTTTGGGAAGCCAGTTTAGGACTATTTGACCCTAAAATGTGACTGACCTTGACAGAGGTCATGAGCTCGAGGTGTGGTGTGGATCCCACCCCAAGGAGTGCCAGGCTCTGCTCCAGCAGAGGACAATGGAAACGCTGAGGGGCTGCACCCAGCCCCCATCAGCTCCAGGGAAAGAAAGGCTCCTCTGCCACCCCCGAAATAAACTCGGGGGCAGCAGCTGGGACCCAGCCTGCTCAAGGCACCGGTGCTGCCTGGTGTCCTCTGGATGTTTGTCACAGCACCAAAAACCTCCACAAAGGCAGGAAACTGAATCTGTCTGATGTGGTTTGTGGACAAAGAAATTCTGTTCTTGGGATTTTTCCTTGTAAATCCAGGGATCTGGATTGGGAGGCTCTGGGGAAGATGATTCCTTCTGGGATTTTATTACCCCCCCCCCCATTTAATTTATTCAGGACATGTCTCTGGCTGAGCTGTGGGGGCATGGGGAGGGAACAGGGACAAGGGGACAGAGCCAGGAAGTGCCCTGAGATTTGCTTGGCACAGGCTCCACACAAACCTGTGAGCAGCTGTTTGACACCAGCTTTTCATTTCCCCCAGCATGAATCTTTGGGGTCTAAAACAGTTTCCAAATATCGAGGGATGCAAAAGGATCAAGACAAAAAATCCCAGCTTGTCCATTTCAGTCCTAAGGAAAAGGACTAAAGCCACGCCTGGAAAATGCTGTTTAAGGAAAAAAAATAAAAAGGATTGGTATTTCCCCCCACATTTTTCTTCTGCTTGGGCTCACAGGGTGCCCCAGCTGCTCAGCACAGGAAGGGACAGAGGGGTCAGAGCAGGGCCAGGGGAGCAGCGTGGGCTGGAGCAGCTGCCAGGGTTTGGGATCACCAGGCAAATGTAAAATAGGAAACCCTGAGTGTTTCACCTGGAATGGGGCTGCTGAAGGAACCTGCTCAGCTGTGGGCTCTGCCTCAGAGAATCCCAGAATGGTTTGGGTTGGGAGACCTTAAAGACCATCCAGTCCCTCCCCTGCCATGGGCAGGGACACCTTCCACTGTCCCAGGTTGCTCCAAGCCCTGTCCAACCTGGCCTTGGACACTTCCAGGGATCCAGGGCAGCCCCAGCTTCTCTGGGCACCCGGTGCCACTCTCACAGGGAACAATTCCTTCCTAATATCCCATCTAACGCTGCCCTCTGGCAGTGGGAAGCCATTCCCCTTGTCCTGTCCCTCCATCCCTTGTCCCAGAGCTCCTCTCCGGCTCTCCTGGAGCCCCTTTAGGCACTGGAAGGGGCTCTCAGGTCTCCCTGGATCCTTCTTTTCTCCAGACTGGACACCCCCAGCCCTCTCAGCCCGGTTCCAGAGCAGAGTTGTTGCCCTTTGCTCCGGTGCTCCCCATGGCTCTCCCATCCCTGTCGTTGCCCACGGGAGCTGCAGGACAGGACTCCCTGGGCCGACACAGTGGGGGAACCCCCGAGGCACCCCCATTCCTCCCGAGATTTCCAGCCTCCATCCCTCGCTCCGAGCTGGGGCGGGCGACGCAGCCGGCGGGAGAATAGCTCGGAGCCTGGGAAAAGCCCCGAGGAGCGGGAGCCCGAGCCCTGCAGGGCCGGCTGGCGGCACGCTGGAGCTCGCCCGCGATGCAGCCGGGTTTGCCCGGCGGCTCGTCCCGAGTTTCACGGGGCACTGAGGCTGCGGAGCTGCTTCCCTCCGCGGACAGCGCGGGGCAGCACCGCTCCTCGGCATCGCTGCCTCGCTGCCCGCTGCCTCTGGGTGCATTTGGGATTCGCTCCTGGGTTCCAGCTTCTTTCCCTTTCTTTGGCAGGGAACAGCGCACGCCGCGATGCCCGAGCCGTGAGTAGCTGCAGCCCCCTCGGAGCCCTCAAAGCCTCGCCCGGCTGCGCTTGTCCCTTTGGGGAGAATCAGCTGGCAGACCCTGCCCTGCCCCAGACCTCTGTGCCATTCCCTTGCAAAACCTGTCTGTAAATGCAAATTGTTCACCCTTTCAATGTCCCAGTTCAAACCTCGGGGCCTTCCTAGATCCCAAATGCGGATCTGAGGGGGGCAGCACCTCTGGATTTGCCGTGAGGCTCTCTGTAGCACATTGTACAAACACAACGCATTCCCTGGTGAGCAGAGAAGGCAGAAACTCCCTGTAAAGCTTTCCTGGAGCCATGACCCGGGGATGTCCCAGCCTGTGAACCTGAGCAGGATCCAAGCATCCCGACCCAGCTGAAGCTGGAGTGGGGGAATGAGGGTGTCTGAACCACAGGGACTGAGCTGGGGTTGGCACGATGGACACAGTGCCAGCTCACCTGTCACACCTGAGTAACATTTTGGCTTTCTTAGCTGTGGCCCTGAGCTCCCACTGCATTTCCAGAGGGCACCTTCACCTCACACCTGGCTCACGTGCTGGTGGCAGCTGTGAGACACAGAAATACGGAACCAACTGCAACCACATGAGATGCATTCCTTGACTGTCCCCTCTTTTTTACTCTCATTCCTTGATGCCCTGTTCTCTTTTCTTGTTTTTTCTGCTCCTCCCTGGCTGCCCACCTGCCTGCAGGGAGGTAAGTGCCTTTCCCTGGGGGAGAGACCTTGGTGCTGCTCTGCATTTGCTGCGCATTTGTTTTCAAAGGGTGTTTTCTTTCCCTCCCCTTTCTCCTAGAGAAAATCCAAGATCACAGCCTCACGCAAACTCTTGTTGAAGGTGAGTCCCGAGGGCTGGAAACTCCCTGGGCTTTGTCTTGCTGGGGGAAAGGAGCTGGGCTGGAGCGTGTGGTCGGTGGGACAGGGGTGAGGAAAGCTCAAGGATGGGCTGTGGGGAGCAGCTCCCACCCCACCTTTCTCTTCTCACTCATGTGGGATTTGTGGTACAAACAAACCTCCCCTTCACTGAGGTGGGGAGAGACCCCCACACCTCCAGCTCTGAAGCCTCAGCCCGTTTGTGCTGCAGCACAAGCCTGGGAGCTCCTCGGGCTCTGGCTTGGAATAAACATTCCCTGCCCCAGCAGAGGCAGCGCCAGCGCCCAGCGGGACCACGGCCCCCACAGCCCCCAGTGCCCGGCCCCGCCTGCCCCCACCCTGCCTGTGGGCAGGCTTTGCTGTGTGTTTGGGGACACCCGGGAGAGGGTGCCACACGAGACTGTCCCATCCCACAGATGTGGTGTGAGTGGCTCAGGGCAAACAGGGGCCTGTTCAATTCACACTTCTGCCATTTCCTTGTGCTCACAGAGTTTGATGCTGGCCAAAGCCAAGGAGGAGTGGGATCAGGAGATTGTGGACAAGCAGGCAGAGAAGGAGAGGTACCTGTCTGAGCGGGTCACTCCACTGCACACCAGTGGGCTCTCCTTGAGCCAGCTCCAGGTATTCCTCAGGCCTGAGGGTGGAGTGAGCTCCTTGGGAGCACGGAGGGGCCTCCCTCACTGCTCTCCTGTTTTCTTGGCCCCCAGGACCTGTGCAGGGAGCTGCACGAGAAGGTGGAAATTGTGGATGAGGAGAGATACGACATTGAAGCGAAATGCAACCATAACACCCGGGAGGTAGGAGGGAGGACAGGCTGGTTCCTTCGGGAAGCTCCCTCCCAGTGGCAGCTCTGGCCTCAGTGGGGATGTGTCATGGACCAGGCTGAGCCGGGATGTGGGACAGGCACCAGGGTTTTCTCAGGGCTGGTGTTTGCTCTGCAAGGCACCACTCAGAGAAAGGTTTATCCCTGCCCAAGGGAACTCAAACTGTCCTTGGGGTCCACAGTGAGAGGTTCCTCACTCTCCTGGTCACCCTGTGGGTCCGAGAGCTTCTCATGGTACAGCTGCCACCTGAGCAGGCTGGGCCCAGCCCATGGCCCAGCTCTGAGCCTGGGTGGGCAGAGCCTTGGTGGGGGTGGTCCTGCAGGGGAGGTGCAGATCCCTCTGGGGCTCGGTGCTGGCAGAGCCTGCTGCTTCCCACAGGGGCTCTTCGTGCAAGGCAGCCAAGCAGTGACCTCCCACTCCTCCTCCTCCCTTGCCCCTGCAGATTAAGGATCTGAAAATCAAAGTTCTTGATCTCCGAGGGAAGTTCAAGCGCCCTCCCCTGCGCCGGGTCCGTGTCTCGGCTGATGCCATGCTCAGGGCTCTGCTGGGCTCCAAGCACAAGGTGTCCATGGATCTCAGGGCCAACCTGAAGTCTGTCAAGAAGGAGGACACGGAGAAGGTGGGTGACTCCTCTGGAGGCTGGAGATGGACACACTTCCTAGGGCTGCCCTTGCCCTTCTCCAGGGTACCCTGTGTTCACCCCTTGTCAGCCTTGGAAAGAGCCTTGTGAGGCCATTCCCATTGTGGGATGTTGTGGGACCACGTAGGACCAGTTTGACTGGGCCAGGCAACTGGTGGATGGTAACATGTGAGATTTAGGGCTGTGTCTGTGGTGCTCTTCCCTCCCAGTGTGTGGGGGTCTCTCACCTGGGCCCCCATGTGCTGAGCTGCACATGTAGAGTCTGATCTTTGATCTTGTAGGGAACCAGGAGAGTTCCTGTTGGGCACAATCACACCCAGAAAACTCCCAGGGAACTCCCAGACCCAGATTAGATAAGACAGAGCAGCCCAGCACTTGGCCTGAGATAAATGGCCCAGTTCCCACCAGCTTGGCAGAGGTGTGAGAAGGGAAAGTCTCGATGCCTGCGATGCCCAAACCTGCCTGGGGTGTGCAGGTGCCCCAGCATCAGGAGCTGTGCCTCATCCCCAGGCACAGCTGGGGATCCCCTCTCCCCAGAGGGGCTTCACCAGCTCATTCCAGCTCAGCAGACTGAATGAGAATTGGATGAACAGAATTGGATGAGAATCTCAATTTGCAGCTGTCTTTCCTTTGTCCCCCCCATTGTGGTATGGCACTTTTCCAGCCCTTTGGACAGAACACTGTGCTTACAGCCCTGGGCACCAGGTGGAGAACGGACCTGGGATTGTCCTAGATGTGGGGAGGTGGTGTTGGGGCACAGCTTGTAATCCATGAATGCTGGGGGTTGGCAGAGCAGACGCCTGGGCTCCCAGAGCTGCTGCCACCTGCCCAGAGCTGCTGTCACCTGCCCAGAGCTGCTGTCACCTCCCCTTCTGCTCTGGAAGTGTCTGCCAGGCTCCCACTGTCACACCGACAACCCAGTCCCCACCAAAGGCTCAGAGAAGGTGGAGGTGGGAGGGCAATGCAGGAAGCGTTTTTACTTCAGTAAAAACATTTGCCCCACTGTGCTGGTGTAAACCCAAAGTCCCACGTGGTTTCTTCCTCCTGAAGAAATCTTTCTGGGATTATTGAGCCTTCTGGTGCATGAAGGTGACTTGGCCAGGCTCTGAGGAGGGGAGTATCCACCTGGATCCAGACCTCCCTGTGGAGATCAGGCTGCTGTTTGCCACCTCCCCTCCCCAGCCAGCTCCTTGGGCAGGGACACATGGCAGAGACAGGGACTTTGCGAGGGGGCAGCTGTGTCCCCCAGCTGAGGGGTCTATGCAGGGGGAGGGACGGGGCAGGGCTGCCAGACCCTCATCCCCCAGCCCTGTCCCTCTGCAGGAACGCCCTGTGGAAGTGGGCGACTGGCGCAAGAACGTGGAAGCCATGTCGGGCATGGAGGGGAGGAAGAAGATGTTCGACGCTGCCAAGTCCCCCACGGGGCAGTGAGAGGTAGGGCTGGGTCCTGATCCCCGTGTGCTCCCTCAGCCTCCTGGGCTGTGCTTGGAGAGCCATAGAAATGTCCCCATTCCCTACAGAAAAAGGCAGCCCGTCCCCACGTCCCACCCCACACCTGGCTGGGGGTCTGTCCCCCACCTCCCTGCCATGGGGTCCCTGCCAGCCCTGGGTGCTCCCCTCTGGGTGTGCTGCCCGTGCCAGCCCCATCCCGTAGGCATCGCTGGCACCACCCACAGGCTGCTGGCAGCGGCCAAAGCTGCCCCTCTGCCCCTCTGCTGTTTCTTTCCCACAGGAGCACTGGGAAGAAGACTGTCCCCATCCCCGCTGCCAGCCCGCCCTCGCTGCTCCTCTGTCCCTTTGTGCCCTTCCCTGAATTCCCGCTGAGCTGAAACACAAGGACAACGGTGTGGGAAGGAGACCTGAGCTTCTTCCTTCCAGCAGTGCCCCCAGCCCTGCTCCTGCACAGCATCCCCCCTCCGTCAGCCGCACAGGCCGTGCTGTCCCCGAGGGCCACTGGCCACCCATCCCCTCCCAGCCCTGCAGAGACAGCCCAGAGGCAGCTCAGCCCGAGATGTGTCACCCTGAGATGTCCCTGTGCAGCCACACGTGTATTAAAGGATGTGTCCTGGGCTGAGGTCGCGTGGGCTCCTCACTGGGGGAGCTCTGCCCAGTGCCAGGGCCAGGTCACCCTGCAGTGTCCCCATGCTGGCACTCAGAGACCACACCCTGGGGTCACACAGGCTTCGGGCTCATCCCTTCCAGCCCCAGGCTGCTCCTCATGTCCTGCCAGCTCTGTTGAGCCCCCTGGCCCCGTTCAGGGCCACCCTTGCTGGGCCTCAGGGGTGCAGCAGCTTCCCAGCCACCAGGCTGGGTGAACAGAGCTGCCTGTTCTCCAAGCCCCACTTCTCCTCTGGTTTTGGAAAAGCCTTCAGAGCTCCAGACACTAACTCCCCCACCAGCTGCACCACAAGCACTGGAGCTGTGGCAATTGGGGCAGCCCCATTTTAAGGCTTAGTTCCAGAGATGAATCCACATTTCCGGCCAAACATCCCGTGCTTCCCCCCCAGCCCAACCATTTCCTGTGTCACAGCCCCCCAGACTGCAGCTGGTCAGTGAAAGCAGCTGGAAACGTGTCAGCTCATTCTGGAGCAGGGCTGGAGGGGTGAATTAGTGACAATTCAAACGACACGGGGTCCCCTGACTGGGGGCACTGCAGGAGATGCTCAGCCCACACACACAGAGCATGCTCTTGGTAGTTGCAGCCGTGCCCTGTCTGTGTTCCCAGGGTACCCAGAGGAATTGCAGCATCCACAGATCCAAGCCCACACCACACCCGGGTGTGCTGCAGCACCCCCCATCCCCTTGGAGTGAGCCTGTAAAGTGCAGAAAATGCAATAAACTGGGAGCAAAGGGCAGGTCCCAGACAGGGCTGGGAGGAAACGGCATCAAAAAGTGTGTGGGCTCCAAGAGAGACCAACCTTCCCAGGAAAACTCTGCATTCCCCACAGAAAGGGATGGGACAGGACGGCCCCATGCAGATGGCTCCTGCAGGACTCCCCACAGCAGACTCATGGCTGGCAGTGGGAGAGAGGGAGAGGCTGCGGGAAGTGGGTTTGGGTTTGTCACCAACAGCTGAATTCCTCTGGCATTACATCCCCTCCTTTGGCCAGTTCAGGGATGCTGAGCCAGGCTGCTCCCCGTCCCTGGGCACAGAGGGTGAGGGAGGAGACTACTGGGGATACTTCTCTAGCCCAGCCACCAGCACTCAAGGCTGCCACAGCACCCTGCAGCCCCTTCATGGAGGATTCAAAACTCATATGCAAACTCTTCCCCAAATCAGGAATGGATCAGAGGAGGCTGCCACTGGAAAATTTGCTGCCTTGGCTCGGTCTTTGGGATGCTCAGTCCTTGTTCTTCCACCTGACCCTTCATCCCATTTTTTATCTTTTCAAGCTTAATTTAAGCTTGAAAATTTTAAGCTGCCAAGCAGCTGCAGCCTAGCAGGGTGCCAGGACTCCTTTGTCCTTATTCCAGGCACCCCGGGACAGGTTCCAGGCAGGCCCAGCCCTGGGAAGTGTCTCTGTCTTGGCCAACACGGGTGACTCAGCTCCCGGGGGTGACCCGAGAGGGTGCGTGGTGAGACCCCAGGATCTGCCCTGGCCCAGCCTGCCCCACACTGGAGGCAGAAGGTTTTGGTTACAGCTCACCCCTCCAAGCTCAGGGCCCAGGCGGAGCAGTGCTGAGGTCTGAGATCCTGGGATCTCTCCGGGAATCCCCAGAGGGAACTCACACAGGTCCTGGCAGAGGAAGAAAGATGTGCAGGGAGAGTTAATAACTGTGACCTGACCAACTGGTAGAGCTGGAAAATGCAAGAGAGGTTTCATGGAAACAAAGCCTTCTTCAGGCCTGGAACAGAAGCAGAACATGGCACGGCAGGGGCTGAAAACAGTTCTCTGAGCTTAGCACAGTTATACTAATTTAGTAATTTTTAAAAAAGGGGTGGAGTTTGTGGGGTGGGGAGAGATGGAAGGGAGATGAAAGGCCATAGGGTGCTGGGTGCTGTGCACCAGGCCCTGGTCAGTGCTGGGCACTCAGGCTGTCTCTGTCCCTGTGTCTGTCCCTGTGCCTGTGCCCAGCCTGCCCTCAGATCCTGCTCACCTGAAACTGCTGCAGAGCCAGACCTAGGCACTCCCCAGGGAGATTCTGCAGCCCCAAAGGCAGAATCTGAGGTGTGCTCAGCAAGGTCCCAGGGCACACATGCCCTTGTTATGGGCTGCAGGTGGCTTTGTGGGGCCACTTTGTGTTTTAGATTGAGTGGGGAGAGAAAAACCCACCCCCCAAACTTTTCCCTCTGCAAGATTCCCTACTTTTTCAAGGTATAACGCTCCCCAGTCACTGGGTCCCATTTTCATCCCTCTCTGGTGGAAAACAACACTGACTGCCACGGGAAAACAAAGTTCTACAGATTTCAGTTTTATTAGGAACACAGAAAAAGTGTGGGGGAAAAAAGCTCTTTTAGTGGGACTGAATCTCCAGGGGAAGATGCAACAGCCAGCTCTGAGCTCTCCTGTTGGATCAGGGACTGAGATCCAAGTCTTCCTCCATCTCTGCTCTGGAGCTGCTCCTGTGGCCCTGGGCCAGCTGGGATCCCAGCTCTCCCCATGGCAAAGGGGAAGGCTGAGCCTTTCATCAGGGATGCACCTGGCTTCCCTCAGCCCAGCTCTGCAGTCCCGTGGTTGTTTCCCTCCCAGGTGACAACAACCTCCGTTTCTGCTCACTGAATTAGAAAGGAACCCTCCAGTACATTTTTACTGAAAATTCAGCCCAAACTGGCGAGTTCACAAGGCTCTTCTCAGGGAGAGAGACTGAGGCTGGAGGAGTCACTGGTGTCTCTTTCTAGAGGAACTGGAAGTCAGCCCTGTCTCCTTGAGCTCAGCAGAGCCCAGTCCCCTGTCCTGCAGTTTGCTCCACTGCAGCTTAGACCCCCTAAAGAAAGCAAAGCAAAGCACTAGAATCTTAAAATTACAGAAATTTCAAATTAAATTGGACAGTAGGAAAAAAAGTATCATCAAGACAGTATGGACTTCCAAAAACATCCCTTCTTGTTGGCTGTAACGTCGTCCCTTCCAAGTTACAGGGGCTGTGTGACCTCCCTGCTGACCAGGCACGCTCAGAGACACCTGAACTGGGCCCGGATATTTCCCTGAACATTTGCAGCTCAGCTGGAGGCTGGTGCTGCAAAGGGAGGATGGGAGAAAGGTCAGTGGTGATGGGCAACCTTGGGGTGGGAGGGGGTGAAGTTTTATTCCATGGCCTCTGCAGGTGACTGCAGCATCTTGCCCTGCACAGGGCTGGCACAGGCTGCAGTCCCCGAGGTGAAGGTGAAACCTCACCCTGGGACCCCTGTGGGCTCTGGCTGCAGGATCAGACCCCATGGCAGGGCCATGGCACAACCCCTTGTCACCCCTGACCCATCACGGCTGGTCCTGTGTGTCCCCTGTGGTAAAAACTGGGAAGGAATTTTCCCCTCCTGGAGCATCCCGGGCTCAGGTGCTGCAGCTCCGGGGAGGAGCAGGGTTTAGGGTGAGCAGGGCATATCCCTCCTGTCCAGCTTCCCTTGCTGGGCCTGAGCCCTGTCCCTCACTGCTGATGGATTCCTCAGGGATCAAAACCAATTCAGGGGTGCCCAGGGACAGGACAGGGAGCAACGGCCACAAACTGAAACAAGAAGTTCAACATGAGGAAGAATTTCATTCCTTGGAGGGTGCAGAGCCCTGGAACAGCTGCCCAAGGACGGCCTGGAGTCTCCCTCTCTGGAGACATCCCAAACCCCGCTGTGTCCCCTGCTCCAGGTGACCCTGCCTGGGCAGGAGGTTGGACTGGGTGATCCCCAGAGGTCCCTTCCAGCCCAGCCACCCTGGGATTCCATCACTCCCTGTGCTGTGAGGGTGCAGCTGTCACAGAGCCACTGGCAGTGAGCCAGGCCTGCTCTGTCCATCATCTGAGAAGTTTGCACTGATGTCACTTTTGGGGGATGTCCCTCGTTTGCCATCGTTAGATCTGGAGTGTCACAGGGATGGCATCTGATGAGGAGGCCAATCTGCAGGGAATGGAATGGGAACCTGAAGGACAATGAGGCACCATGGTGGATTTTCTGAAGCAAGATTTGTCTTTTTTTTTTAAAACAAAAGCTAAATTCTAAAGGAAAATAAGCCCTCTGGTAGCTGGTGTCAGGCAGTTCAGACAATGGATATTCCTTTCCTAGGAATATTTCCTTTCCTAGAAAAGACCGTGACTGAGCTTGGTTCTGTTTCTGAGCAAGCACCAATTCCAGACCCTTCTACAGAGCTCTCTCTGTACCATCACACACATCCCTCCAAAAGCTGAATACATTTTAGGGGGAAGGACAGCCCTGGACCATTCCAGGGCCCGCAGAGCACCATCCCAGGGATGGAGGGAGACCTCCAGCTCCTCCCAGAGCTTTTAAATGCTGGTGGGACCTCTGGGAGCTGTGGCACCTCTGCAGTGTTGGGATGGAGCCGACCAAGAGTGAAAACCCCGTTTCCTGTCCATGGAGCGCCATGTCCCAGCTCAGGAGGGAAGCCTGGGAAGAAAATGCTGCTCCACCATGGCAGAGCAGCAGGGATGAGCCTTGGGAGACAGGGAGGAGCTGAGCCGTGGCTGAGGCTGAGGGACCAGCACAAGGGATGGAGGTGGAGGGTTCACGGCTGGGCCCCAGGAGAAGCTGAGGAATGCCATGATTACAGCACAGTTGTGCAAACTGGGAGCTCTCCACCACCCTGTAGCCAAAGAAACAGGCTCTGCATTGTGATGAGACACAGGACACTGTTCCCAAGGGAAAAACCAGCCCTGTTGAAACTGGTCTAGCTCCTTAGAGGGTATTAATGAGTTCTGCTGATCACACCGGGGGAAGCTCTGGGCTCCTCCTCGGGCAGGTGCAGCTGCCCTGGGCAGAGCAGGGGAGAAGGGTTTGGCCCTGGAGCTTCTCTGCTCAGGGCACATCCTGCAGCTCTGCTCCCTCGGCCACGAGCACAGAGCCTTCCCATCGGGGCTGTGGGTCTGGAACAGCAGATGGGACAGCCTGGAGAATGGAGCAGGTCTGGATAAACATCAGATTGGTTCTCTGGGCATCCCTTCCCCCACAGACTCATCTCTCTGCCTGATTTCATCACCCTCAGCTCTGGGGACCTGCAGCTTGGGCTGTGCTTTGAGGATGAGCTCAGGGTGGCCTAAATAACTTTGCTAAGGGAAATCCGGTCTGACAAAGTGACTGTTGTTTGCTGAAGGCATCAATGAGCCTATGGATAAGGGTGACCTGGGAGACAAGCATTTTCCTGGGTTTCCAGAAGCAAAGACCTTTAGGTCAAGCACAGCTCAGAGGGAAAGTCCAAACAGAGCTAAATAATCAACCAGCAGAGGGGAAACAGTAGTGAGATCACAAACTGCTGATAATTCCTGGGATTTTGTCACAGCAGAGGGGAAGACTGGTGATGCAGACATTCAGAAAGATCTGGCACACTTGGAGTTTGGGGATAAAGTGGCAAAGGACGTTTAGAGGGGTATGAAGTGGCACACGGGGAAAATCCAGCATGACTTCATCTATGAGATGAGGGGCTCTGGGCTGGCTTTACCTCCTTGGGAGTGAAGTTTTGGGGTTATGGTGGACATGAAAAGATGTGAGGAACATCAGGGAAAACAGGAGCTCCATGGCAGCGAAGATCTGCAGACATGAGAGGTCAATGCTTTGTGCTGCCATTCAGCCAGCAGGACCCACCCAAGATAAAGGAGATTTCCAGCAGTGGGCAATAGGCTTTGGGAACTTCTTGCTGAAGGATATTTTCTCCTCTGACCATTTTCCTGGGTTTGAGGGAAACGGGGCAAACCCATGGAGGGGAAACCCTCTGAGGGGTCTTGAATAAAGAGGAAACTGTTCAGCTCCAAAGGTTTCTGAGCTGCAAATAAAGTCCCAGGAAGGGGCAAGTGTCAGCGAGGGGGCAAGTGTCAGCCAGGCTCATCCTCTGCCTAATCCCCAGGCACTAAATGCCCATCTAGAATTTCTCCAACTTAATAACCAGAGGAATTGCAGACTGGGAGGTTTTATATTCCTTTGCCGTGTAGATCCTAGCTGGGGGTGTTCTTTCACTGCCACGTTCAGTCTAATCCTTTGGAAAACCCTGCTAAGTCCTGTGCTCCAGTGCTATCCTTTGGCAATGAGTTTTGTGAGCGCCGTGCTTGCTGTGCATTAATCACAGAGCTTTTATTGCTCTAGAGGAGCTGCTGCTGCTGGGCTGCTATATATAGTCTGTCAGCAATTAGCAGGATGCTTGCAGGGTTATTTAAGTAATTTTTTTCCCTTATGCCACAACTAACTGAATTCTTTGTATATACGAAAACACTTGAAAGACGAGCGATTACTGCAAGAAGAAGAGCAGAGAGTGAGCCCTGCTTGGAGCGGGCAGCTCGTTTGACAGGGCTATCTCCTAGAAATGGGATTTTAATCAGGAACCTTTGATTAAAATCATTGCTCAGGTCATGGCACACCCCTGTAGGCTGGAGGCGTGCAAGGCCAGCCCAGCCTCACAACCAGTTCCTCGGGCTGGTGCAGGGATGGATCTCACTGGGAGCAGAGGTTGTGCTCAAGGGGTCCTGGATGACTTGTCCTGGATGACCGTTCCAGGCAGGGAATAGAGCCTGGCTGCCCAAGGAGGGGGAGCACTGCTGTTGTGGCCATGCTGTGGGAAAATCCAGGCTGGGACCCAGCTCTGCTGTACCTGGGCCCCCCCATCTGCCCCTAAGACAGCCCCTGCTCCCCCACTAAAGACAGTGCCCCCGTGGCTTCACACCTGCCCTTGGCAGGAGGGGCTGCCCTGTGTAAGGGTGGGGGTCTTGGGGCACAGCCAGAGGCGGGGTCCAGGTGCAGGATGAGCCTGGGCACACAGGTCCTCTCTGGCACAGGGCTTCAGCACAAAAAAGCTGGACCCCCCCCATGCTCCAGCCCCCTCCCCCGAGACTCTGTGAGTGCTCACTGCTGCAGCAAAGCTCATAAGAATGGGAAGACCCTGACAGCTGCATTCGAGACATCTAGAAAGGGCTGGAAGGAGCAGGGGACCCTCCCAAGCTCTTTGGAAAGGGCTGAACTGCGCCCAGCCGAAGGTGTTTTAATGACTGTTTTGGATCCCCGGGAGCCAACCTCCTCCCACTCAGCCCGGGGTAATTCACCTCCTCCGCCGGGCTGCAGGAGTTGTTGACTGGTGGATTGTGGCTGGTAGAACAGGTTCTCTGCAGGGAGTTGTCTCCGAAACCCTGGGCGACGTGGATAGCCCGAGCCGCGGGTCCCGGCTCGGAGCCTGGCAGCGAGGAGGGCTCTGGTTTTGCGTGGCACTGCTGGGCAGGGCGGCTCTCGCCCCGCGCCGCTGGCACACGAATCACAGCCCTGCCCGTGTCAGGTAGATAAGGAGCCATGTGATGCAGCTGGTGGGGAGCGGGTGGCAGGCAGGGTAAAGGTGCACAGGGAAATAACCTTGCAGGGAGTCTCCGGGCAGCGCTGATCCCCGCGGCTCCCACGACACCTTGGCCTGGATGCCTGCTCAGGTTCTGGGGGCTCTCTGAAACTCCCGGGAAGCAGGAATGTCCTTTAGCAGAAGGAACTGGTCCGATCTCTCCAGGTAAGTGCTGTGGATTAATGCTTAACCCTTTCCACTGCCGGCAGGAAGGGCCGAGGGTGGGCTGCTGGTGGCCGAAGGGGCACGGGGAGGATGGGAATAGGGGGCAGCTGCCCTGGGAGCGTTGTTTTGTTGTTTGCAGAGGTGAATGCCAGCCCCACGGAGAGCTCGGCGCTGCTGGAGTTTCTTGTGGCCGGGCAAGATCAGAGGCGTTTTTCTTTCTGCTGCCTGGAGAAGCTGAGCCAGGCTCAGGATAATTACCTGGATAAGCATTCTCACCCCATGCTGGATACATTTTGGGTCTGTTTTGCCTTTCTTTGGGGAACAGACTATCTGGGCTGTCCCTCCAGACTTGCTCTGAGCTGGCTGGGGGCGTTTCCAGTCCCCCATGCCCATGCAGCCCCTGGGTGTGTGTCCCGCTCTGCCCTGCGGAGACCGCAGCCCATCCCGTGCTGAGCAAGCCCTGATTCAGCGGCAGGGACTGAGCAATCCCCGAGCAATCCCCGCACCACCGCCAGCTCCCTCGGCCTTCCCAAAGAGTGCTACAGAGTAGGGGAGGCTCCTGGGCATCCTGGGGTGGGTCAGGGGCTCGCACGAGGCTGGAGCAAGGTGGGGCCAGCCCTGACCCCCTGCAGACCCCAGGGCAGCGCCGCTAGCCTCGGCTGTGCAGGAGCGGTGATGGAAACTCAGAGCAGCGCTGTCCCACAAATCAGAGCAGGAATCCTGGCCCAAGTGGATGTTGTGGCTCTGGGACTTAATTGCAAATCTCAGTACCAGGTGTAAGAAAGGGGAGCTCATAGAATCCCAGAATGGTTTGGGTGGGAAGGACCTTAAAGCTCATCCCGTTCCACCCCTGCCATGGACAGGGACACCTTCCACTCTCCCAGGTTGCTCCAAGCTCTGTCCAACCAGGCCTTGGACACTTCCAGGGATGGGGCAGCCACAGCTTCTCTGGGCAGCCTGGGCCAGGGCCTCCCCACTCTCACTGTGAAAAACTTCCTTGTTTTAGTTGAGACCCCACTGCTTGGAGGCCACCAGCTCTCAGCTGCCTCTGCCATGGGTGGGACAGATCCAGAGGCCACTGCAACCCCGTCCAGATCCATCTCTGAGCCATGGACCTACCCCAACACCAGCCCAGCTGGGCCCTGCACCTCGCGTGCTTCACAACCCCGGGAGGCATTTCCTGAGCTCTCTTGAGGCAGCACTGAAAGAGCAGAAATGTCAGAAACCTCTGCACTAATCATTGACAGGGCAGGAGAGGACAAGGCAGGGACACTCGCCAAAGCTTTTTACTCATCTCTTTGAGTTAAAAAAGGTAAGACAGCGCAAAATAAATCCCTCTTTGAAAAGAGGAGGGAAAGATTGGCAGAGCAAATCTATAGCCTGATGGGTGGATCGCTTAATTACAAATAATGAGGAGCTGCCTGTGGATAGTGCCAGGTTTTGTGCTGCCTCAGAAGGAGCCACGGTAATTCAAGGCAGGAAGATCCCATTTTCCCTTCGAAGGAGACTGTCCGTATAAAATCAAAGAAGTACCCTGTCGTCATGAGGATTGAGCCCGGCATTAGTGCTCTGTGCTTGAGGGACAGGAGTGCAGAGGCACCGGGATCTGTGTTCCCCGCACGCCGGCCGGGAGCCTGCCGGCTGGGAACGTGCGTGCAGGGATCGCTCCCCGGGAAAGCGCCGGGGCTGTGCAGACACGGCCGGGCACACGGGCACGGGGGGCTGTCCCGCCTGGGGATGCTCCCTGGGCACATCCCAGCCTTCGCCCGCCCCGTCTCTCCCGGTACCAAGCGTGGCATCGGAGACCGCCTGGAGCTCCCCAGCCGTGGGTGCGATTGCTCTTGGGGTGTTCGCTGTGGGGTCAGCGGGAGGGAAGGGCAGCACAGCCCGGCGCTGCCCTGTCCTGTCCCCAGCGCTGAGCTCAGCCGGGTCCCGGCCCCCGCCGCGCTCCGCTGGCCCCGAGCAGGAGGAACAGAAGCCGCAAACACTCGCGGGGGGTAAAGCGGTTTAATTTATGACCGGCTGTGATTACTCAGTAACTCGGAACCAGCCGCGAGTCCTCGCGGCCGCGCTCGCCGTAACACGGTCCTACCCCTCTGACTTGCGCTAAAAGTCAAATTCGTGGGAAAGCCAGAGCCTGGGGGGCGCTGGACGGAGCTGGGATGAGGTCCTGGGACGGAGCCTGAGCAGGGAGGCTCTGTTGGGGTGCCGGGAGCTCCATGGGGTTCCCTGCAGTGTTTGTGGCTGATTGAGGGCTCATGCTGGGGGAGATGAACGTGGCTTTGAATAGTTCCATCCAGCCAATAAAAATATTTTCCAACACAGTTCATGCACCAGCCCAGAGGGTGGGCAGGTTTGGCACAGAGAAAGGATGGCAGAGCTGGTGTTTTCCAGACAACTTTTTATTTGAAGTGGCGTTTTATTAAAAAACCAAACCAAAACAAAAAACCCCAACAACCCACATTTGACTTGTGCAAAATGAAATGGTCAAAGATGATTCCAAACCTTGTCTTTTTGGCTCAGTCTGTGATTATAAACAATTCCCAGTCCAGGCACATTCAGGAGGGAGGAGGAGCCCTGCCAGCCCCATCCCCAGGCAGAGCCTCTGAGCAGCTGCCTTCAGCCTCTGATACTTTTGCATCTGAGGCTTTTTGCTCTATAAAAATTAAATTGCCATCACCACATCTTGGTTTTGGCCTAAAATCTTGTGTCATAGTGGTTACTATTCCAGTTTGTGTGGTCGAGGTCTGTGTCGTAGCTCAAGGGTCCTGGTCTGGCAGGGACCCCTTTGAAATGAGTGCTCCCTCCAGCAGGAGAAAGTAGGGGTTGGGAAGTCAGGTGCTTGCTTTGGGAAGGGCCTGCATCAGCTGGATGGAGTGAGAGCACTTTGGGACGCTTGGCTCATGCTGGCATCGCTCTCCTCCAGCAAGGTGACTTCTGTCAGCCCCTTGGCCTTGCCCAGAGTGTAGCAGTTCCTTTCTTGTCTGGCACCAGGGCTTCAGGATGCCCATGCAGGACACAGCCTCCCCATGTCCTTGTGTTTCCTCCCAAACAGCCTGGCCAGGCAGAGGACGCTGGAGGATGAGGAAGAGCAGCAAAGAGAGCGCCGGCGAAGGCACCGGAACCTGCTGTCGTCCACGTCCGTGGACGAAGATCCTGCCAGCCCTGTCAAAGACACCAGCCCAGCTTCCAGCAGGTCTGCGGGGTCCTGCTGGCACTGGGGCTCCTGACACCGAGCCCTGGCAGCTGCTGCTGCGATGGGTGGGAATGGCTCCTGGCTGAACGAGGGCTCAGCTGTGGGAAGAGCTGTGCTCCAACCAACAGCCCTTGGGAGGAGGGATGGGCTCCCCAGGAGGAGCACAAGGGGGGGAGTCTCGGGTGGGCTCCCCATGGCACAAGAGCAGGAGGGCTGTGGGAGGGCAGGTGCCAGGGCTGAGCTCAGGTGGGTGCTGCAGCTGGGATCTGCAGAAGGCAAGGGGTGCCCAGCTCTGCAGGGCAGGAGAGCAGAGCAGGCAGAGCCTGGCTGGCTGTGCTGCCCCTCTGAACCTCACAGTGACGCTGTGGGACCTTTGCTGAAGTGGGGATCTGGCCCAAGGGCTTTCCAGTGGTGCTTCCAAAGTCCCTGGCTGCAGGGAGCTGGGGTTTGGAGGTGCTCTGGGACCTGACCCACTCTCTAAATTGATCCTGGAAGTGTTCAGTGTTCAGGTGGTTTGTGTCCACAGTGAGACTCCCACTCCAGAGGTGTTTCTGTGTTTCAGAGAGACTGGTGTTGGGATGCTTGGGTTGGATATGGGGCGGATGGGGGCTGGACATGAATAAAACGAACCAGCTGGGAAGGACAAGTTCCTCTTCCCTGGTGCTGACACAGGCTGGCCATGTGGTGATTGCAATTCAGAAGGAGGGCAAATGTTATCCCATCTCCTTCCCAATCCTGGGAGTGTGCAGACACAGCCTGCCAGGTGTCCTTCTGACCCTTCCCAGACCTCGGGCCTGTTTGCCGGGGGGAAGGAGGGGAAACAGCTTTTCACAGGTCCTATTGGGACTGTGGGTGGACCTGCCGGAGCAGACTGACTTCCAACCAACACTTCCCACTTAAAGCTGGTGGGATTTTTCCTAGTCCAGAGAAGCCACACTTCTTGTCCAGCAGCAGTCCCAGCGGACTGCCCTGAGCCTGGATCTCCTTGGCACAGGACTTGGTGGGTGCTGGTGTCCTGGGATGAGGCTGCAGAAATGCTTCATTTCTACGACAAAAAGGAAAAAAAATAATTTTAATCCAAACTTTTTCTCAGACAGCCGAGCTGGGTTGATGGGGATGAGAGTGACTGCAAGCCCTGGGCTGCAGGGAGGACTGCAGGATGTTGGTGGGATTTTTATGTCCCTCTCCAGAGCCTTTTGCCTCACTTACAGCATGAAATCCACCCCTCTAGCCCCAGATGCTGAGATTGTCATTCCATGTTGTCCCTGTCCCTAGACCTCCATCCCTGGTGAAGCCGCAGTCTCCGGAGGATGGTGAGGAGCAAAAGCTCTCGGAGGTGCTGAAGACACAAGAAGGGAGAAGGACGAGGTGCCTCCCACCCTCCGAAAAGCTGAGGCAGGAGAAGGAGCAGAAGGAGCCAGGGGTGGGAGAAAGCTGCCCGGAGACAGGGCCACAGCCCCGCGGGAGGCAGGAGAGCAGCCGGGCTGCAGAGCGGGCTCAGGAGGTGGCCAAGGGCAGAGGGGACCTGCCAGGAGAAAAGAACCTGGAGCCAGCCTCTGAGAGGAAGGTGGTGGTGAGGGCACGGCTCCAGGACAAAGACCAAGGAGCGTGGACCCCTCAGGGAGAGCAGAGGAAGGAGGCGAAGGAGCCACCAGAGGTGGGGAGCTGCCGGCTCCGGGAGGTGAAGATCCTCACCAGGGTGGCAAACCGCAGCACAGAAGAGAAAAGCTCAGCAGTGACCTCATCTCTGGAGCAGCAGGTGAGCAGGAATGGATGGGGCACCAGGCTTCGGGGGAAGAGGTCCTGGGTGCTGGGAGGACCAGAGAAAGGGGCAGCCCAAAAGTACCAGGAGGGAAATGGGACCTGAAGGATTTTAGGGAAGGTTTTTCTGAGAGCTGCAAATTACGAGGCGGTGGACAGGGTCCCACCACCTCCTTCCCCTCCCTGGTCTGTGCTGTCCTGATCACCTTCTCCAGCAAGTCCCTCTGATTGCCATCATGGTGACACTGAAGGGCTGTTTGAGACTCTGTATATCCAACTGAGACAGGAAAGGTTTGGAGGATTTTGATCTCAAACTCCGGCCTCCGACCCAGTTCCTGCCCTGACTGCTCAGCTCCTGCACCTCAGTCTTCTCTGCAGGCTCTGCAGGGATGCATCTGAGGTCTCCTTTTTCCTCAGCAGCCATCCAGGAACCCCTCAAAGCAGGTAATCCAGCTGTCCCCTCCCCAAGATGCACCTGCAGAAAAGCCAGACCCTTCTCCAACTCACGTCACCTTCAGCAGCTCCATCCGACGCGCCAGCCCCAGAACCGTCTCCTTTCGGGTAAGAGCTAAAGCAGGTGGGGAAAGGATTCCATTGAGGCAGCGGAGGATGGGGGGAAGGAAGGATTGCTTTGGCCTCTGGGTTATGTGGGCAGAGCCTGTTCCCAGAAGTGTGTTCAAAATTTACCCTGGGTCTGGGCACTGCAGTTCTGCTTCCCTCTTCCCCCTGTTTTCCTTGTCCGTGTCTGACTGAAGGTGTGTGAGGATGAACATGTCCAGTTCGTCCACCTTGTGCTGGCCAGAAAACTTACGGGAAGTGATGAGAAAACAGGGAGCTCACTGTCCTCAGAATTTCCAGAGCCACAGGAATTACCATCCACCTTCCAGCCTTTCCAGTCTTATGTGAACACACAAGATAAAAATAACATCCATCCTCCCTCTCATCCCATGCCACAGTCTGAGAATATATTTAATTTCAAAAGAGATCTCTGGAATAAAGTGACTGAAGAGGCTGGGAAAACGGAGAACTGTCAAGATCATCTCTGCTGTGAGTCAGGGCTGACTGGCCACACTTGATTGACTTCCATGAGGCTTTATTGGGAATAAAACTGTTATCACCATGAAGTGTCTATAGTCTGGGGAGTTTTAAGATGTGAGATAAGCTCTGGTGTGGGTGCAAATGGAGCTTTCCCGGAGGAGATCAGTGACATAGTGTCTCCCATGCTTATCTTGGATAACCAAAGTTCACTGCAGGATCTCCTCTCCTTGTGTCTTCCAGATCATCTCCAGGAAGCAGAAAGAAGAGAGCCAAAGCCCTCTCACAAGGAGGTAAGCTCCTCTCGTCGCGTTGCTTTGGTCCTGCTGGGCAGGAATTGCCATCCTTTGTTTTCCAAGGGAGGAGGAGGTGATGAGGCCTGGCAGGCCTGGCACAGATCTGCTGGACATTGGTCCCCAGGGTGCTGGACTGGGTGGGCAGCGATGCTTGGCAGGGGACAGGACAATGCCCAACGTGCAGCTTGCATCTGAATGAGATCCTGGAATGACAGAGCGGTTTGGGTTCCAAGGGACCCTGAAGATCTCATTCCAACCCCTGCCATGGGCAAGAACATCCTCCACTGTCCCAGGTTGCTCCAATATCCCCCAGCAAGCCCCCACTTCTCCTGGGTCATGTAGTTCCATGTCGGTGCTTGGGTCTGCACAGGTCCCATCCATAGGGACATCCAAACAGGTCCGTGAGCAATCTGAGCTGGCTTTGGTGACCGGATCAAGAGATCCTCCACCCCTCCATGGGCAGGTGTCTGCTGTAGGCAGAGCCACGCTGACACTGGGGGCGATGCAGTTCAGAGCTGGCAGAGCTGAACCCAGGAGCTCCGAGATATTTCAGTGTTTGATGTGGCCCTGCAAAGATGGTGACACCCAGAGATCTCAGTCACCAGCAGGAATGGACTGCTTGGTTCACCTGGCAGATAGATGCAGGAGTGCCTGGGTGGGATGGGGCCTTCTGCCAAGTGCAGCTCCCCAGGACCATGAGCCGAGTCCCAGGAGATCCTGAGGGGGCTGGTTTCAACTCTTCCCTCTTCTTCACCAGTGCGAGTCTGAGGATCCCAGGCAGCAACAGCACCATTGGGGAGAAGCTGGAAAAGTACAACTCGGCTGTGCAGGTACCAAAGGCCCTTGGCAGAGCCAGGCGGGTTTGGGAGACGTGTGGGGAGCCAGAGAGGGGTGGCCTGGCACCGAGTGGGGAGGGGAGGGCCTGAGCTGCACCAAATACCAGAGCTGTTGGGGATGGAGGAGACGGTCCCAGGCAGGAAAAGGGATTGGCCTCAGGGTTTTAGGATCGGGGACCCTTGGAGGGTGTCTGGGGATGCTGCATGGCCCTGCAGGGAGGAGATGTCCTTTGGAGAAGGTCTGGGGATGCTGTGGTCCATTGCGGGAAGCAGTGCACAGGGCTGTGAGCTGGTGATGGGCAGGGAGGGACCAGACCCCAAGAGGCTCAGGGTATGAGCCAGAAGCTGGACTTTCCACCCCTTGGGAAGCAGCACAGCCCTGCTGACGCCCCTCTCTCTCCCAGCGCTCGGAGGGGGTGAAATCCTCCGTGCCTGTCCAGAAGAGTCGCCTGCTCTCCTCGGAGGGGGTGGCGAGCAAGCGCAACTTCTTCGAGGGAAGTGCTCCCAGCAAGGCGGAGCCAGCGGCTCTCAGGAAGGTGAGGCAGGAGCTGCGCTGAGCGGGGCCTCCCAGCGGGTCTGTGCTGAGGCAGGCACCGGCTTTGGGGCAAATCTTCCCCTCTTCGGATGCCAGGCTCAGCCTGGCAGGCTGCTGCCGAGATCGGTGGGAGCTGGGTGCCCGGGCTGCATTTGGGCACAGGAACTGCCCTGGCAGTGTGTGGGTTCCTGCCAAGCGCTGGAATTTTAGGAGCTGGGATGGAGCCAGTGTGTGGGCTGGGCTCTGCCTGCTGCAGCTCCGCTCAGTCTCCCCGTGCCCTGGGGACTGGGCCAGGTTACATTCGTGCAGAGGGAGAGCTACTGCTGTAACCCTGGTGTCCCCTCTGTGTGCCACAGGACAACCTGAAGATCCCAGGATCGGTGACATCCCGCATTAATCTGTGGATCAGCCGAGCTCAGGAGCCTGCCAAGGAGGAAAACAGCAAGGTACTGGCTTGTGTCAACCTCAAGTGAGAGCCCCGAGGCCAGGCAGTCTTTCAGGACATGGTGCTGCGCCTTGGGGCAGGGTTGAAGGGTGGATGAACCCATGGCTGAACCTGCTACAGGGTTTGCAAGCAGTTTAGCCAGGTTTGGAGGTCTCAGAGCTGCAGGGCCACCATGATGAGATGTCAGGGCTCTACTTTTTGCTGTGTCCTGACTGTGAGCCCAAAATTCCCAAGAGAGCTGATTCCAGCCCTTGGTGGGTTGAGGAGGGAGCAGGAGCCAGCTGGGTGCACGTCCCAGGACACACAGGGGTACCTGTCCCTGCCACCCCAGCATGATCCCATCTCTGCCATCCCATCTCCTCTGCCTGAATGAGCAGCTCTGCCTGGAGGCCAGTGGCAGAGGAGCTGTCTGCTGCACCGTTCAGCTCTGAGGGGCTTGGAGACCTGTGTGTGCTTGGAGACGTCCTGGTTCATGAGGGGTCTGGAGTCATCCGTACCCCCACGTGAAACCAGCCCGCAAAAATAGGGGTCTTGTGGCTGTGGGTGCAAAGTGCCCAGCCAAGGGGACTCAGAGGTCATCACTTGGCCACCATGGCTACTTTCTGGACATGTGCAGGAGAGAGACAGGAGAGCCTTTGGCCCCAGGGTAGTTTGGTGTTCTTGGAAAGGAGGGGCTCAGCAGGTCCTGGGCAGGTCTCACTGCTCACAGCAGGGAGGGCTTTGGCCACTGCTCGTGGCAGCCAACTGGCCCAGGAGGTGCAGCTCCAGTCCAGCCCTGCAGACAGAGAAGGTGAATCCAGGCTGGGCTGGGAGGTCAACACTGCCCAACACAGCCAGGCAGCTGTGCCAGCAAAGGGTTTGCTCCTGGAGTCACTCCTGGGGAAAGCCTGCAGCTCCTTGATCAGTTCTCCTTTAATAGCACCTGCTCCACTTCTGTGGCTGCAGCTGCACTTGGCTTTGAGGCTCTCCCAGGTGCAGGATCCCAAAGCTGACTGGTTTTACCTGGACACGGTGTGCTTCAAGGTTTGGATACAGACCAAGGCAACGCTGCACACGATGCATGGGGAGAACTTTCTCCTGTCACTTCTGACTCTCCTGTTTGCAGGAAATCCGGAGAATCAACAGCCTGGCCAAGCGAGACGTCTGGATAAAGCAGCCTGGAGATGCCTCTGGAGACACTAAGGTAATTATGGAGCTGCTCTGAAACCTGGTGCATCATCTGAGGCAGAGGCAGAGCCAGGATATGAGGGGAGAGGGGACGTGGGGGTCATCAGGATGCTGTGACTTTGGGGAGTCAGCAGGAGGGGACAACTGGAGACATCTGTAAGGGAGAGGACTCTGGTCTGGGAGAAGGGAAGTGGCCTGTCATGGGATTTAGGGATTCCTGCCTGCCCCATCCCCTGCTGGGGACAGCCACTGTCCTGGTTAAAGCAGCTGCATCTGGGGGGGTTGCAGCCTCAGGCACAGCCTCAGTAGTTTCCACTTTCTTTTCCAGTTGCAGTAATACCAGCTGTGCTATCAGACCATCTGGGAAAAACTGGTTTGCTCCAAAGATCAAAGCCCAGCCCTACCCAACCGTCCAGCAGCCACTGCCACGAGTCCCCTGTGCCACGTGTGGGTGCAGCCCAGGTCATGGGGTCCTCTCCTTGTGGGATGGGAAGGAAGAAGCCTTGAAGAGTCTCCCTGTGCCCCCAGTCCCCACTCACTGCCTGTCTGGAGGTGTCCAGGTCTACAGGCTCCCCGCAGGTGCTGAAGGCAAACTCCTGTCTTGTTTGCCCACCACATTTTGCTGTTCTGATCCTGATCTCTGCCTGTGCCCCAGAACTGCCCTGGCAAAGGGGATTGGCTCCCTGGCAGCTGAAGATGTCAGTGGGGCGAGAACCTGCCTGGCCAAGGGAGTTCCAGCTGCACATCCATGGACCACGTCCATCCCTGCTGCCATCCCTGGGGCAGGTGGGGCAGGCAGGTGTCACCCCTGCCAGGCTGTCACTGCCAGAGTGACCCAGCCAGAGGCTGATGTTCATGAAGTCACATGAGTGCTCGGAGGCGTCTCATGGAAGAAGAGGGGACTTGGCCCTGGTGTTTCCCTCCACATGCAGCTGAACCAGAGACTTGTCCTTGTCCCTGCCATCCCCTGCCCCTGCAAGCAGTGACCCATCATTCAGTGATCCAGGGGAGGGTGAGCTGGCCCTGGCTATGGCCACAGCCCTGTTTGGGGGATTTCATGGAGCTGAGTGCCCTGTGCTGGGCCCCATTTCCCTCTTGCCTTTCCTCCTGAGCCCTTTGCTGTGCAGCCCCTGATCCTGCATTCCCTGGGCTGCTGAGCCCACCCAGCAGGGATGGGGGATGCTCTCTCTAGGCCTTTAGGGTGGTTTTAGGGTGCCATAGGCAAAGGGCTCAAATTCTCCTATTGGGGCCATTCTTTGGGTTTGGGTTGTGCCTTGAGCAACCACTGTGGTGACAAATTCAGTGTGGGAATCTGCTGCTGCCCCTGGAGCTGATCTTGCTTGTCAGGCTTGGGAAAACACTTGGGTTCCTCTGTGCTTTTTTTTTTGTTGTTGTTTTTTCCTAATAAAAGTTGCTCTTTCTAAGACATTCCTGGTCACCTACTGCTGGTCTGGGACTGGAAACTGTTCCCTTCCCTTCTCCGGAAAAGGGTAAAATAGGGGAAACCCCGAATCAAATGTGTCCTGGGGGGTTAAAAACAGATTCTTCCCTTCTCATGGCAGCATCCCGAGCTTGGAGCAGCGGCTGAGGGAGCCGGCTCGGAGCTGCCGGGCAGGGTCTGCTCCTGCGCTGGTGTCCGCGCTGCCTTATCAGCGTCCCGGCCCCGGTGACAGCTGGGCTGGCTTGTGTCAGCCCCTCGGGCACTCACGTATCTCGGTCCGGAGGGTTTAAAATAGCAAATCTCTGAGGCCACACAATAGCTTGGGCTTATATGGGCTCCTGGGGGGAAGGGGGAGCGGCGGAGGGGGCCAGGGCCGCGGCTGCCGAAATAGCAGCTCACAAGTGTTGCATTCCTCGCTGGGCGCCGGGCACATTCCTGCGGCGCTGCCCGCCCCGGGGTGGGCGCTGGAGCCCCCTTAAAGCCTCCTGCCCCAAAGAGCCTTTCCCAGACCCCGCCGGCTCCCCGCGCTCCCCGGCATCACCGGCGCTCAGGTACGGCTGGGCCGGCGCCCGCCCCTCCCGGGGTGGGATGCGCTGGATCCAGACCCGGGAGGGAATCGGCTCAGGGCCCGGGGTGTCCCCCGGCCGCTCTCTCTGGGGTGTTTTATGCCATGGAGGCACTCCCATGCATAAAGCATCAAGACCCCTCTCCAGCGGCTTGCATTTGCAATTTGTCTTTTGAACCACCTTGATGGGTGCCCAGGTGGCTCAGATGGATTTTGGCTGTCCTGGTTCCGGGGAAATCTCCCAGATCCCCGTTCCCTGTGTCTGCAGGGGACAGCAGGGATGCGATGCCCATGGCCAGCCTGGCCCTGGCTCTCTGGCAGCCCGGGGGTGGGTTAGGGATGGGATGCTCCTGTGCCTGGTCTGACCCAGCCAAGCAGGAGCAGAGCAGGGACATGACCCATTCCTGGAGCAAACAGGGGGAAAGGAGAGCTCCATGTCTGGGCAGCCTGGAGGAAAGCAGAGACTCAGAACTGTGGAGGATTAATTCAGCCCCAGCGCTGAGAGCAGCCAGCCCTGAGATAAAGGATAGGGGGATTTTGAGGAGTGTGAGGAATATCTGGATTGTTTAACATACAGCAAATTCTGGGAGATTTTTTGTAGTCAATGCAGTATTTCTTCTTTATCTCTGTAATGTCTGCTGGGTTCTCCTAATTCTACCAAATCAAGGTTTCCAAGCTTTAATGAAAAGGATTCTGTGTTTCTGTACAGAGGATGCATAAATATTTCCTTGAGCCACTTTTTCTCTTGTGTACCCTCAGAACAGTGCTGGATTTGTTGCTGTTCCTCAGCTCTGTGGGATCTAACGGTGTCTGAGGGCGGAGGGCAGTGAGAATGTAGGAAGAGGCTTTCATACTGTTGGAACTGGGAACCCTCTTCTCCCTTGTCATGAAATGATTGTGTGGAGCCTTGGGTGCTCAGAGGCCACACAAATGATTTGGCTAAACTTGGGGCATCAGGACCATGCTGAGCCTGGGGGAAAAGTGGGAATTGATGCTCGTGGGGAAGCAGAGATCCCAGGGATGGTGCTGGAGGGGCTGCTTAGAGCCAAGCCCCAGATCCATCACAGGAGAGGGAACAGTGATGGCAGGAGCAGGCAGTGACCCCGAGGCAGAGGGGGCTGAGTTCTGCCTTGTCTCCAAAAAGCACCTTGTGAGTAACAGTGGGATTAGAGACCCTCTGGAGCCGTGGCTATGCCAAGGTTCCCCTCCCGGAATGCCCCTTTCCCGTGCCTGAGCATTCCAAGCCTGGATCCAGCATCTTGAATAAGCACTCCTGAGGCCTGTCCTACCCATCCTGGGTAATAAATGCTCGACAGATGTAGCCAGGAGCAGTTGTTCCCAGACTCCAGGCAGCAGGAGAGGGAAGCCTTGCTGCTCTGGGAACAGGTGGTTCAGCACATGGAAGTTATTTCCAGAGCTGCCTTGCGTCGTCCTGTGGCATCTCAGCCCTGCTGAGGGCTGGCACGAGCAGGGGACAGGCTGGGCTGGGCTTGGGCTGGGGCTCTGGGCTGCTCCAGGATGCCCAGGGATGGGACTGGTGGGTGCAAATGTCACAGTGCAGTGCTGGGTGAAGGTCAAATGAGGTGAGATGATGAGCAAAGTCCTCCTGAGCACAGCTGGGAGGCAGACAGATGTGCTGGGAAGATGAAAGGCTGTTTCTGCAGGGGTTTTAGCCCTAAAACCAGGGCTAAATTACTAAACCAGGCTGTAAATTATTCCTTTTAGCTAACAGGGGAAATCTGCTCCTGCTGAGCCCAGGCTACCCCTTTCCCAGCAGTTCTGCATTTGGAGGGCTGGGCTGGGAGGGTTTGCTGAGGTCTTGTGCTGTGCTTGGTGCAGGGCTGTAAATCTGAGACAAGGGGTCGTCCCTGAGCTAAGAATAGTCAGGAAGCAAAACAAGCTGAACACTGCAATGGGGTGATTTTCCTGTCCCCTGAGAGGGCTGGGCCAGGGGGGATGAGTGCCCTGGACACGGCTCCTGACAGAGTTATCAGTGTGACAGGAGGCTGTGTCCAATCTCCTGCCTCCTGCTTGGGGCAAGCTGTGATCCTGGGACAGGAGGGGGCAGGCACCTTATCTCTGCTGAGATAACGCTGTCACAACCTGGCTGGGGACTGCTGGAAGCTCCGAGTGCTTTGGATGTCCCTGTCCTGGTGCTGAGGGACAGGCTGTGCTGGCCCTTATCTCTCTTCTAACCCTCACTTTTTCCAATCTGCCTTGAACTCTGCCAGAGAACCAGGGATGTCAGACACAGAGGAGGTCACCGAGGAGTATGAGCAGTAAGTGGGGTGGTTTTAACCCCCTTTCTTTCTCCCTGTTCCCACTTTCCCACTGCAGCATTGCTTGGAAGTGCTCTCATTGTTACCCCAGCACCCACCATGGACCCCAGCCTGTGCCCCTCTGCCTTGGCAGTGCCTGACCCCAGCAGTGGGAATTTGTGCTGGGAGCTGTATCCACACCCATGGCAGGACAAGGATGGTTCCTGTATTAAAATGCTGCAGTCTAAATCTGTGAGGCAGAGATGGGAAAACCCGAGGCCACCCATCTGTTGCTGTTGGGGTCCTGCTGCCACGTCCAGAGCATCACTGTCCAAGGCCCAGATTTGAGAGCAGCTTCTGCTGATGGAGGCTGGGCCTGGAGGCACATCCTGGAGAGACGGGGTTGGGGTCATAGGGGTGAATTTGAGCACAGCTCCCTCTTCTCATCCACCAGCAGAGAAAGGGGACCTGAGTCCTCTGGTGTTTCAGTGCCACACCAGACTCATGTGTGTCACCAGTCTGTCCCCCTGGGACAGGCTGTGCATCTCCCCACGGTCAGGGAAGGACTTGGGGACAAAGGTGGGACGGGAGATGCCCATTTCTGGGATTACAGGCCAAGGTCATTCATCTTCTCATGCTGCAAAATGGTGGGGTGCCCTGACCACTGTCAAAGTGCCAGTCCAGACCTTCAGCCCCTGCTCTCCACAGCCTGCAGAGTGACCTGGGCCTTGTCCCTGTCCCCAGTGCCACCTGACAGCCACCCACACAGCAGCTGCCCAGCAGCCCTGGCCCTGTGCTATGAGAAAGCAGAGCCAGCCTTGAGGAAATCCCAGATTCACCTCAGCCTCACTGATGGGCCCCGTTCCAGCAGCTCGTTGTGACTCTGTAAATTCCTGTTGTGCTTTGCAGGGAGCAGGAAGGTAAGAGGACATGGAGCATCTGCAGCTGCCCTGAGGCCAAAAACTGATCAGAGAAACCCCAATAACCTGAGGCTTCTTTCTCTTCTCTCTGTCCGTGCCCTGTGTGCTCTGAAGAGGAGTGTGTGGAGGAAGGTAGGAGTTACACCTGGACTAAGAGCCAAATGCTAGGGCTTCAGTGTTTTGCTGGGGGGCTCAGAGGTCAGCTCCTGGGCTGCAATGGGCAAATCATGTGCAGGAAAAGCAGATGTGACCATGTTTGTGATGCCTGCACCTGAAACATCAGTAGGATCCAAACCAGCCTGAATTTTCTCAGGATCTCTTTTGTCAGTGATCCTTTGACTCAAAGCAGGGCTGGCAATGCTGGACATGGGTGTTGGCTGAGGTGTGATCCCAATATCCTAACGGGAGCTGGACCCTCTGCTGAACGTGTGACACTCCTGCCCAAACTCAAACTTGCACCTGCCTCGGCCTGATGGAGACACAACCAGGGCAGGGGAGCTGGGCTGGCCTGGGCTGGCCTGGGCTGGGCTGGGCTGGGCTGGGCTGGGCTGGGCTGGGCTGAGCCTCTGGCTGCTCCAGGCCACTGCCAGGCGAAACACCCGGAGTGGAAAAGCAGAGGGAGATGCAGGAGGAAGCCCCTGCAGTGCTTGAGTCCGCATCTCACGCATACCAAAACTCTGTGTCACCCAACTAATCCCTGTGCTTATTCCTTCCCTCCTCCCTGGCTCAGAAGAGGAAGAATGGATAGAGGAAGATGACGGTAGTTATTTCACCTTTCATTATTTCCTTTCTCTGCTCTTGGGAAAAGTTGTGGGTCGATGTGTTCTGCTTCTCCCTGGTTGGGGAATGGTTTTCTTTCATTCTTCCACTTCTGTCTCTTCTTCCTGCACTCCACCCATGCCCTGCTGTGCTGTGTGTCCATCCTCGGTCTGTGCCTTGTCTCTTATATCTGCCACCCATGGTTTGCTGTCTTTGCTGTCTTCTTTTTCTTCCCTTCTGTCTGGATGTGGCACCACGAGTGTTTCCAGGGCCTGCGGGCCCAGCATCACTCTGGCTGCAGTGGAGAATCCTGTGGGGACGCTGCTCCCTCCAGTGGAAAAAGGCTCCAGCAGTGTCACAAATGCGGTTGGGGAGGTGCCAGAGGCTCGTCCTCAGCCGCTCCTGGAGTTCACGGCTAGAGCCGAGCAATAGAAATCCCTCCTTCCTTCCTGGGCTGTGAGGGAAAGGCAGCACGAGAGGGGATGAGGGGCAAGCCAGGAGGTGGCGATAAATCCTTTAATTTCATTAATTTTAGGGGGTTTTGCCCTAAAACCCCTTTTTGAGGAGCACAGAGCAGCCCTCGGGTAAGGTCAGGGAGGAGCCCTCTGCTTCCCGAGCTGCTGTTTCCTTCCTGCGGCTGCCCCGGGTCTCCGTGGGCTCTGTGCCCCAGCTCTCCGCAGCCAGGAGCTGCAGGGAGCCGGGGAGCGGCGCTGCTGCACTCACCCTGCTGCACTCACCCTGCCGCTGCTCCGCAGGTCAGGAAGAGCAGGTAGAGGAGGCGGAGGAGGACACCAAAGACACCAAGGCAGAAGGTGCGTGGGGGCTGTGCCGGGGAGCTCCCGTGGCTGGGCTGGGCCGTGCTCTGCTCCAGGGGGTGCCAGGTGCGGGCCGGGATGTCCCAGCGTGGCTGTGACAGGGGGACATCAGCACAGAGGGGCAGCTGTCCCCCAGATCTGGTGCCCAGTAAGGGGGTGTCAAACTGAGATGCCCTTCCCTGCTCTGTCTGGGCCCTGCAAACATGAGGACAATGGTGTTTGCTGCTGGTGGCTGTGCCCTCTGAAATAATGCCAGAAACGGGCCAGGGCTGTTTCACCAAGGGGTCTGTTGCCTTAGAGGGGGTTTCCAGAGCTGGGATTGAGCTCTGATCTGTCTGATCATCTGAAGAGCACTGAGTTTCATGAGGTGGCTTGTGGGCATGGTGTGTGACCCTGTGCTGTCACTTCTGCTGGGGCAGGCTCAGATCCTGGCTGTGACCCCGAGTCAGGGTGCTGGGACCCCTCTGTGCTGGGGGGTGTGACTGCCCTCACCCAGGGGTGCTCATGTTCTCCCATTGCTTTTAAACAGAACAAGAAGATGAAACGAAAGCAGCAGGAGAAGGTAAAGCAGGAGCAGAGGAGAGATGGGTTTGGCCACTCCAGTCCTGATCCCAGTCCCCCGGGACACTGGGCCCTTGTAACGGGGCTTTGGTGCTGCATTTATTTGCTGCCAAAGGGACAGTCTGTGGTAAGTGGGGCACAGCTGTCCTGGCCACATCCCCCAGCAGGACAGGGGCAGCAGGAGGGATGGATTTGTGCTGCCTCTGGCAGAAATTCACCCAAAATACAGCAGGAGAGGGAGGCACTGCTGCTTTTCCAGCCTGAGCTCCTGCAAAACTTGTCTGGATTCCTCCTGGAGAGGACCTGGGGCTCTCCTGGCCACCCTGTGAGTGAGGGATGTCCCTCAGGGGCCTGCTCTCCCCCCATTCATCCTGCAGAGATGGAGCTGGGGTTTGCAGTGGGGACAAGCATGGGAAGGAGGGGGACAGCTGCCCCACAGTGTCCCTGGGCAGGACGGGCCATGGGGACACAAAGCATCGTGTTTTCCACAGGTGGAGAGGGAGACCGGGAGCAGGAACCTGGGGAAGGTGAGGTATCACCCTCGTTCCTTCTGGGGGGGTACCAGGTGCTGCTCTGCTCAGCCAGCAGCACCAGCTGTGCCTTGGGCACAACGTGTCCTCTGGCACAGGGCTGGCACCTCACTGCTGGGGGATGGTCCCTGTGAAGCCCCTGCTGCTGGGAGAGAGGGAGGGTTTGGTTCAGGGTTGGGTCAAGGTGTGACAGAAAACCCCTCGGTGACACTGACCTTGTCTTTCTGTCCTGCTCCTGGGATCTGCAGGTGAATCGAAGCCAAAACCCAAGTAAGTGTGGCAGGGTTTTCTGTGGGGCAAGGTCTGAGCTGTGCCAGGGCAGAGGCTCCGTGTGACAGAGCCTGGTCCATAAAGAGCAGGGCATAGGGAGCCTCCAGAGCGTGGAAGCAGGGTGGGACTGGGACATGGAGAGAAAAAGGGAGAGAAACGGACAGCAAAACAGGGACCATGAAGGGGACCCTGAGAATGAGGTCTCTAGGCAGTTCTGAAGCATTTTGTATGTTCCTTGGGAGAAGCTCAGCTGCCCTGTGACCCTGCAGGTGGCAAAAATGTGTGTGTATGTGTGTGTGTGTGTGTGTGTGTGT
>VZSE01002710.1:0-18372 GCA_013398275.1 Promerops cafer | reverse complement strand
CCCTCCCTCCCTCCATCACCCATCATCCATTCATCATTCACGGGTGCCTCTGCTGAGCACCTCCTGCCCTCCCTCAAGCCCCACAGGATGAAAGGATCCAGCTGCCTGTGCCCGGTCACACTGCAGCACACGGTGTCCTTTGTGGGGAGCAGTGGGTGGCTGCCAGCTCAGGGGGCCTGGCCACCTTGTCTGCAGCTTGCAGAGTTATTCCAGCCATGCAGGCACCTTGGAGTGTTTCCCGGCAATGCCACAGGTCTTCTTCTGTGGCTGCCCAGCTGGCACCTCCAGCAGGATGCATCGCACTCCCTGTGCTCCAGCTATGCCCACTCTGCATCCCCGGGGACTGCGGGGCTCAGAGGGGAGGGGGGGATGGGTGACAGGCACGTGCTGTCCCAGATCTGCTGCAGCCCCATCGTGCTCCGGCTCCTCTTCCATTGCAGGGTCTTCATGCCCAACCTGGTGCCTCCCAAGATCCCAGATGGCGAGAGACTGGATTTTGATGTAAGTTGTGCCCCAGCTCCCACCCCTGGGGGTGCTGCCCTCCCGCCGCTCCCCCTCGGTGCCTGGCAGCTGCTGGAGGCTCTGGCTGTTTGTGTCCGGGGCAGGACATTCACCGCAAGCGCATGGAGAAGGACCTGAACGAGCTGCAGGCCCTCATCGAAGCCCACTTTGAGAGCAGGAAGAAGGAGGAAGAGGAGCTCCTGTCCCTCAAGGACAGGATTGTATGTGTTCAGCCTTCCCCTCTCTCACTCAGCCACTGTCCCTTCCCCACAGTCCTGCCAGACCCGGGACATCCCTGACCCTGCGGGACAGAGCCTGAGGGTTGAGCTAGATTTTTATGAGCCATTTTTTTTTATGGTTCATGGGCACCTCAGTGCCTGCAAACCATAAAATTCCCTGAGCTGGAGGGGACCCACAAGGATCATCCAGTCCAACTCCTGGCCCTGCACAGGCACCCCAACAACCCCACCCTGGGCATCCCTGGAGCGCTGTTCAAGCTCCTGGAGCTCTGGAAGCCTCAGGGCTGTGCCCATTCCCTGGGGAGCCTGGGCAGTGCCAGCACCCTCTGGGGGAAGAACCTTTCCTGAGATCCAGCCTAAATCTCCCCTGGCACAGCTCCAGCTGCTCCCTTCCTGTCCCTGGTCACTGGGATGCCCCTGGTGTGGCTGCTGTGGTGCTGCGGTGCCTGATGCAGATGCACCTCTCCCCGGGGTCACTGTCCCCAGGCTCCCTTGGGGCTCTCAGGGCTCCTGGGGCCAGGGATCTGTCCCTTGGAACAGAGAGGACCCTGCGGTGTCCAAGCCAAGGTCCCCTCCCCGTACAGGAGCAGCGGCGAGCGGAGCGGGCAGAGCAGCAGCGGATCCGCAGCGAGCGGGAGAAGGAGCGCCAGGCCCGCATGGCCGTGAGTGTGCTCTGGAAATGCGGCTTTGGGGTGGGCCTGGGCAGTCTGGAGACACGAGCTCTGTGTCCATCCATCCGCTGCTGACCGGCTCCTGACCCTGGCAGGAAGAAAGAGCTCGCAAGGAGGAGGAGGAGGCGCGGAAGAGGGCGGAGGAGGAGGCGCGGAAGAAGAAGGCGTTCTCCAACATGCTGCACTTTGGGGGTTACATGCAGAAGGTGGGACCCTTCCCAAGAGGGCTGTGATGGAGCCACTGCTGCTCCCGGGAAGGGCTTGGCCATGGGCTGGCCTCATCCACGTGACACTGTGGGGTTCACAGGCAGGAGAGGGCAGGGAACTGCTCTTGGGTCAGGGGTTCCAGGGCCAAAGTGAGCTCAGAGCTGCCCCGAGCTCAGCTCTGCTTGCAGATGTGCAGCTCCAACCTTGCCTCGGGGTCAGGGATGGAGATGGGGGCAAGGACAAGGTGTCTTGTCCACTGTTGCCAAAATGTCCTCGAGGACCTCATGTGCTTCTGGAGTCCCAAAAACTGAGGGTGTTGGGTGCAGGACTGGGGATGGGGGAGAGCAAAGGCTGGGCAGACTTCCTTCTCTGCAGTGGATTGATGGTTTCCTCAGTCAGAGAAAAAGGGTGGGAAGAAGCAAACGGAGCGGGAAAAGAAAAAGAAGATCCTCAGTGAGCGACGAAAGCCCCTGAACATCGACCACCTCAGTGAGGACAAGCTGAGGTGAGCATAGGCTGCAGGAGGGATGGCCAGGGCAGGAGCCTGTGCTGGGTCCCAGCTCCCGGGCAGGATCCCGGGCTGGGGACGGCTCCCTGGGGCTTCCAGCCGAGGGGGATGGCACAGCTGGAGATGGGCTGTGACACCCCATGGGGCACATGGGCTCTAAGGCCGTGCACCAGGGCCACCATGGCCGGGCTGCCGCTAATGGCACCAGCCATAAGAGGGAGCCAAGGCCACATGGGCGGGACAGGTGTGTCCTGAGGGAGCCACACTCACACGTGGGACATGTGTCCTGAGGAGCCAGGGTCACACGGGTGGGAGATGTGTCCCCATATGTGCTGACCTCCCCCGTGGCTCTTGTCCTGGATTCACTGCCTGGATAACACATCCCTGTCTGGGAGCCTCCAGAGCCCCGTCCCAGGGAGCAGATGAGGGGCTGGCATCAGTGCCCCATCCCTGCACAGAGCTCCCCAGGAGCCCTGCCCAGGACCCCTGCACTGTCCCCAACTGACTCTTCCTGCAGGGACAAGGCCAAGGAGCTGTGGCAGAACATCCATGACCTGGAGGCAGAGAAATTTGACTTGCAGGAGAAGTTCAAGCGTCAGAAATACGAGGTGAGCCCCAGGGCCTCTGTGATTTGTCCACCCTCTGTATTCCTGACTGCTCCTTCTGCTCCCCAGCCAGGAGATGAGCTGGGTTGTGCAAGTGATCTCCCAGCTCCTGGGGACGTGTACCTGGCACCACCACAGGGCAAACACATCACAGGCAGGATGAAGCCCTGAGCAACCTGGGACAGTAGAAGGTGTCCCTGCCCATGGCAGGGGGTAGAATGAGATGGGCTTGAAGGTTCCTTCCAACCTCAACCATCCTGGGATTCTGGGATTCTAAACCCCACAGAAAAACTGCTGGGGAAAAGAGAGCAGTGATGCATCTTCACCCAGCCCTTGTCCCCAGCCTGGGGCATCTTGTCAGACCTCACCATCCACCTGCAGCTTTTACTGACAGACCTCACCATCCACCTGCAGTTTTTTTCTTGCCAGACCTCACCACCCACCATTTCTTCTTGCAGATCAATGTCCTTCGAAACCGCATCAGTGACCACCAGAAAGTGTAAGTGGCTGCACATCCCTCCTCCGTCTCCTGTCCTTCCAGCTCCAGCTCCCTGCTCCCCAGTTCCCTCCCTATGGAACTCCCTTGCTAAACCACCTCCTCCCCTTCCCCCTGCTGCCTCTGGTTTTGCTGGTGCCTGGCATTCCTGGATCTGCAGGTCTGTCCAGGGACCTCAGTCCCTGCCCTTCTGCTCCTGACAGACCTCCATGGCCTCCCACTGTCACCAGCTGCCCCCTCCCCAGAGACCTCAGCAGGGGATGGAGCCCAGGGAGAACCCACCTCTGCGTGGGAAGCTTTGTGTCCTGTGGGGTCCTTCCAGTCTCCAGCCACCCCATCCCTGCAGAGGCTCTGCCCAGCATCTCAGGAAGCTGCTGGAGATCGCAGCTTGTCTAGCAGGGGAAGTCCCAAGGGCTGTGGGATTTGTGCAGGCCCACAAGGCCAGGGCAACCTGTCCCCATGCCCATGTACCTGGCACGTGGCTGGGGAACCCTTCGTAGGAGGGTGGAAGAGGGTGTTTAACCCCTACTCCCAGGAGCACCCCAGTGCTCTCACATCCCCATCCCACTTCCCCCTTATGTGGGAGGTGCTCAGCCCACCCCATGTATCAGGGGCAGCATCTCCCACCCACTTACACCAAGTCTCTCTTCTCTCCTGACCCACCACGGTGTGATCTGCAGCAAAGGGTGAGTATAGGCATTTCTGAGGGCTGTGTGTCCCCTGGACGAGGGCTGTGTGTCCCTGCACAGGTCCTGTGTGTGTGTCCAGGCACATGTCATATGTGTGTGTGTGTGTGCGCGTGCGCGCGTGTGTGTCCCTGCACATGTCGTGTGTGTGTGTGTGCGCGTGCGCGCGTGTGTGTCCCTGCACATGTCGTGTGTGTGTGTGTGCGCGTGCGCGCGTGTGTGTCCCTGCACATGTCGTGTGTGTGTGTGTGCGCGTGCGCGCGTGTGTGTCCCTGCACAGGTGCTGTGTGTGTGTGTGTGTCCGTGCACAGGTGCTGTGTGTGTTTGTGTGTGTGTGTCCCTGCACAGGTGCTCTGTGTGTGTGTGTGTGTGTGTGTGTGTGTGTGTGTGTGTGTGTGTTTGTGTGCGCGTGTGTGTGTCCCTGCACATGTCCTGTGTGTGTCCCTGCACATGACCCGTGTGTGTCCCACTCCCTTCACTGCCCACCCAAACCTCCTCCTCTGTGCTGCCCTGTGCCCAAGCAGTGCCTGCTCCCCTGTGCTGCTTAAGGGGAGCAATGGGCTTGGTCCTGAAGGGTCCTGCAGCTGCTTTTATCCGTCTGCAGCCACAGATCCAACTTGTCAATTTTTCTTGGAACGATTCTTGGAGGGGAGAAATATGGGAAGGAAATGGTGGGTCCTTAGAATCCCCTGGCAACTGCATGAGCCTGTTCCCAGAGAGTCCCAGGACACTTTGACTGCGGTCCCAGGATTTACCTGGGGCCGGTGAAGACTGTCAGCGCCCAGGGCAGTTTCCAACGGGGAAAGGCTGCAGGACCACTGACAGCGCCCACCTCATCCTCCTGTGGTCACTGATGCCTTTTGCATGTGCTTTTGCTCTTCCCTTGCAGATCCAAGGGTGCCCGTGGGAAGACCATGGTGGGCAGCCGATGGAAGTAGAGGCTCAGGGGGAGAGGAGGCCGAGCCCCAGGAGCTGCAGTGCCTGCACAGAGCCCTGGATGCAGGGATGGGGGTTCCGGGGGGGTTCCATGGGGCAGAGGCCTCACAAGGTTCCCATCTCCACCCCCCTGTGTGTCTGTAAATAAAGAGGTGGTGAGGGGGTGCAGGTGTGGTCTCCATCCTGAGGCTCTGATCCCAGAGGACACAGCACAGGCTCAGCACAGCTCGAGGAGTTGCCCACCTGCTCCCCAGGCTGTGAGAGGTCACAACCACCCACACCCCACCACGTAACTGTCCCCGGGCCTCCCAGCATCATGTTAGCTACAGTCCTTGGCAGGTTTGGTGATAGACCGCAGTGGTCTGAGCTGCTTTTCCTGCTCCACTTTGGGCGATCCTCGTCATGGCCACTTTTGTTCTGCTTTTGCTGTACCAGAGCCCCACTCGCCCCTCTCTGCTCACAGCTGGCCCTGTGGGACACCATGGACAGGGGCTCTGCTTCCAAGCCTCTTGGCCCATGAAATAGTCACTAACTCACCTTCCAGGCTATTTCCATTGCTATTTCCAGCTCTTGCTAAAGGCTCTGAGCAGCTGTGTTTGCCTCCTCTGCATGTTACTGACAGCACGCAGTGAAGCCTCGAGATAAAGCCATGTGGGTAGGCTGCTCCTCTGTGCTTTAGGGGGCAGATCTCTTCCATCTGGCTGGGAATCTGCAGCGCGTCACACTGCGCTGTCCCTGGGGACACATCACATGCAGACCTCCCAGTGTTCCTGGTGGATCTGGATCTGGATCTGGATCTGGATCTGGATCTGGATCTGGATCTGGATCTGGATCTGCACCTGGACCTGGACCTGGACCTGGACTGGCAGCCAGCTCAAGACACTAGAGGTCCTGGAGGGCTGTTATGCTGCCCTGTTACGTTATGACAACCTGTCCCATGCTGTGATAAAGCAAAATCCAGCATCCGAGAAGCCTTTCCCGGAGCAGTGGGGATGGGAGAATGCACAGGGTGGTGAATCTTGTCCCTTGGCAAGATGTTTTGTTTCCCCCTTGCTGGGGCTGCCTGTCCTCCCCATCCTTTGCCTGGTGATGTGGGGGTGTCCTGCAGGTTTCTCCCGTGTGCTCCTGTTGGATGAGAATTTATTTTCCCTACTTCAACACACACCACCAGGTTTTGGAGAATAAGGCTCTGGGAAGCTCAGAATCAGTGAGGCACAAGTGGAGGACAACCAGCTCCCCACCACCTCCCTCCTCAAAACCGAGGTGCAGTGGGCAAAGGGGAGAGCTGGATAGGGTGGCAGTGCTGGGACGTGAAATATCCAGAGGGTGGCTGAGTGATGGTCCAGCGAGTGACATTTCCAATCTGCCTGATGTACGGCAACAGGAGACAGGAGCACTCGGAGCAGCGAGCTGTGTCTACCTTGTTAAAAATATCCCCTTTTGCAGGCTCTGAAGGTCCATTCTCCCAGCTTTTCCGGCAGGCGGGGGTAGGGCCGTGCCGGTGCCCGGTGCCGCAGAGCAGCCCCGCAGCCGCTCTGCCCGTCCCTGGGGCTGGCAGCGCCCAGGGCGGGGGTACCCGGGCACTCCCTGCTTCCCACAGCGCTGCCTGTCCCGGCAGCTCCCGGCCCCGCTCCAGCCCGAATCCCTGCGCCGGGCCCGAAACCGCCCGGCACCTCCCTTGGTGCGCCCGCTGCGCGCTGGCACCGCCGGGCACCGCGGCTGAGTCAGCGCCCGGCCCGGCCCGGCCCTCCCCTGGCCCTCGCCCATCCCAGCCCGGCATTCCCGCTCCAAGCGCGCTGCTGCCGCGCTCGGGAGCGGCACAGTGGCAGCACGATGCTGCAATCCTCTGGGACACGGCGGAGGAGCCTGGGGCGTTCGCTGGGGTCTCCCAGGGTGCTGGAAACACCCCAGGCGTTGCACTGGCTGCGGGATGGTTGCAGTGGTTCGGGAGGTTGTGCCGAGGTTGGCTGGAGCACGGCACGGGTTCCGTGCTGGTCCTGGGGAGCAGCTCTGCCCCGGACCCCTCTCCAGGGGGTGCAGCTCCTCCCGAGGGGCGTCTCCGATCTCTGCTCTCTGTGAGCAGCGACAGAAGCTGAGGGAAGGCTTAGGTTGGATCTCAGGGAAAGGTTCTTCCCCCCGAGGGTGCTGGCACTGCCCAGGCTCCCCAGGGAATGGGCACGGCCCCGAGGCTGCCAGAGCTCCAGGAGTGTTTGGACAGCGCTCTCGGGGACGCACAGGGAGGGGGTGTTGGGGGGTCTGTGCAGGGCCGGGGGGTGGACTTGATGGTCCTTGTGGGTCCCTTCCAGCTCTGGACATTCCAAGACTCTGGGGTGTGCCACTGTCCCCACCTGCCAATGGAACACGTGGTGCAAATGGGTGAGTCTGGGGCAGCAGAACAGAGCAGGGCTGAGCCCAGAGCGAGGGATCCCAGGAGCAGCTTGGGGAGGGTTGTGCAGGGTGTTCACAGCCTTGAAGTGCTTAATTGTGGAGATCTGAGCAACCTGGTCTGTGGAAGGTGTCCCTACCCATTGCAGGGGGTGGAACGGGATGAGCTCTAAGATCCCTTCCAACCCAATCCATTCAGTGATTCAGGGATTCCATGCTTGCAGTGCTCTGGTGTCCTCCAGCTCTGCTGTGGTCTCACTGTCCCCATGGGCAGCAGCACCTCTGGTTGCCAGATCAAGGCATTGCCTCTGGTATGAGGAGTACAGAGCTCTGCCCTTCCCGGGAGCTGTGAGGTGAAACATTCCCTGACAGGCTGCAGAGGAGCAGCATCTCTGCCACAGGATCTGGCCACTGGGCCACGGAATTCTCTGCCTTGGAAGGGACCCACAAGGATCATCGAGTCCAGCTCCAGCTCCATCCTGTGGTCCTTTGAGGAGCAGCCCCTTGAGCAGCACCTCTCTGGAGCACACTCATGGGAGCAGTGTCTGCTAGAGGAGTTCTGGAGTCTCAGGCCGAGCACTGGGATCAGGCTGTGTCCCACGGAGTCTGGGCAGTGCAGGCAGCCAGGAGCCCTTGGCTCCTCAGCGGAGACACCGGCAGGAGCTGCAGCGTGCCGGGTGCTGGTGGCTGCAGTGCAGGGCTCCTGTGCCACAGGAGGGCTGTGCCCTCCTCAGGGTGGTGCCAATGTCCTGGCAGGCCTTCAAAGCTCCAGAGGCTGCTGCCAGCCCAGGGTCCAAATCCTCCTCCCGCAGTGTCCAGCACAGGTGTCCCAGCACTGCTGAGAAGCACAGCCTGCAGCAGACTTGTGCCAGGGCTCACAAACCTGCAGCTCATGGTCTGTTGATGCATTCCCATGCCAGGGCGCTCCCCAGGGTCCCACTGTCCCCATGGGGTGGAACGGATGTGAGGAAGGGTGCGTTTGGTACCGAGAAGGTGCTGATAAATGCTGGGGCGATGTTTGGGGCTGGGCTCGTGCTAAAGCAGTGCTGGGAGTGAGGCAGTCTCATGCTCTTCTCTGCCTGCTTGAGAGCCAGAGCAAAGCCACGGTGAAATATTGCAGAGCCTCTTGCTGCCATTGCACCCCACACAGGAACTGCCTGCTCATGGCTTTGGCCAGCTCCCTTTATCCAGGGGTGCTCTGGGCAGCACGGGAGATGTTGGGATTGCTGTCCCGGGGCCATCTGGCCAATGCATGTCCCAAGGAAGCAGGGTCAGGCAAATGCCCAGAGCATTACGGGCCAGGATGGGGCTGCAGTGGCTCACAGACACTGTGGGACAATGGAGCAGAAGGTCTTGAAGCTGGAATTCTGCCAGGGCCCCGGGGTCTCACCAGATGGGATGTGGGGGCTCTCACTGGGGCCATCAGTTGGGGCACAAAGTGAGGGATCCCCTCATCCCCCAGCTCAGAGATCATGGAATGGTGTAGGTTGGGAGGGGCCAAGGGAGGTTCGCTAGGATGGAGCTGTGCCAGGGCAGGTTTAGGCTGGATCTCAGGAAAGGTTCTTCCCCCCAAGGGTGCTGGCACTGCCCAGGCTCCCCAGGGAATGGGCATGGCCCCAAGGCTGCCAGAGCTCCAGGAGTGTTTGGACAACGCTGCCAGGGATGCCCAGGGTGGGATTGTTGGGGCGTCTGTGCAGGGCCGGGGGTTGGACTGGATGATCCCTGTGGGTCCCTTCCAGCTCAGGACATTCCACGATTCTGTGATTCCGTGATCCAGTCCCACCTCCTTGCTCAAGCATGGAGATGTTGAGGAATTGTTTCCCCCTCAGGCACATCCTGGGTGGGTGGGCTGCTCTGCCCCTCCTGACTGTCTCCCTGGGGAGCCCATCAGCCCCATTCCTGGTGCAGGATGGGGAACCTGGGTCCTGTGGGGCTGGAGAGGGGGAGAGCACTGCAGGACAACCCACCCTGACTCCTGTGCCCATGGTGGATTGGGGCTAGCACAGTCCCCACTGCCCAGGTCTGGGTTTTGGTGCCATCCAGGGTGTGCAGGGCAGCACAGGGCAGGTGGCACTGGATGCCATCACTGTGGGCAGCTGGCAGTGCCCGTCCTTTGGAGTGTCCTGTGGAATTCACAGCTTCCAGCACCCGTGAGTTCATGTTCAGGGTGCCTGTGTTGCCCTGATCCACAGTGCCACTGTCCCCACATAAGCAGTGGGTGCCCAGCCTCCAGCTCGAGCCAAGGCCAAATGACAACCAAAAACTGCAGAAAATGGAGAAGTACAACCTTGGATCTCTTGCAGGTCAAGTCCAACAACCACCTATAGATTAAAAGACAGAAAAAGGACAAAAATGCTGAACTTTGCAACACCTTCCAGACCTTTCCAACACCTTCCAGTGGAGCCCTCACCCTCAGAGTCCCAAGTCCTGGTGTTGCTGTGCCTTGGCCTCCTCACACAGCCCCTGCAGGGCAGTTCCGTTTGCTCCTGCAAACATCTGACATTTGCAAGTTTCTCATGATTGTTTTTAAATGTCTTATAAAACTTCAGTTTCATTGAGTGTTAGCCCTACAAATCACTGCCCGTAGCAGCTCATTCACAGTCCCAATTAATGGCCTTTAATTGGTTAAAGTCACCCACGGTTTCTGCTGATTCCACAGATGTGTTAAGTCACCAATGAAGTCTTTCATGCACCCCAAGCACGGTTTGGGTTTGGCACTGACACAATGCCCCGTGTCCGCAAGGCCAGCCCCGCTGACACAGCAGGCAAGATCCTCTGCGATGGAAGAAAGAGGCTTTGGCTGCTGTCTGGAAGCAGCATTTTATTGGCACTTGGTGGAAGGAAAATGAGCTTCCTGGTGATGTGTGAATCACTGCTTTGCGTGTGCTCTCATGCCCTGGTTTCAGTGTGGGGCCTGGGTGTAAACTCTGCTCCTCAGCACAGGGCAGCAGCCCCTGGCAGGAGCACTGAGGTGTTGAGTCCTGCCTGGAGCTGGGACCTGCCCTTTGCCCGGCACTGGGTCCCTGAGGCCCCTGGCAGGTGAAGGTGGTGCTGCCCTGTGGTGCTGAGCCCCAGAGTGATCCCTGCAGAGGTGGCTCTGGCAGGCACAGGCGAGGGATGGCACATTTGGAGCACTGCAGGGAATTGGTCCTGCCCAGCCCCAGCTCCTGACCCACCCCTCCCAAAGGCACATGGATCTGGTACTCACCCCATGGATCTGAGAGTCACCCCATGGATCTGGGACTCACCCCACGGATCTGGGACTCACCCCACAGAGACAGGACTCACCCCACAGAGACAGGACTCACCCTGGCTGAGCAGCTCACAAAGCTCGGCAGGAGCAGTGAGTGTGAGACAGGAGCCTTTAGCAGTGCCCCCCAGGTGTCACTTCTGGCAAACCCCTCAGTGACAGGTCTCAGAATGCACCTCTGCAGTTCTGAGGCCACGAATCTTCAGGACATTCCTGCTGCTCTCTGCTGGCACCTCCTGCTCTGGGCTGCCCTGCACACACGGACATAGACACACACGTGTGCAGAGTCCCAGGTGTGCATACACACACAGGGACCTCCACACTCCCAGTACCAGTCCCTGTGGAACCCCTCCAGAGGGAGGTGGAACAGCAGCACTGGGCACAGGGAGAACAGGGGACACAGGGGACACAGGGGGCACAGGGGGCACAGGGGTGCAGGGGGGCTGTCCCCACGGCATTCCCGAGGCACTGCTGGTGGATGGGCTGTCCCAGAACCAGGGGATGTAGTTTGGGGTGTCACCCATTCACAGACACCAGAGGCTGAAGCCAAGGGCTCGGGGCTGTGCTGGCAGCAGGGAGGGGCCCAGAGGGGCGCTGCACAGGACACGCCAGAGGTGCAGGTGGGCTGTGCTGGAGGGATGTGGGTGCAATGCTCAGTTTTAGTTTGGGTCTCTCTGGTGGAAGCTCTCAGGTCCCAGGTCTGCTGATGGCCAGAGAGCCCTCCATGAGCATGTTTAGTGAAGGATGGGATTCCAGTAGCCAAGAGCAAGGTCATGCACCCTCGGCTCTCACTGCAGGAGCTGTGTGCCCTGCTCCACAACTGGTGTCTGTTGGAAGCTGAAGGAGATAGAAATGCCCAGGTGTGAGCTCACAGACTTTCCCTTCAGGCCTGAAATGACCCAAGCCTGGGAAAATCCTCATGACACAGCAATTCGCTTTGGATATCCTGCTGTGAGAAATGAATATGTGAGAAGCTGCTCTGTGCAGGTGATCGAAGTGCCTGGCCCCTGTCCCGAGCTGCCACCACACCTCCCTCACGCCTACCTGCTCTCTGGGGCTGCTGCAGCCTCAGTACCTGCACAGAGCAGAGGGGTTTTATCCCAGTTTGCCTCCGAGCCTGAGCCTTAAACCATAAACAAAGAGGAGGAGGGAAGAGCAGCAGAGGAAGGGAAAGCATCCCTTATCTGACAGCTCAGAGAGTGCAACACTTGCTGATGAGGTGGAAAATTCAAGTTCATGTCCTTGTCTGATACAAACATGGCTTTGAGCTCTGGCTTTTAACCCAGCTGAGGTGGGGTTAAAAACTGCAGCACTCAGTCCTGTCTTTGTGAGGTGCTGGTTTATCACAGAATCCCAGAGTGGTTTGGATTGGAAGGGACCTCAAATCCCATCCAGCTCCACCCCTGCCATGGGCAGGGACACCTTCCACTATCCTGGGGTGCTCCAAGCCCCGTCCAGCCTGGCCTTGGACACTCCCAGGGATGGGGCAGCCACAGCTGCTCTGGGCACCCTGTGCCAGGGCATCACCTCCCTCACAGGGAAGAATTTCTTCCCAACAGCCAATCCAGATCTCTCGTTCTTTTAGTCTGAAAGCGTTGCCCTCGTTCTGTTGCTGTCTGTCTGGGTAAGAAGCTGCTAAGGAGCGTTTCTCCTGGCCCCCTGAAGGTATCAAAAGGCCACAGTGAGGCCCCAGGGTGTACACCCAGCACTTCAGGCTCACGGCCACGCTGGGCTGTGGCTCCCCGGGAGTGAAGGGGCTCCCTGCCGTGCTCTGCTGGCTGCTCCAGGTTTGGCGAGGGCTCTGAGCCCTTTCATCTGCCCGTGCCAACAAACAAGGCAGAGCAATAGATCCAACTCTGATATCAGGACAAAGAGGGAACACTTTGATCCAGGTGAACGCTTTGATATCTCCTGTGAATCAGATGCTGCTGATTAGCTGTAAAAATAGAGCAATTATTGGCACCTTTCACGTGGTTTGGCAGCGGCTGTGCCACACGGGCTGTCCCTGTCCCAGCTGTGCCTGCCACACCTCAGGGAAAAGTGACAGGACACAGAATTCAACAGAATATCAAGTTCAACTGAATATGAAATTTAACTGAATATTAAAATCAAAGTCCTGTCATTCTCAAGTTCTCAAATTTTTGGACCAGCATATCCTGGAAAATGAACATTTGGCTTTGGGATGTTTTCCACCTCAGGGTTTTTGTTTTGTTTCAAACTCTGTGATGCAATTACATCCTGGCAAAGACTCGGAAGCATTTCTGGGTGCTGGAGGAGGACAGGTCGGGTCCCTCAGGCTGAGCATCTCGGGGATGTCCCTCCTTACTGCCCAGAGCACATCCCCAAGGCTCCCACAGTGGGTTGGCTGCACCAGGGTGGAGCAGGCTCAGTGTGGAGGAGCTCTGAGTACTCCTGGGCTCCAGATCTCCCCACTGGAACTGATCCCTGGGTACCATCAGTCCCCTGCAGGACTCAACCTGACACTTCTCCAGCCACTCAGAGTGGATCAGGCACAGGAGGTCCAGGTCCATCCCAGCTCCCAGCTCTCTTAGTGCATCCACTCATGGCCTGATTTCAGTTCCAGGTCTCTCCTGGCAGTGGGTAAAGATAAAATCTGCAGAGGGTGATTCAGTGCTGTGTGACTGGCAGGGCAGAGCCAGCACAGGGTCCTGGCTGGCAGGAGCACGCTGGGGTAGGATAGGAACCAGCTCCTGAGTGTTTGCTGGATGGGGCAATCAGTCCTGGATGTTCCTGAGCCCTGTGATTAACTGCAGCCTCCAAATAGCATCACTGAGAAGAGCAACTAAAGGATTCTGGAAATTGTTGGCATTTCTTGAACCCCAGTTGCAGCCTGAAGGCCCTTGGGACACAAACCCACAAACAGCTTGGAGGGGAGGAAGAGCTGCTCTTTTGGGAAGAAGGAAAACTGATGCAAATGTCCCCAAGGCTTCTGCCCACGAACCAGGCAAGGAACCAGGGTGGCTGCAGGCAGGTGGGTACAGCATAAAATCCATCCCTGGATGGGTCCTGAAGAAGGAGGTTCCCAAAGGCACAGAACTCCTCCACAGCTTCCAGACCCCAATGTCTGAGATAGGTATTTTGGAAATCTGTCTCAGTGCTCCATGGAAAAGCACTGGGCCCATAAGTTCTGCCTCAGGGTCTGAAGGTTACAGGTGCAGAAATGTTCCTTGAGGCATCTGACTCCTCCAGGGGAAGCTGCAGCTCTGGCTGGGGTTTTCCAGTGCCTCAGAGAGCAGAGAGGGACAGCAAGAGCATCATGGCAGCATCCTCAGCATCCTGCAGCCAGGTGGGATGGGTGCCCATGCTCCAGCTGGGCGTTCTGCATGGAAATCCAGCACCCCTGGGGCTGGGGGTTGTGAGATGGGGCCCGGCATCCCTGAAAGGTGTCCTGGAACTGGGCATCTCCCTTGGAAAAGCCCCTGTGCTTGAGCAAGCCCCACAGTTGCGTTTCCTCCCCAGCAATCCCTCACAATCTGTGGGCTGGAATTTGCTGTGGATCTGGGGAAACTGGGTTTAATTTGGACTGATGTTTCAAGGTTCTGCATCAGAGACAGAGCAGGGATGTTTCCTAGTGGAAATACACACAGCTAGGCAGGAATCTCCAAGACAAAATTCTTGGCCTGAAATCTCTACATTCTTCTGTGGGGCTGAGGCTCTGACTTCATTTATCCATGTGAAAAAACAACGTTCTCATCTTTATTTCGCCCAGGTAAATGTGGCCCACGTTCTCCAAAAGCCGAGGACCTGCAAGAGAAGTCACATTCTTGTGGCATTTAAGAATTTGCCCAAAGCAAGGAATAAGAGCTGGGACTTTACAGAGCTCCTTGAGCTGGAGGTGCATCTCCAGGGCTGAGTGTGTAGCACCCGCAGTCATGTTAAGGAAAGCGAATTCTGCACTAGCAGAGAGTGGAATGGAGCTCCTTTGGAAGGAATAGTGCTGGGAAGAGGCTGCTTGCAGCCAGAGCCTCGCTGCGTGCAGCGGGATGTGTGAGCCCAGCTCGGCACGGGATGTGAGCTCGGCGGTTTCACCCCGCGCCTGCCCGTCGAGAGGAGGAAGCCACACGGTTGGGTTTGGGGCATTCCTGTCAAGGTGTTGCTCTTTTGAAGTTGCTGGGGCTTCTCCCGGGCTGAGTCTGTCCCTGGAATGTGGATTGGGGCAACCAGTTGGGCCAGTAAAGCCCTTCCTCCAAAATGACTTTTTACTGAAAACTGCAAGGAGCTGTTGCAAGCACATTGACTCACTTGGTTTCTCAGCTGTTCGTTATGAGCTTGTGCTATGGACAGTTAATTATTTGTTCTTGTGGAGGCTTTGAAGATGCAAAGCAGGCCGGGAGAGTGAAGTGTTATTAGCTCATTATCTACAACCCTTTTTTTGTGTCAGAGTAATGGAGTCCAGGCTCAGCCTGAGATGCTGAACAGCACTAAAATCTGAATTGTCCTCAAGCCCAGCTCTCTGATTTCTCTCCGTCTTATTCAAGGCTCAGTGACTCTTCAGTCTAAAGCTCTTTAACACCAGCCAGCCAGAACTGGAGGGCTCAGCGTCCCAGCCCGGGCAATCAGCAACAGCTCCAGGATTAACATTACCTTGACAGAGCACCTGGAAATTTGGCATTTAGGCCATTAATTTCAATCTTCTTTCTACTTGTTTCCACTCAGACACAAAAGGGGAGATTGAAGATAGTCTGGGGCTTTTACAATTTCTACCCTGATGTGGGTGTGTTCAGGGTCACGTTCAGCATCTGAGAACCTGAGATTTCTATAGAGAGGAGTAAAATGAAGCAGCCCAGAAAGCCATGAATGAGCAGCTGGGGTTGACCGAGAGTATGACTGAGGAGCTCTGATTAGCTCTGCCCACAGGAAGCAGCTCTTGTGTGTCTGGCTCAAAGAGCAGAATTAGTATTGACAGTTCTGTTTGTGTATCTGCAAAGGAGAGCTGGCCAGGCTGCTGCCCTGGGCACTGCAGCAGCTCCAGCAGTGCCTCGTAGCTGCACACTGACGCTGCTCCTGGCACTTTGGGATCTCACCAGATGCACTGCAAAAGCTGGGGTGTGCAGGGATTTGGGCTGCTCCAAGGAGTTGTGTGCCCTCTGCTGAATTGGTGCTTCACCTCTGCAGGCTCCATTGCAATGGTCTCACATGCAAAATGAGCTTCTTGTTGAGTTCTAGACCATCCCTGAGCAGAAATATCCATCTGTTCCCTAGGGAGAGATGGCACATGGTCTGTCCTGGTCACCCTGCAGAGCTCTAGCCTGAGGCTCCAGCTGGGCCTGGGCGTGCTCCAGGAGCACCACAAGCCCAGTCTGTGGGAAAAGGCCCTGCTGAGTGTGAGCCTCAGCCCTGGGCACGTGCAAGGGCTTGAAGATAAATGTGAATTAAATAGGCAGCTGCTCCCAGGGCTCACTCCTCACTGCTGGTTTCACTGATACCATCTCCCTGTGCCAGACCTGAGCACTCATCTTCCCAGAGTCTGTTATGAGTTTTGTTTCTTGGTGTTGCTGGACAGAAATGATTAATTCCTCTTATCCCTTGATACTAGGATGAATTCATGGTATTCCTTGTTTGGGGAACAAGATGTCTCCTTTTTACTGCCTTATGTGGCTGCTGGCACCAGTTCCCAGTTTCCAGGTCTCATTTCAGTGCTGGCTCAGAGCCCCACGAGAGGCAGGGCTGGACAATCAGGTGAAACTTCCTTTGCTACCCAGCCTCTCTTTGCACTGCTGTGTCTGACCAGAGATAGGGAAAGCAGCCACAAATTGCCAAGGAAATGCAGGTAGAAGGGTTTCCACGGAGGTTCAGCACAACGAACATGAGTCAGAGCACTCAGGATTTACAGAGAAGTCTCTTAATCCTGGCCATAAAGATGCATTACCCTGCAGCACAGGGGTGGTGCTGAGTGTGCCAAGCTTTTCTCTGAAGACTTCTGCTCGCAAATAAAAGAAAGGAAATGTCCTGGGTAGGGTGTGACTGCAGGAGGAGGGAATGTCAGAGGAATGGGGATGGCAAGGCAGGAGCTGGCAGCACTGCAGCGGTGGGAGCCCCCCGGGCACAGCAGAAGCTGCAGGAGCACTGCAGAGCTGCTGTGGTTTCACCTCCTTTGTGGGGCTGGCAGCAGTTTCAGCTCCTGTCAGAGACACAAGGAATGTGCTGTTTGCCATCCCATCCTGCCAGGCCAGAGCTGCTCTGGCTTCCTGGAAAGGAGATTGTTCCTTTGCAGGGCAGTTTTAGAGACACTCCTGTGCCTGAGCATTGCTTGTCTTAATCTGCACTTCCTCACCAGCAGTGGGAACAGAAAACTGTTCATTTGCCCCTCCATCCACCTCTGCCTGGCCATGAGGTGAACCACTGGGCAGTTTATTTCTCTCCACTGGCTATGAAGGGAACCCAGAGCAGCTACCTCAGACTTCAGTGTCTAATTCTAAGCTGTCCAAGTGAGGATGCATTGATCCTTGGAGATTCCTCCTAACAAGGAAGGAGCAATAAAAGCCAGGAAGGTGGGGAAACCTTCCTAGATGTGGTTGTTGAGCTCAGTTTATGGACAGGTGTTGGTGCCACCTTAAAAAACCTGAGGGAGCTGCCAATACTGCATCTCATCCACAGAGATGGGAGTGCAGGTGCTGTGGGCATCCTCTGCTTCCACACCTGGCACGGCTGCCCTGCCCTGCACCAGCACTGCTGGCACATTTGTCCTGAATAAATTATGCTTGGAGACACCCCCAAGCTCATAAACACAGAAGCAAAGAACCATAGAACAATTTGGGTCAGAAAGGACCTCAAGGATCATCAGTTCCAACCCCCTGCCATGGGCAGGGACACCTTCCACAAGACCAGGTTGCTCCAGCCGGGTGTCTGGGGGTATCACAGAGCATCTGAGGTTATGTGAGGAATATTCTGCCAGGATTTCCAGGAAGGAGGAGGCACAGGGAACTCCCCGGGACGCCTGAGCTGCCTCTCCTGCAGGGAGTTGTGGAGCCAGCTCAGGACCAAAGCAGGTCCCCCATGTTAATGGCCTGGGACCTTCCCAAACCCAGCAGAGCAGACACCCTGGGGCCCAAACAGGCACCTGGAAAGGAGACAAACCCACTCCTGCCTGGGCCTTGAATGGTGAAGGAAGAGGCTGTCATGGTGCCAGCCCCTCTGCCTACTGTGGTCCCAGGGAAGGGTGACAGGGTGATGGCAACAGCTTGGGCATGGGAACCTCATGTTCATGGTCCTCCTGGGAAGGAAGAGCAGCCCATAAACATGGACACAGTGTTCTCACATGGGGATTGTCCCTGCAGCATCTTCCCAGAGGAAAGCTGCACATACCAATGATTTTGGCCTGGTTCCTCCTCAGGGCTTGGCTCAGGCCCCACTGGTGCTCCCATGGTGAGCAGTCCTGCTCTGCACTGGAGGGTGTGGAGGGGCTGCCCCTGGACAACTTCTGGGCCGGCTGCATTCCCCTTTGGATAGCTCATGGCAGGCTCCTGTGGCTCTGCTGCTGCTGCTGGATCTCGGTCACCACCCTGTCCTTAGCAAAGCCATGGGGCTGCAGGAAACTGCATGTGTCCCCTGCCACAATCTGCTCCTGTCCCCCAGCTCAGGAGGAGGGGAAGATGGTCCCTCCCTCTGCCAAACCCCAGGAGATGTGTGGGACAAAGCCCAGCCCTGGTTTCTGGGAATTGCACAGTCCCAGAAATGTGCTGGCACTTCCCCCTGTAGGGATGGTCCATGGCAGGAGGGTGGTGGCAGGGGACACTCATCGGGAATATATTCCCACATCCCGTGTTCTTGGCTCTGTCAGCACTGGGCTCTGCTTGACCAGACCCAGGGCAAAGCTAAGCAGTTCTGCCCATAAGTAAAGGTGTCTGCTCATCCCATCCCATCCCAT
>VZSE01002709.1:13618-63038 GCA_013398275.1 Promerops cafer | reverse complement strand
CATATGAATATAGTTTCTTTTGTGGCTGACAAAGCTTACAAGTAACAGGATGTGAAGAAAAGCTTTTGCTAACTCAGAGAAGTACAAAATAAACAGGAGATCCATCTGTCTGGATAAGAAATGACAGTTGAGTACAGGAGAAGAGAATTAGTGATCAGAACAATGCACAGACTGGCAACATGAGAGGATGCAGACTTACAGAAGAAGATAAGAAAATGCTGATTTACAGGATGAAAGGAGGGGGGGAATTGGTAAAAATGTATATAAGGGAATGCTTCTCGGAGTTATGGTGTGCTTCTTGGCTGAATGCCAAGGCACCCGGCTGTATTAACCCTTTCCTTTATGTCTGCCTCCTATTGTCTTTATTCTTATTAAACCTTTTCTATTTTACCAGAAGTGAACCTCGTTTTTCACAGTGTGCAACATAGAATAGTTATTCTGTATTAAAACAAGCAAATGGGTGGATAATACAGATTGTTATTTGAAGTTATGGGCATTAAAACTAGCAGTGTTAATTTTTACCTCAGTGAACAGAATCACAATTCCCTCAAAATGGCAGATAATCCCTTTAAACTTGAGTTGCCTCATACATTTACATACCTTTACACAAGAAACACCTTTCCTCATCCCAGTTTGGCCATATGCCTGCTGCCAGGCATCCAGCTGGACTCTGAAAGCTAAATTTCAACAGCATTTTCTCACTCTTACCTTTCTCTGGTGCAGAGAGGGGAGTTTCTACCTGTTGTCCCAGCAAATACCTGCTTTGTTCTTTTTCCTGTGAATTTCCTTCTCTCAGCTTCCCGTGTGGTTCATCTCTGCCTTAGTGACTCAGATGATCTGAGCAGCTCCTTGCTGAGCCATCAAACCTGCTGGCACAGGAGAAAACAACTTAAAAAAACCCCAACCCATAATTTAACTTCTATTTTATTGTTTTAATTTTTATATTAATTTTGAAAGACTTGGGAGTGTGTCTTTGGGGGAAAGGTGGGTGGTGATTCCCACTCAGGGCATGGCCATTCTCACCCTTTTTGCCCCTCCAGCCATCAGCATCCTCTCTGTTTGGTACCCAGTGATGGGAGCAGCCCCAGAATCCCCACAGGGTTGCTGTGAGCCCAGGGAGGTGAGGATTTGACTGATTCAGTCAAATTTTGGCCGGGTGGTTTTCATTTTTCTTTTTGAGGCTTCTCAGCCTCAGCATGTCCTTTCAATCTGTTGTTTGCTGGGCTGTGGCTCCCCCTAAGTGCTCAGGAAACCTGCTGGCTTCACATTGCCACTTCCTGCAGGGTCCCCAGATTCCATGTTCGAGGTGGGACACCCATCCTGGGGCTCACCCTGGCAGACACAGGGATGTGGGGGCTCCAGGTGGGAGTATGGGCATCCAGGCAGCACTTGGAGCTCATGGCAGCTCCCCAGCCACACCACTTCTCCCATACCCCAAAAAGGGCCAGTTCTTGTCCCAGCTTTTGCTCCCCAATTGGTCCTGGGGCTAATTAAGCCCCCAGAAGGATTTAACCCCCTCTAGGAGGGCAGAACCCAGAGTGATGCTGGCCAGGGGTTCAAGTGATGGAGAAAGGTGGGTGGTCCCCAGCTCACAGGCCTGTCCTTCGCCTCTTCCTGTGACAGATCTCTCCAGGAACATCTACCTTCATTCCTTTTCCCTCTTTTTTCCCCCTCTTCTCTCTGATTTGCTTCCCCATAAAGCTGTGCTTTAGCTTCAGGGAGATCAGCTACTCAACTGATCCCCTGGTGACAGGGAGAGGTGGGATTTAAAGGTCACCCACTGCCACAAACGCCACAGCTTCCCTGGTTTTAAACACAGCAGCCCTCCAAAATGACCTTGGGGTTTGCTCCTAGGGACCAGACAACCCTTCTCCACACCTCAAATCATGTGGCAATCCCCCAGATTATCCAACAGAGCCAAAACAGAGATGGTTTCTTTGGCTCAGGAGCCACTTGGAGGGAAGAGGGAGTTGGATGGGGTCCTCCTCTACAGCTGAAACACATCCCACATACAGAATGAAGGCAAATCCCCATGGTCCCCTAAAAAATCCCCAATCAAGGAATTCGGGACACCAGCACTTGTTACTCTGTCCAAGAGGACAAGAGGGGCTTTATCCCACCCCACCATCCCCAGGGCTCCTGCCGGGGACTTCCCGGCCTCGTTAGCAGCTCTGCCTCAGAGACATCCTTGGCGGCAGCAGCACCCCTGATGAGGCTCTAATTAGCGAGCTAATTGGAATAAGAGAGCTGTACAGACAGTCCCAATTTCCCACGCACAGCCTGGCTGGAGGAGAGGGGCAGAGGAAAACAGGGATGAAGGGATGGCGTGGTGGGGGGGAAGGATTGCAGAGGGTTTTAGGGAGGGCTCCCAACAGCTGCCATTGTGGTTAAATTTAAAGTACACTTATTGTGAAGAGAGGGATCCAAATTTCCTCATCCCACTCATTTCTTCTGGAGCCAAGAAGGAGTTGAAGCCTTGGAAGCTGCCAGATCCTTCCAAGCCTCCAAGTGAGTGCTGGCAGTGAGAGAAGGAGACCCAAACATCCTCTGAAATACCCACTCCCACATCTCTCCCTGTCCTGGAAGTCAGATCCCGCGCTCTGGGAGTTTTTTGGGATGCGTCTTTACAGCTTCTCCCACCCCTCTTTGCTCTGGATCTCCTTCTGTCCAGGGTAAGATCCCCTTTTAGGTTGAACTAAGAGAAAATGAGGTCTGGAACTGGATGATTTTTTAAGTCCCTTACAACCCAAACCATTCTGATTCTCAGAAAATATGGCATGGGCAAGTCTGGCTGCTCATCCAACATTTTTCCAGCTTTATCTCCTTCAAAACTTTGATTTGGATCCTGCCAGGGCCTACAGTTATTGGTAAATAAATAAAAATCCCAACCTACTCTGCTTGCTGCCCCAGGAAAGCAATAAAGACAAGGCCCAGCAACCCAGAGATGCAGGTACCTCATTATCTCTAGATAATTATCTGTAGGTAATGAGATATCCAAGTCCCAGCAAGAGCAGAGTGGGAATAAATCCCCAAGGAACATGAAACATCATCACCTTCCCACCCAGAATCATGGAATTGAACGGACCCCATCAGCCAAGAGGGTTTTTCTCTGCTAAGTCATTCCCTCAGCAAGCTGCTCTCCAAGGAACACTGAAAACAAAACTAATCCTGTTCTCCCAGGAGGAAGAATCCAAAAATAACCCTGTGGATGAATGAGCAGCGCAAAGCCAAGCGCTGAGGCTCGGGTCGAGTTTGGGACTGAAAGTTTTCCAGCTCCATGTTCCTGCTTGAATTACTGCCGGGGCATTCAGGCATTCACACGCCATTCCTGCACTTCATAATAAAAAAGCCATGGTGTTTCTTTTTGCTTTTGTTTCCCAGTATGGGAGGTGAAATCCTGCAAAGCCCTGGGGGAGGATGCAGGGAGGGGGAAGCCCCTTGGAGCAGCCCGCAGGCTGACGGAACCCATGCAAAGCTGAGGAGAGCCACTTGAGCATCAGGACATGGGGTCCATGGCTCCAGAGCTGAATTCCAGGGCTGGACTTGCTGAGCTTGGCACGTTTGGATGCTGCCTCTGTGCTGGGGATGCTCCTGACACGCTCCCTGCTCTCTCAGCAGGCAGGATGCAGGCGCTGGGGTGGCTCACCTGCTCCCTGCCTGCAGGAAGGAAACAGCCCCAAACCCAAGGATGGATACCCACGGAACATCCAGGCCAGTCCCACAGCAGAGTTTCTCATGAGCATCCTGGGGCATGACAGAAGGCCTTCAGCAGGAACCTCACACCCAGGAGCAGAGATTCCTGGGCTGGGATTTCCGTGTGAGCCCCACCTCCACATCCTGCCCTTCCACTGGGAAGCAGCCCCCTACCTGGGTTTGTTCCCAGTGCTGGGACACCCCAGCACTCCTGGTTTAGAGCAGGAGAGCAGCCAGGGCAGGGAAACCACCTTGCTCAGTGCTGTGTAGTGAGGAATAGACCTGTGGTCTTGGCAAAGCCTTGGGTGTGGTGACAGCCGACTCAGGGCAGCTGGCAAGCTGCCCTCTGCTCCGGCCAGCAGCAGCTGTGCAGTCCCAGCCACAGGAGCCCCGGGACGAGCAGACAGGAGCCAGCCCTGTGCCCAAACACCCCTCACCTCCCTGGGCTCTGAAACGAAGCCGAGTCCCTCTGAGGGGACACCAGCAGCGCCCGTGTTTGGGATCTGGCCTCAGTGGCACAGCTGGGATTGGGGTGCCATCCCTACTGCCCTGGCTGCTGGCCACGGGGCCCCACATCCCTTCCAGAGGCTCTGGAGCTGTGGCTCTCAGGGATCTGCATCCTAATAAGCACCATGATGTAACTCTGAGTAAGCCTTGCAAGGGATCAGCCTGAGGAAGCTGCCGTTTCTTATCTCTTTTTTTTTCCCCTCCCTTTTTTTCTGCTCTGGTTGAGGTCACCCAGTTTGAACCTTGGCAACACATGGACCTTCTTCCCCTTCTTCTGTCATCCATGGCCTCACTCCCAAAGAAAATCCCTGTCTGTGCCAGCACAGATGCTGCTGCCTGTACCTAAAGCTCTGGAATGGTCAATTAATTTATTTCTACATGATTCCCAGCGTGGGAATGGCTACAAGGCTCTGTAACATCTCTGGACTCTGTCTCCACCAGTTATCTCTGATGTCCATGTGTTCGGTGTTCCTTCAGGCTATCGACCCATCAGCTGCCTCCCACCCAGCCAGTGCCCACAAGCCTCCCACGGATGCATCAAGATGCTCCAAAAGTCTCTAAAACAGTTTTTGTTCTCTCCTAGCTGGGGTCAGGAGTAGGTTCACCTCTCCAGGGTGTTTGCATGGCATTGCTGCGGTATCTCCCGCATTCCTTTACTCTGTGTGGGAGGACAGGCATGGAATCGTGAGGAATTTGACCAATTTATTCCCTCTCCTGCCTGTAGAAACCACTGCCAATCCTGGAAACGTTTCAGTCTTCTGCAGGGCTCCCTGGCTCTGGGCTGGCTCCAGTCCTGCTCTGGAGGCTGCTCTCTTCCCTCTAGGATGGTCCAGGGTGGTCTCCTCTTCCTCTAGGCACTGGTGGGGAAGAGGACACCAAGATGGATGAAGGTGTTCCACAGAGAAGAGCCAAGCCACTGTGGGAACCCCAAGGACCAAGGTGGAAGGCATCAGGATCCAATGGGACTCATGGCTGCAGTGGTGGCCACCAACTCCCTGGAGCTCAGAGGTTTTTGCTGTGCCAGCAGGAAGTCCCTTTCCTGTGGGATCATCTCTTCTTCCTCCCAGCTGGTGCTGAGTCTCTCAACTCAGCTCTTCCCAGCTGGCTCCACTTCCTCCATGTCAGAGTGAGCCATGAGTGTTGCTGCTGCTCAGCAACAAAAAATGGTGATACAGGTTATAAAAACACCAGAAGTGACGGGAAGGGGGTGGGACATCTCCAAGAAGCTCCATATAGGCGGGGATGGCCCAGGAGGCCAGCTGGAGCTTCACCGTCCTCCTCTCCTGGGTGGCTTGGCCTGATGACTCAGCAGAGGAGAGAACAGAGCATCCCCATGATCTGCCAGGGTGGATTCGGGCTCACCTGCTCCGGTCTGCAGCCTAATTGCTGAGGTGGGACCAGGAAGAGGAGCCTTCTCTGTTTACTCACATAGTTTCAAGGTGAGTAACACATGCTGGGCCCAGCTCTGGCACTGTGGTGCTGTCAGAGAGCGAGACCTTCCCCTCCCAGCTCCCCCAGCCGCTGGGCTGCCAGGATGGGCTGAAGAAGCTCTCAAATAGGGCTTTGAACCCCCTCCTGCACCATCCCAGAGGGGCTGGGGGCCACAGAACTCTCCTTGCCTGGCACAGAGGATCTCTGTCCTCTTTTCCTCCCCTTCCCCCTTCCTTTTGGCACACAAGGAGCTGCTTTGATGTCCTCATGAAACAGATTTTCCACCGATAACAGATCCTTGTGATAACAGATCCTTGTGGTCACCCCTGTGACTGACTCATTCTTCCCATGGGGTTAAATCCTGGTCTCTCCAGCTCCCTTCAGCCACCTTGGGAAAGGGGATATCTTGTTTCCTTCATGTCCACCTCTACCAAATAACCCCCTCCTGCTCCTGCTCCTGCTCAGGCCTGCCAGTCCTGACCCCGGAGCTTGGCCAACCCTTGGCCAGCCTGTCCCCAGGAACTGCCTGCTACCCTGTGCCATGGATGTGGGAGCAACACCTCACTGATGGGTTTTCTTCCTCCACAACCATTGGCTGAAGCAGAGGATCCCAGGAAAACATCAGACCTCAGTGAGCTTCTACACCCAGCAGAGTGAGCTGGCGATGGTCTTGGTGTCCTGGGTGGCTTCCTCTTCCAGGAATTCCTTTTTGAAGCCGCCGTCATCCTCTTGCCTCAGGAGAAATCCTGTGGAGAAACATCTCCTTTGGACATGCTGGATGCATTGGATGGTCCTGAGTTTTGCACAAGAGGCAGTGAGTCATCACCCTCTCATCACTTATCTTCTCTGGACTCATCAGGATATCACAGACCTCGGGCACGTCTGCCCTTGGTGCCCCCTTCCCAGCCTGTTTCACCACCGTTTTCACAGCAACCTGACTTTTCGAGGACAGGGGCTGGGGACAGTGACTCTTGGAGGGTGTTTTCCAAGGAAAGCTGCTGGGGGAAGGATGCTCCTGGGATTTGGGAAGCCGCCCTTGTTTGCCAGGGCTGCGCAGGGGTGTGAGGAGCCCTGTCTGGGAACATCTTGTGCCGGCAGTGGGAGGTGGTGGTGGCTCCGGGGGTTATTGCTGCACCACTGAGGTAAGAGGGATTAGCACCGCCAGGCTGGGAAACGGCCGGACCCTCTTGCCGAGCGGGAGTCGAATTGCAGCAGGAGCACCAGCGGCTCCTCGGAGAGCCCGAGGCCACGGGCTGGCAATCACCGCCCCGGCGGGCTGGGACGTCTTATTGCCCTCATAAAAACCTCCTTTCACTCATTGGGCTAATGTGGGTTTTGGCTGGAGTAATTAGAGCTTCATAAAGGGACCACTCCCTCCCACCGCCACATCCCCGCTGTCCCCAACCTCCCCCTCACTCTGCCCTCCGTGCCAAGTGTTTCCTTCTTTTCTCTGCAGTGAGAAGGAAAAAATCCCGACCAAACCCCACAAAAAGGCCACTCTCCCCCCTTTTTGTCTTGCAGCTAACCCGTGGGCGCAGGGAGCTGTTGGAGCGGGGAGCACCCGGGGTTTTGGCAGGGATGCTGCTGGCCCATCCCGTTTGTAGAAGCTGAGGCAGCCCAGCCTGCCAAGCACTGGAGAGCTGGGGATGAACCTGAAGCCATTCCTTGAGCTGGGAGCCGGCCAAGCTCTGCTGGCCAAGTGTCTTCTTTATTCCCTTCTGGGCTTTTTCCATGCCTGGGTGTATTTCCACAGCGTGGAGACGGGTGGAAAATTACTGGTGATGCTCCAGTGCCAGGTTCCTGCCCTGGCAGAGGTGAGCTAAGGCTGTGCGTTCATCCAGGGAACTTCTCACCACAGGATGCTGCTGGGGCCTTGAAGAACCAGCTAAGTAGTTAAAAAAAAAAAAACCCAAAACCAAAAAGAAAGCTATTAAAAATAAAAAAATAAGTTCCTTCCCCGCCTCCCCCCCCACTTAAAAATGTTTCTCTGAAGAGATCCATCCATGCCAGCCCACTGAAGTTTTTGCAGCCCAACAGCTGCCTGGGTTCTGCTCCTCTGAAGTACCATGAGAAAGTACAAATACATCCCAAACAGAGCAGATAAACCAGGGATGTGCACCAACACCCACAACCCCAAATCCCTGTGATCCCACCCTCAGGGAGGAAAGCAGCAGTGGCAGAGAGCTTAGGATGACAGGGAGCACCTGGGTTTGGTGCAATGGCTCAGGATGGGATGGATGGATGGATGGATGGATGGATGGATGGATGGATGGATGGATGGATGGATGGGTGGATCCATGGAGGGATCCATGGAGGGATCCATGGAGGGATCCATGGAGGGATGGGTGGACAGAGGGATGGATGGAGGGAGGTTCAGAGGAGCAGGGAGCAAGCCCTGAAGATCTCCTTTCTGCTACCAAGGCATGATTCACAGCCCACATGCTGCTCCTCCAAAGAAGCAGAGGGAACACCACAATCTTCCTGTTACGGGAAAACCCCGATTTCAACACGCAAACCAAGGAGCTGAGGTTGGGGTGCTGCATTCCTGGGACCTGGGAGCCTCCGTCCCAGCGTGGTTCCCCTCCTCCAGGCTCAGGGATGCTCATCTAACCCAGTTCCCCTGAGTCAGGACTGGTGGGAGGGATGGAGCGTGCCCTGCTCACATCCAGGTCATTGGAAAATCCCCTTGGCTGGGACAGAAGCAGCACATGGACACCACATACCTCAGACTGCTGAGCCCGCCCTCTCCCCTCCTCTGCAATGGCACCTCCAGTCTTCCTCTTTCTCTCCTGAAACTACTGATTTGGCCTGTATTTCTGAGCTGTTTTAGGGAATTTCATTCTTCCAGCCAGGAAGGGCAAGCCCAGGTGTTTTGGTGCCCATCAAAGGAAAACATCAGCTTGGCAAACATAGCAAAGCCATTCATCACCTTCAGACACCTCTCTTCCCACGCAGCAATTTTCAGTGCCTGGAAAGAAAAGAAAATAAGAATAAATGAGTGAGGCTCTTGGCTGTGCCTGCTGCAGCATCCCTGCATGGGGCTGCAGGACCTTCTCCAGCCTGGTGTGGGACAGGACATCCCCCAACTGACTGCTTGGATGTACAAGCTGTCCCTTTCCATCCCTCTGTTAGGGGGACACTGACATGGGGGCTGACCCCAGTTGCCTCAGCAGGGCTTTTATTGTGGAAACCCTCCAGAAAGAAGGCTGGGAATGAGATGGTGCTGGGATAAAGCACGCTGCCAGTTCAGGGATGGCTTTACCATGCCGGGGAGAGGAGGGGAGGGGAGGGGAGCCACATCCTCATCATCTTGCAGCTCATGGAACCTGTCAGAAGGAGGTTCACTCCTGGCTGACCCTCCCGCAGGGATATCAGATGTCATCTTGTTAAGAATAGGTCAGAAACTGTTATACTGTTGATTAGCAATATTGTTAGATAACTGTTATATTGATAATGCATGTACTGTTGGAAAGTTTTGGTTATTGTGTTAAAAGTGTAATTGCAGGTTTGGGGGGAGGAGCTCGCCAGTCTGAGTGGCCTGGGTGGAGTGCACACCCCTGGGCAGATGAAACTGTCTGCTTGCCTTTGAATAGCCTGGGCTAACGAGCCTGCCTGAACACCCTGGATGGAGAGCACCTGGGGGAAGGGCGACCCTGCCAGCCTGAGTAGGAGCCACCCCCTGGGCTGGCACTGCCTGCCCCCCTGAGTAGCCTGGGTGGACCCCCTAGAAGGACGGGCCTGCCAGCCCGAACAGAACTTTTTTAAGAACCAACCAGCATCTTACCTTTTATGCAAATAAAAGGATCCAAAAAGTGACCAACGAAAATGTACTAAAAACTGTATGAAAAGAGGGCCCAAGTGAGCCCACAGTGTGCCACTCCAGAAGGAACATCGAGGGACCAGCTCCTGCCCAAGGAGAGGACCCAGCAGCACCCCGATGCTGACCTGGACTGCTCCTGCTCTGCACCCCGCTTTGCTACCCAATAAATAAAAGTGTAAATCACTAAAAACTGGGGGTCCAGCCGCGTTTTTAACAATCTGATCCACAGCAGCTGGATCAGCCCTTCCCACAGGGAACCACAGCTTGGCCCCAGTTCAGCATCTGCCCCTGGGCTGGGGACTCCCCCGCCCCAGTTGGCAGCCGGCCTTGATGTCATCAAAATTCCTGGGGACTTCCCAGCCTTTGGAAGGGCTCACATTGCATCAGCCAGGCATGGAGGAGATGCTCAGTGACACCCAGGGATCTCCTCCTCCTTCTCTTGGCTTTCAAAGCTTTTCCTGCTTTGCATGCTCTCCAGAAGGACACCAGATCTCCCTGGGGCACTCTTGGTGCCACTTGGATGGAGACCTCCTTGGATTAGACACTAAGAAAACACAAATCCACAAGTCTTTTGTCCTCAGGCAGATAATTAGTGGCCTGAGGTTTGCCTATGCCAAGCCAGTGGCTCTGCAAGACACGGCAGGTCCTGGGTTTTCCGGACTTTTCATCAGCTGGCCAGTGGCATACGTAAATCCCAGCCCAGGAAAATCCTGGATGCGCCTTCACTGTTCTCCACAGTCCCAAAACCCAGCACTTTCCCATCAAAGCTCAGCACCAGCAGAAGAACTATGCTCAGTGCAGGGTCCCATCTGCTCTCCAGAAGGTGATTCCCAGCTCACAAGTCCAGCTTGGGCCTTCTAGCCCCAGCAGAACTTTTCAGCCCCAAGCAATGATGAATTTTTGGAGAAGGCTCCATTACCCAGCATGGCTGGGTAATCCCATCACCACATCCTGACACGTTTTTTCCCCAACACCCTGCAGCAAGAGGGAAAAATTCCCCATAGCCTTTGGTCCTCCCCTCCCACCACCACCTCAGGCCAGCACCAGCTTGGAGGCTTCCTGACCTCCTTGCTGCTCCAAACATCTCATGGGGCTCAGTGAATGGCCTGGGGCTGGGTTGCTGTGTCCTGCTGGATTTGACTCCGAGGGACTGGGGACAGACTGGGGAGGCAGCACAGGATGCTCTCACAGCCTCAAAGCTTGGAGACACCATCATGGCCTGGGATGGTTGAAAGTTGGTGCCTTTCCTAAAATCTGCACAAAAATGTGTGGGCAGCACATGGGGAAGTCCTTCTCTATGACAGCAGTTCTTAAGTCCAGGAGGAAAAAATATTCCAGAGGATAAATCAATAAACTTCTCCCAAACGTGGTTTTAATTATCAGTGTTGAGGCAGACTTCAAAGGGAGGAAGGAGAGAAGAAGAGGTGAGGGAGGAGCAGCAGAGGCTCTGATTTATCTCTTAGCAATGTGTATTCATCTGCATCCAGCAAAGATTGAGAAAGGGATTGATTTAAAAAAAAAAACAAAAAAAACCCCAAAATGTTAACACATTTGCAACCCAAAAACCCAAGGGAAAAAAAGCCCCAAATCCTCACATTCCTGCACTGAGGCCCATCAGCTCCTCCCAAACACCCGTGGGCACTGCTGCCATCAGTCGCAGGGGAGCCGCGGGAGCTGGGAGGTGTTTTGGGGCCAACCCGCCTGTTTGGGAAACACCTTTCTCCTTTCAAGGGCGGTGGTGCCAGCTCGCCTTGGGCATGATCTCCCCCTTTATCTTCGGCTTCCCCATCGCCCCAAGGCTGCTCCTCCCGAGGTCATCCCACCGATCCATCTGGGTGGCTGCTCCTTATCGGCCGAGCCAGGAGTGCAGCTTCCCCTCTCCCCTCCAGGGATGGATGCCAGGCTAAGGATCCACTGGCTCCAGGGAGGGGGATGGAAAGAGGTTCTCCCATCCAAACACGAGGTGGAGGGGACCATCTGCCATCAGGACAACCGCTGGGCCAAGGAGCCCCAGGGCACCTCGTGCCCACTGTCTGGGCACGCCTGGAAAGGGGAAAATTAACATAAACCCAGATAAAAATAAGAGAAAATTAGCATAAAATGTATATACAGCCAAGAGAGCAGAGCGAGAGAGAAGCTGTTGCACTTCTCCAGGTGTTTCTAAAATTTCTCTCCAGGGCCATGGTAGGAGAAAGCTGATTTTCCTCCAAAATTTTGTGCAGGCTGAGGCCAGCAGAGAAACAAAACCAGGAGGAAAACCAAACCCAAACCCATGACGTTTTGCATCTCATCCTCTGCTGGGCCTGGCAGGATGCTCGGGAGAGGCAGAGCCTCAAATCCTGGCCCAGAGGGGTCCATCTCCACCATCTCCTGGTTTCCACAAGGGAAGGGGAGGTGCTGGCGCGGTGGAACCTCAGCTGGAGCATCCCACCGGCACAGCCGGGGCCATGGGAGGGCCGCTGGCTCCGGGGGGATGGGAAGGGGACATGGGGAGGAGCCGGAGCCAAGGACAGCCCCATGCCCGGCACTGGCCGGGTCGGGACGCGGCCGGCCGGGATTTTCAGCAGCTGAGTGAGCCAGCAAAGCAAACACGAGCAAAGAGCTCCCGAGACATGTAAACAAACAACCAATTAAGAGACGAAATAAATCTTTCAGGTACATAGCCTTTCTATTTAAACACTCGGCCTGGAACTGCTCCAGCGCATCTGACCCAGCTTCGCCTGTGATCTCCCTGCCGAGCTCCCGCGGGACGAAAGGGGCTGGGTTTCAGGGAGTGGCTTTTCTTCTGCCTTTCCCCCGACCTAATTATATTATCCTTTCTTTCTTGTGTTGGTTTAATTCAGAGGGAAAGCTCCCAGATGCTTCCTTTTGCATCCCCGCCTCGGCACGGAGCAGGACCTGCCTCCCTCCCCATCCCTGGAACGGGACTGACTGCATTGACCTGTTAATTAGGGGACTTGAGGCCGGTATAGAGGAAAAGGGGGCAAGTTGACCCAGAAGCATTAAAGGAACAGAGGGAATAGAAAAACCAGGCTTTAAAAGGAAGGCAGACATCCCTGGGAGAATTTTGGGGGAGAATGAGGATGCTTCTTCCACAGCAGGACAAGGCACAGAGGCCTAAGTGGGTTAAACCCAGTGGGTGTGTGTGGGAGTGGTGTTGATTTTACTGGGGTTTCTGTCCCCTGCATCTCAGGGGACCCTCAGCCAGCTCCCTCCTTTGAGCATCCACCACCCCACGAGCTGCCGGGTGCCCTGCCTGCTCTGGGGCTTCCCTGTGCAGCCACTGCTGATTCAGGACAGCGAGGGACTCACCCCACTGGCTTCAGCACAGCCTCTAATCCCAGGCTTAACTTTAAGCCCAGGTTTGGGGTCCTGCAGAGGACAGTAGTCACACAGCCCAGCCGAGGTCACCGCCGAGTTATGCTGACTCTTTCCAGGGATGGGGTGGGGGGGGGAAGTGTGCACTGTTTTAATAAGTGCTGTTAAATTGCTTAAATCCACACACCTGAAGAATTCTGTTACTCAAAACTAAGCGTGGGATAAGGACCATTTAGAGGAAAACATCACTAATTATTTTTGGAGAAAGAAAACCCTTTCTTGACACTAGACTAGGAGCTCTTTCCACCCTTGGTGATGATGCTTCATGTTAAAAAGGCTTTTACTGAGGTACTTGATGTACCCAAACACCCCACTCTGCTCCACCACCAGGTGCCCAGACCTGCAGAAAATATTTGGGGACAGGGACCACGTATTTGTGAGTCTGCTTAAAAGACTAAAATACCTCCTTATTTGGAGGCCAAACATGCAGATACAGCCCATGTGCCATGGAATGGAGAGGGGTGATGCAGCTTGGATACATCTGCATCCCTGGCAGGGAACAGTCTCCAAAACTCAGCAGACCAGGAAGGCTGGGTGACCCCCCCCAAACCCCACCATGCAGGGATGCTGGGTGACCCCCCCCAAACCCCACCATGCAGGGATGCTGGGTGATCCCCCAAACCCCACCATGAAGGGATGCTGGGTGACCCCCCCAAACCCCACCATGCAGGGATGCTCAGCAGTCCCCAGACTCCAAACTCTGATGGCACATGTGGCACTCACCTCCAGTGACAGCAACCCCACCCACCCCAGGGTGGAATTTATGAGCGAAGACAGGAACGGGGTTAAAAACAGCACAAAGCCAAGAAAACCTGCACAGACAGGGAAGTGAGAGCCCCAAAGATAGTGCTCCCACTCTTTCACATCTGAGCTTTCAGTAATCACAGCTGCTTTCACTTCCCCTTCGCCCTCTGCCTGTTCCTCCGCCACTGGGTTTTGGTTCCTCTCTGCTCCCCCATCACCTTCCCCCTTCAGAGGCCAAGCTTTCAAAGCACTTCAGCTTTTATTTCCCTGGGGTGCTGCCAGTTCCCATGTCCCAGCTCTGGCACAACGGTGCCCTCTGAGGAGCTGGGGATGTGATGGGGATGTGAGGTGATGTCCCTTCCCTGCAGTGATCCAGCTTGGATGGGTTCAGTGGGAGAGGATGGATACTGGGTCAGGAGAGGGAGAGACCGGTGAGGAGTAAGAAGCAGAGCAGCTGGAGCTCCTTTTCTCCATGGCTTTCCCCAGGCATTTGACTTCCAACAAAGCCTCAGCAGACCCAACAATTTAATGATGATTGTTTTTAAGGAGCTGGCATTGTTTTTAAGAGAAGCGGTGCTGGAGGGACGCGCTGGGCTTTGTTCTGCTGTGGCAGCAGGAGTGCCGGTGCGTGCAGGCGCTGACGGAGGGTCAATATTGACTTTCTGCTGAGAAAACTGGCAGGGTTCACGAGCTGCAGGCATTTAGGTGCTCCAGCTGCACCCTGCCCGCACCCTGCCAGCACCTCAGAAGCTTTTTCCCGGCACCGAGAGAGCGATTTCCTATCGATGAAAAACGCTGCTGTAAATAACATCCACTCAGAGCAGACTCACCCCGAGGGTATGCAGGATGCAGACTCCCTGGGGATGCTGCAAGAGCAGGAGCTCCCCGCCCTTAGGAAGGATATTCTGGATGGGAACAAGGGGCAGAGGTCTGCCTGTGCCTTGGCACATCCCAGAGCTGGAATTCTTTCTGATAATGGCGGTGTTCTCTCAGCACAGGCAAATTTTGCTGCCTTTATAAAAAGGGGTTGTCTTTGCCAGATGGCAAACAGGATGTGTTTGCACAGGGGGCAGCAGGAACCAGGTCAGGGCTTTCCCTGCCACCCTCATTCCCACTGGTGAAGGCAATCTCGGCGTGGTGTCAGCTGCCCAAGCCATGTGCCCACATAGTGGGCCCACAGAGCAGGGGGACAAAGGGACAATGCTTCCCTCGCCTGCCACTCACACCGTGAGTGGTGGCTGGCACGGCTCCCAGACCCCACGCTGGTTCCTGATTTTTGGGGAAGCAGAGCAGTGGTCTGGAGGGAGGCTGGAGGCTCGAGAGCACAGTCAGCCCTGTGCAAACACAACAGCTCGGGCCATCAGTTATCCCCAGTTAGGAAGTTTGGCTGACCTGTGTCCGTGGAGTTTATCTGGAGCCATCCCATGGCCTCAGAGCTAGTGTGTATTTGGGGGACAAGAGCCCCTGAAGCAGGGATGGGAGGCTTTCAGCTATTTCTTCAGGCACATGTTCTCATCTGGTCCCTTTTTACGCCTGATTCCCCTCTCCCAGGGCTTTTGCCAGCCTCGGGCTGGGCTCTCTACCAGCCACATTCCTTCAGGTTGACGTGGCTTTTCTTTCCTCCCTCATCCTTATCACGCTGGAGTTCATGAATCATATTTCTCCAAACTATAAACCGCCCAAGCACCCCGTGGAAATCAAGTGAGACAGAGCAAAGCCAGGCCCGGGGGCTCAGGCTGCTCTTGGGGGTACAGCTCTCCTGGGGAAAGGCTCTTCCAGCCATCCAAGGAGCCATGGAGGAATAAATCCCTTTTATAAAGCTTTTATTGCTGTGCTGGCCCTCCCCCAGCTTGTTTTGGCACTGCCTGTCCTGGCACGCTCACCCAGCACTGGAAGAAGGATGTGGGGGGATTTTCTGGATACTCTTGTGGGACCAGGGGGACAAAGGGTTGCTGGGGTGCTCTCCCCCCACAGCTGGCAATGGCCAGTGATGACTTACCAGGGGTCGAATGCCATGGGACTGGGGACTGGGAGCAGCCAGGCACTCCCCAATTTCAGACTGAGGGGTCTTTGTGATCACACTTGCTGGACCCTGATTTTAAGCCTGATTTTAGGAGTCTCCATGCAGAGCCCATTTCCCTTTAGGATCCATGCAGAGCCCATTTCCCTTTAGGAGCCTGTGGTCAAGAGTATATTCATTTTATCTGTTCTGGGATGACTAAAATGACTTTTATTCCTCATCTCCCTGGATAGTACAAAGGCTTTTTGGTCATTCCATCCCCTTTATCCCATTTTCCCCAGAGAGTCAGAAAAGTGAGGTACAACACCAAAGCCAGCATTCCCAGAGAAAAAACCCCATCTCCATCTAAAGGACAACATGAGATCCCATGAATTAAAACTCCAGACAGGGTGAGACCTAGCAGGGAACTGCCCCATCGGATAATTTCAGTCCCCTGTGCAACTCTGAGCAACCCAGCTCCAGGGAATTCAAGCTCTCATTAAGCTCAATTACTCCTGGAAACAATTTTTCAAGCACCCACTGAGGCAGGTGGCCAGGGGAAGAACCCTGCACCTGCAAGCTTTAATTGGGAGCTTGCCCCACAGAAGCCAAGCTATTGGTGTTGCTGGTGCCAAGGAGTCTGTGCTGAGCCCTGCTGAGCCTTTTGGCACCTGCCTTATAACCAGTCAGGGTCAGGCAGCTGCTTCCCAGCATCTCCCAAGTCAGGAGGGCTGGCCAGACAAAAAAATTAAGCACACAGAAAGCAAACCATGAGGGCAGATGTTGGAACCACCACTACCCCTTTGGATCATCTCCCTTTTCCACTGTCACTGCAATCTTACAGGAGGAAGATTTGTGTCTCATGGTGTTGTTTTGAACCCTGCCAGAGCAAGGAAAGGAAAAAACCTACCAACACCCCTCATTCTCACTTGCCACCGCCAATCTGTCACCTCGTGGCAACCCCTGGCCTCCCCCAGTGCCTGGCTGGGCTGTGGTTGGGGACAAACCCACTTCCTGCCACCTCACGTGCTTTGGGGATCCGGAGCGGGCAGCATCCCCGTGCCTGGGGGGGCAGGTGCCAAATCCGGAGCTCTGGGGTGCAAAGTCGCTGCACCAGGTGCATCACGGAGGCACCACTGCTCAAATTCTAAATATGGGGAGGTTTTGTCACTTTTTTCAGATGTTTTTTTTCCTGCTGTAGGCTCCCAAGATGGAGGAGCAGGATGGGACAGGCACGTGAGATGATAAAATTGCCATCCCAAGTCAAGCTGGGGAGCCAACTGCTGATCAAAGCCAGACCAAAACAGCACCATGGCTGTTCCATCCTCCTCTGGTGCTCCCTGAATCCAAGCAGCAAAGGGATCCCATCGAGTTCGGGATGGGGGGGAAGCAGCTAGAGCCAGGGATGCTGAGAGGCACGGGCAAGCCCAGGAAAGGAGGTGGGCTGCTGCCTTTGCTCAGCTTTTGTCCTGGCTTTTTATCACTCCCAAGCCACGCTGAGAGAAACGGTTTTAAGCAGGATGAATGAAATTGCAACGCAGCAGGATTCATTGGGGTGCTGCCTCGTTCATCCCAGAGTTTCATGGGAAAGTGAAACACAAAATCAGCACGTGGCTCAAAAAGAAGAGCTGAAGGAAAATAAAAAGCTCATAGGAAGTGTCTCAGGCCTGCTCTGTGAACCTGGGTCACACACAGAGCCCTGAGGGATGGAGGCAGAAGGTGTGAATCCCTCAACACCTCTTGGTGACCTCACTGGCTAAGGAGAGCCTGGCAGTGCCTATGCCCCGAGCTGGCACAGAGCCCTGGTTTGGAATCAGGTCCTTCATCACCACCCCAAGCCTCATCCTAGAAAAACACTGTCCCAAAGTCATCTCCTCAAGCAGACAGGGCTTCCCCCAGTTCTATCCCTGCTCCTTTTGCACAGGGAGCAGCTCCTGCCCGCGGGCTGCCGCACCTCCCCGGCCACGGGTGGGGACCTGTACCTGTGCCAGGCTGGAAGCTGCTCCTGCCTCCCAGAAGGAACTTAACTGTTTCTTCTATTTGCCCTGCAGGAAAGGTGGTTTGGGCACGGGGTTATCCCAGCCTGGAAAGCTATCACAACCTGCTTCCAATTAAAAAATCAGAGCAATTGCACAGAGGATCACTCGTCAACATTTCTGGAGCAGCTCAAGGCAGCAAAGCAGGCTTGGAAGAGAGGAAGGCTCTTATCAGGGACGTGGTGTTTTGTCCTGGGATAGAGGAATCTCTGTTGGATTTTCTGTGCTGCCAAGCCAGGGAGCAGGAGGAGGGATAAACAACTCCGGGCACAGGAGATAGCCACGACAGAGCTCCAAGGACAAGTGCCAGTTGTAGCAGCCAAAACAAACATTTCCCTGAGAGCAGCAGAAACACCATTCACCATCAAAACTCCTGGAAGCCAGAATCATCTCTGCTACTGTCAGTGAGCTTAAGGGAAGGTCCTCCCAGAGGCTGAGAGCTAAGAGCACGAGCAAATGATGCAGGTCATTCCATAAATCCTGCCAAAATGCAGAAGTCACAGCCACAACACCACTACAGCCCTCTGTGTGAGCCACAAGCTCTGCTCACACCAAGATCTTGATTTCTTCTCTCAGAAATTGTGACTCCCTGGATCTCTGTCAGTGAAAGAGCCAAAACAGGGAAGGTTCAGAGGGAACCTTATTTTTATTTTTATTTTATTTGTGTTTTATTTGTGTGGGATGGATAAGTCATGTAAACCTAACCTAGTGACTTCTTCCCTCATGCACAGCAGGCTGGAGATTTCCCCCACAGGCAGGATGCACATGCTGTACCCGAGGCCTCAAATTTGTTTGGGTTTAGTCAAAAATGAACTCTGTAGGTCAGCAGGGCTCTGCTAGAGCAGCATGTTCCACAGCTCCCATTCCCCTCAGGAGCAAGATTGTGTTCCCAAGGAAAGGCTGGACTGGGGGAGCCCTGCCTGGTCTGGCCCACAAGGGCACAGGATTTCCCAATTTATTCATGCCAGGCAGTTACTTTTCAAGCTGAAAAGACAATCAAAGGTGAAGTTTGACTTCATTCCAATGGAAAACACCCACCCTTGGCTTTCCATGAGGGCCTGGCCTGCTTGTTTCGTGACTGGGGCACCCAGATGGGCAGGAGGCACTTTGGAATGAGGTTGATACCTGCATCCCTCTCCAGACACCAGCTACGAAAGGGAAAAAGGACTGGAGAGCTCCTTTCAGTCAATTTTTCTCCATATCTGATAAAAAACTATAAGCAAACACAACAACTTAGCAAAGATACTGGCTGGGAACACCTCCCAAAGCAGTTAGAAGAGGCAACTCATCAGGGGCAGGATTAAAATCTCTTTTTTATTAAGTTCCCAGAGGGAAAATCTTTTTGGACAGGCACTCCTGCTGGGAATGTGCAGGCAGCACAGCTATGGACCAGGCTTTGGAGAGCAGGAATGGTCCAGGAGACACTTGCTAGAAGTGGAATTACCCTGCACCAGAATTTGCAGGGCCTTTTCCTCTCTAGAACCACTGGAGCTCAAACACCTTCTGCAGCCTGCCCAGAACAGAGCAGGTGTGAAGCACTGGGGGCTGAGCAGCCTCGAGAACGTTACTCCCAAAATACCACAGGGTTTTCCACACTAAAGCAGCACATTCTTGGCTCTGGTTTTTGAAAGTCTGTGGTGAGGTACCACATTTCAGTTTGGCACCAGCTGGAACACAACCGTTGGCTCCCTCTGTGGAAGAGCAGCTAAAGGTATGCATGCCATGGGTACCAGGGCAGCTGAGCCCAGCTTCCTGCTGGCTTTATCTCCAAACCATCAGGAAGGCACAAAAACACCATTTGCATGCCAAAACATCAGCTCTGCCTTGGCACATCCCGTTCTTCAAGGATCCTTTTAACTCTTTCCACGATGGTCCACACTTCTGCCATGGCACCTCGGCCTGCGGGGCAAGAGCAAAACCACATTGTGAAACCCAGGGTGGGGGCAACCTAAAAAAGTGTGTGGAGCAAAATTCCCTATCTCACCTCCTTTCTCCAGGGTATGTTTCCATTCAAAATTGTGTGTTTTCAGTATCTTTCTGAAATGCTCTTTGCCTATACAAAAGACTTGACAAACCCATACCATTCCCATGATTCTGCCTGAGGGAAAGGACCTCCATTAGGGGAAGCTGATGTGGATTCCCACCAGCCTGAATCTTGGGAGCAACTCTTGGAGAAGGCTGAGTGCTGGACAGAACAAAATGGAAAGGCTTTTCCTTTGAGCCTGGTTATCTGCCAGATGAATATCTAATCTATGCTGTGCTGCTGCTTTCCTTTGATCAGGATCAGAATTTTAAAGCCTGAGATGATTAAATCACCTTGTCTAATCTTGTGTGCTGACCTCAGCACTGGGAACTGAGGCCATTCACTCTTCTAATTTGCCTGGAGCTGAGGAAAGGGGTATTTGTCTCTTTTGGAAGTCTCTTTTGGAGGACTGAAAAGGAGCCTCTCTTGATATTTTGTCCTGCTGGCTAATTGATCTCATAATTTACTTCTCAGCAGAAATTAGTTCTGGGAAATGTCATTTTCCTCTTTTTCAGACCTGTAAATCCCAGGAGGTCTGTAGCATCCTGTGGACAAGCTGCAGGCAGATTTGGACCCTTCTGCTCTCCTAAGCTCAGGGAGAAGAGCTGCACCTGACAAGAGACAGTCCCCCTGCATGGTCTGGCAGAGCTACACCCTTCCAGAACACTTCCAAGGCCTGCCTTCTTCCTCCACCACCCACTACTCCAACACCTCTGGAAATTCAGTGCTGGATTTTTAGGTTTAGCAAAGCAAACTCTTACAGGACAGCTCATGCCTACAGGTGGAAATCAGCCAGTGTGCCAGGCTCTAGAAATCCAGACAAGGACAATGAAGATAATGGCAGCATGGAAACTATCCAATCAAGAAACTCAGTTTAGTATTCTAACTCTTTTAGCTGCACTTTCTGTCTAAACCCACTCGTTACTAAGGCAGAAAAATTCATCAGGTAAAACCTGGGGCAGTGAGGATCTGGTGCATTTCAGGTGAGACCCAACCACATGGGGTGAGGAAGAGAAACCTCCTAGAGCAAAAACAAACCACAACATCAACAGACAAAACTGGTGCAAACTGAGCCTCCTGCACCACATGTGTGAGCTTTGCTACGTGCTGCTTTGTGGAAACCAGGGAAACCCCTGCGTGGATGGAAGCCACAAAACCAAAATGAGTGTGGAAGAGGCTGTGGGGTGAAAGGCCTGAGAAAAGGGGAAGGGGTGAAAAAAAGTCAGTTGTGGAGACTAGTTTGGGTCTTCAGAGAGATGGAATCCATTAGTGCCCTGCCATAATCTCCCTACAAGCTGCCAGGAAAAGTGCTGGTGTTTGCCACCAGGAGGATCTTGTTGGGAATTGACTTCAGGAGCACAAGTGGAGTCCAGTCAGATGTGGCTGCTCCTGCCATCCCTGCATCCCTCTCCTCCAAGCTCCTTCAGGAGTTTGCTCTCACAGCTGAGCTGGATATGAAGAAATTTGATGTAATCAGGTCTAAAATCCCAGTGGAAGGCTAAGCATCCAGGATATTCCAACTGATGTCTGAGTTACTTGACTACACTTACCTAATTGTAAATATTTCTTAGTTTTCAGTTTCATAAGTACAAATCTCTAGAGGCATTGCGCCTACCTAAGGATTCCAAAACCAAGCCAGGCCTAGAATGTAACCATGAGGGGCATTTTAACAGCCTGTCTTTGTCACAGACTGTTCATTGGACTGACAAGGGAGTTAAAATCCTGCTGGAGCTGGGGCTGTTACACAGAAGTAGATGCATAGGACTGTGCAGGTAATAACTGCTGTGGCTGGAACTGGGGGACGTTTTACAGAGATTTGCCCAATAAAGTGTTAATAAAAAAGCAAATCCATTCATCCAAACAGTTTGTATCAAAACCCTTCCCGAAAGTCAAAATACCTCCATTTAAAGCAGCTACTAAAACTCAAATGAGACCATTATTTCTTAGCACTGCAAGCTAAATGTATTGAGTCTGAACTTCCTCCACACCCCTCTTTCACTTCACAGAACTCTGGTGTCAAAACCCCAAATCAAAACTTGTTTGGGAAGCTAAAAAGTAACCCAGGCAACAACAACAACAACAAATGTTAAATGTGTGTCCAGCTACACCCCCAGCCACATCTACAGAAGGCTTTTCTCACTGTCTGCACTCAGGGACAAGATTTAATCCCAGTTCCTCCCAGCTGAAGAACTGAGGCACAATGAAAACAGCCCCCAGTCCCAGCAGAAGGGAAAGTCAGGACACCCAAATCCCAGGCTGATGACGCTCGCCACAGAACCTTCCTTCTCTTTGACCTCCTCTCTTCCTAAATGAGCATTTCTGTTCAATATCAGGCTCAGCTGGAAGCTCTTAAGGCTACTTAAAAATTAACGAGGAGGGATAACACAGGGAAAAGCTTCAGCTTGTTTGTACAAACCATGGCAGTTCAACATCTCCGAGGCCACACAGCAAAAAGCAGCACATCCCTCCAGGACGAGGGAGGGAAAGGGGCAGGAGCCACGGAGAAGGACTGACCTTCATCCCCACACACGAGTTTCTTCACCACACAGGGGATCTCGGTGTAGCCGAAGCCCTTCAGCTGCTCCACCTGCTGAGCTGTGATGGGATGCTCCCACATGGCCGTGTTCATGGCTGGGCAGAAGAGCAGGGGTTTGCTCAGGTCCCACGCACGGATGACACAAGTCTGTGGGAGAAGCCAAGACAGGGCTTGGATTTCCTCACTCCTTCCCAGCCCTCTGCTGCACCTTCCAGCCTGGCTGTTGTTTCGTCAGCACAGCTGGACTAAGCCATGGGCTGAGACTGATTCATAGCACATTCCAGCCAAGCTCATCTCTGACAGGCAGGAAAGATGAGGGAGGCTACCCAGAGGATAAATCCCACCCTATTCCAGCCAGCAGCCCAGGCTGGAGCAAACCAAGCTGGAACAGGATGTGTACAGACTGTGTGCGAGACAGAGAAGCTGAGAGGTGGCCACAGATCTTACTGGCAACAAAGAAGCCCCTGGGGCAACACTTAAGATAACAAAGCTGAAGGCTGAAGGTTGGCAATGAGTCTTTCTGACCTGGTGTGCCAGCTGGGTCCATAACTCCCTGCAAGGGAAGCAGTGCTGCTTCCAGGATACAACAGAGGAGAACACGAGCACATCTGGGCTGCTGCAGGAGATGCTGCCAGGTTACAAGGCATCTGGCAGCTCCTGTGTGCTACAGGCAATCAAATCTGACTCCTCAGCACTTCCAGGTAACCCAGGATCACCTCATCCCCTTGGAAAGATAAATGCCAGCTATTCTTAGTGCAATGTCCATCGGGTTCCCCAGGCCTTGCAGCACTTCAAACAAAGGAGCTTCCAAGAGAGCAGCTCAGACCACAGAGTCCTTACAGGAACCCTGCCCATCCTTTTTTACCCCCCGTGACTTGAACCCTTCCCAGCACAAGGAAATCCAATGGAATCTGTTCTGAACTGCTGACCAGCACCTCCAGCACTCACTTTCCTTTCCTGGAGCTGCCTCTTCCCTCCACAACGCTCTCAAAGATTGGCAGGAGCCTGTGAAGCCACACATCCCTACATCCATCCTGAGCTCTTCCCTCTGCTAAACCAGCACACCCACAAGGGACCCAGAAGGACAAGACATTGCTTGTCCCTCCCACAGCTTTTTCTGGCTTCTCTCAGATCCCCAGTGATCTGCTCTGGGTGGATTTTGTTCATTTATATGCACTTCTTACCCAAAAGGCTGTAGGTCACGCAGATCTGCAGCTTCCTGAGATCTTTTGTGTGGTTAATGCCTGGCCACAAAACATTCAGCCCTGCTGAAGGTCCCCAGCACCCAACAAAGAAGCACACTCCCTTTTAATACACTTTCTGACTAGGCTGAAGAGCCTCAAGAGCCCTTTAAATACCAAAAAACAAGCCTGAACAAGCAAAATCCTCTGTAGCTGAGGCTGGGAGGTAAGTGGGCATGAGCATGTTTGAAAGTCTGTGCTATGTTAGGTGAGGGAGGTGGTGAAGAAGCAGGAAGTAAACAGTTTTATCTGATCTCACAGGTGTCTTTCTAGACTGCATTGAAAAAACATAGAGGAACTCAAAAGTGAGTGAGCGTGTTTGTGTGTACGAGTGACAGAGAGAGGACAGAGGCAGAAAGAAATACCACCCTCCAGAAAAAGCAGGGAAGACACAAAGCAGGGACTGGGAAATAAGAGGAGAGACTGACAGAGCCGAGGAGTGGGAAGGGATTAGGTCAGGGAAGGAAACAGAAGGAGCAAAGGAACCATGCTGGGGAAGAGAGAGACAAGCAGATGAAGGAGCAGAACATGCAAATCTCACTGTTGGTGATGCTGCAGAAGCACCAAGATTCCATGGAGGCAAGGTCAGGCAGTCCTGAGAGGTGGCAGCAGTGGCAGGCAGAGCCCGGGTACTCACCAGCAGGTTGTCACAGATGCCATTGGCAACCTTTGCCAGTGTGTTGGCATCCAGAGGTGCCACCACCATGAGGTCAGCCCAGCGCCGGAGCTCAATGTGCAGGACGGGGTCCGAGCGGCCCTTCCACAGCTGCGGGGGAGATAAGGTGGGGAGCACCAAACCCTCACACACCTCCTCAATCCCACCTCAGGAAACACAATTCCTTCTGGAATTCCTATGGAATTCTGCTTGTGGAATTTAAGGGATGGCAGCGGATCAGAGGATGGGGGCGATCCTTTCCCCACAAGACAAAGCACACATCTGACAACCACAGGTTTCAACTCACAGCAAAGAGCTGTCCCCATCCACAGCATCCCTCAGCTTTGGAATTATTCCTAAGAGCTCCATCCTTCAGCCAGCTGAGCCAGGCAGGCCCAAACCAGGGGTACATTTCCTGGGGAACCCATGTGATTTACAAGCTTCACACTGAAGTGAAGCTGCCCACTGGCTTCTCACGAGGTACAGACCCCTAACTGAACAAGTCACTTTTAGTTTAGGATGCACAACCCTACTCACACTCCAAGCAGCAAGGGGAACCCTCCTAAGTACTGCAGGGAATAGTGTCCTGTTGGCTTTCTCCACGATGGACGAGGTTTATCCAGTTTGGCACTTCCCTCCTCTCTCAAATCCATTCTTCAAATCACAGAGTAGCTTGGGGTGGGAGAGACCTTAAAGCTCACCTTGTCCCATGGGCAGGGACACCTTCCACTTGACCAGGTTGCTCCAAGGCCCATCCAACCCCTGAACACTTCCAGGGATGGGGCAGCCACAGCTTCTGCTTGACACACTCACTCTTGAGTGAATATTTCTGTTTTCTCTAAATTGCTCAAGAGAACCCTGGTCTTAAGAGCTCAGTTAACTGGGAAAGAGTCCTGAGAAGCAGCAAACAGCATCAGGTGCTTATTCCCCAGAGGACACCCAACCACAGGCCAGCACGGGCTGCATCAGGGCCACAAACTGCTCCTTGTCTGAGTCACGGGAAGCCACAACAAAAAGGCAGCATCCGAAAACCTGGGGCTTCCTGAACACCTTTCCCACCTCCTCCACTCACTCCTATTCTTTCTTGTCATTTTATTATCAGAGGGAAGTATCTCACAAAGAGATGCTGAGCAGGCTGTCACAGTGAGCCCAGAGGAGGCCACCAAGCTGATCAGAGGGATGGAGCACCTCTCCCATGAGGAAAGGCTGAGAGAACTGGCAGTGCTCAGCCTGGAGAAGACAAGGCTTTGGGATGACCTAATTGTGTCCTTCCAGGGCCTGAAGGAGCCAGCAAGGTGGAAGGAGGCTATTTACAAGGGCCTGGAGCAACAGGACAAGGGGAAATGGCTTCCAGCTGCCAGCGGGCAGGGTTAGATGGGATATTGGAAGAAATTGTTCCCTGCGAGGGTGGTGAAGCCCTGGCACGGCTCGCCCAGAGCAGCTGTGGCTGCCCCCTCCCTGGAAATGTTCCAGGCCAGGTTGGATGGGGCTTAGAGCAACCTGGGATAGTGGAAGGTGTCCCTGCCCATGACAGAGGGTGGAACTGGATGGGCTCTGAGGTCCTTTCCCACCCAAACCATTTTGTGATTATTTCCCACCACGAGGGCTCTGTGCCTGCTCTCCAGTGTGCCAGCAGACCTCAAAGCCTGACCTGCACCTCTTCTATCACCCCACTGAGGGCTCCTCAGAAATAACTGCCTGAGGCTGTAGTACCCTGGGATCCAGTAGGTATCCACCTACCCCTGAGACGAGCCAGAAAGTTTCCTGGCCGTTGCCATTGGCGTGTTTCTGTCCACTTAAAAGTAACGCTCCCGTGTGAGCAAGAATAGGGGTAAGGAGAGAGCACCTCAGATCAGCACTGCAAAGCAGGGATTAAATGTATGGAAAAACAAATCTTGATGCTTGCACAATGAACCTCTTCATACACAAGGACTCCCAAAGTGTGTCAGTAAAACTGCAGTGAGGAGAAAAAGCCGTTTCACAGGCAGCAGAGACGTTCACAGCCTTGACAGCTGAGCTAAGGAGAATGAAGCTGCTGCCTGCGTGACAAGTATGACTCATGACATAATGACAAGCACCAAACATGCTCACCATGGCTCTGCAGTGGCTCTCTTGACATTTCCTGACACTCCTCTTAGAGCAGCCAGGCCCAGGCTGGAGAGAGACCATTGCTACCCTTCCTGCCTGCTGCAGGACAAAATCCTGCAATGCATCAGGGCAGCCTCTCTCTTCCTCCTCATTTACAGCACTTTCTTCAAAAGCCACATTCCAAACATATATTACTAGACCAAGGAGTGAGTCTTGGCCCAGGTTTAAAAAAGAACTAAGCGTGGTTTCCTGCAAGAAAACTTAGAGAAATGCATCTATTTGCAAGAACAACTCACCTGCCACTCCTCTTCATCACCATAGAGGGTCACAGGAATCTCCTGGGCATTGTAGAAATGTTTTGCTCTCTCAGTAGTGACCACCTTCACCTCGAGCTAAGCAGAAAGAAGACCACTGGTTAGACTTGAAGACAATATTAAAGGTTTTGTGGCTTTTCAGAGAGCCTCCCCTATTCACAGCTGAAAGGCCAGGCCACCACAGGCATCCACAGGAGACAGAAACTCATTTCATGTCAACCTAAAACAGGCAGGTCCTCACCTGCAAGCAAAAGGGACAACCTCTGTGCAGGTGTGTCCATAGCACAGGGTTTCTGTGCAGCAAACCAGTGGCTGCCACAAAGAGAGACTGGGTGAACACATGAGGGTTCTCTCTGAAATCTCAGATAAACCTGCAAAGCCACTGGAACCTTCATTTATTGGTGTCTACAGGGGAAAGCCTATCCCATCCTTCAGATGTTTATCTGACACACACTTACAAAAGGGGCTAAGGTGAACCTCTTGTTCCCTCCTGCAGAAATCTTCCCAAGTGGAAAAGGGGGCTTTTCCCTGTTTTCTGTGTGTCCTGCAGCTCTGATAAACGTTGCCAAGAGCTCCTGCCACAGGCAGTGAACCAGAGGTGTCCTCCACACACCGTGTCAGCTCTGCATGCTCTCACTGCCCATGAGGGGCACGGAGCTGAATTTCCAGCTGCAATTCCTCCCATGGATGTTCCTTAAACTGGTCAACAGGCAGGCCAACACATGGATGGAGCACTCTGAAGACTGGTAATGAGGAAGATGAACCTCGGGCTGCTGATGACAGTGAAAAATATCCCTTTTCCATGGTACTGGCCACTGCCTGCTCCTTCCAGTAGCTCCCAGAACCCACTGCATGGTTCTGATGATCTGACAGTGAGATGGGGAGAAATCAGCTCCACCAGCAGCTCCTTCCTGCTGGAAAACAGTGCCTTGAGGTAGAAAACTGATGAGGCACTCAGGTGTGTGCACTCCTTGCTACGATCAACTGGTGGAAACCTCCAAGCAGCTCTCTGCAACAGCAGCAGTGATGTGACAGAGCACATTAATCTAGCTCCCAACACCATTTATTCCACTGGGTATGAGGCAGTGTTGTCTCCTTGCATCCTATGAGACTAGAATAACAGCTGGGAGCAGTGGAAAATCCCAGCCTTGGCATATTGTGGCCGCTGGTAATCTTCCCCATTTTCTGAAGGAAAAGTGACAGGCTGCATGACACAGTTTTGGTACTGCACATTTCCTTTTTTGTCTCTTCTAAATGTCTGTTTTTCTTGAAGCACCCCTGACTGGGAATCACAGGTGTTTGTAGTGTTTTTGAGTATGAATATCACACTCACAGGCATTAGCTAACTATTATTTCCATGCTAACCTCACCCCACAGGAAGCTGCTCGAGCCAAGCAGCGACACCCACAAAGGCGCTATCGCCGCTCCGCTGCGCCGCGGGCCTCGGGCGAGGTGTTAACCTCACTCTGCAAGAAAATTCATTTATTTATTTGGGGGGTTTAAAGGCCACTGTGCAGTTGGAAGGAGGATGGCTGCTCTCTGAAATGCTACCATTGAAAAAAAGATTTATTTCTTCCCAGCACAAGCCCAGGACTAGGGAAGAGCTCTGGCTGTCAAGCACTGCATCCAACCATTCCAAGCCAGAACATTCCAGAGGGATGTTCAAGGAGTCTGAGTGCTGCTGGCTGAAATCCCACCACCCCCCAAGAAAGCTGTTTTGTGAGTTAAATATTCTCCCTAACTAAGGTTTTCTGCTGGTTCCCTCATTCTCAGCAAGCCCTTCAAGTCCCTCCAGGTACAATGGGAAGAGGTCAGTGTTCTCAAGATCACTTTAGCCTGCATAGTTTATTCTTTCTATTTAGCTGGCACACCCTCTGTTTGCCTGTGGATATCTTCAACAGCAAAGGCAGTCTGGCCACCCTCAAACTCCCTCACTGGAGACAGTTTAGATAAGTTAGAGGTCTTTGGTTTAAGCCAAATCTCCAAAACAAACTTTACTACAAAACTGCTCTCCTGTGTTCAGGCAACACTGCTGGCCTCTGATAGAGGATTCTCCTGGCACAGCCCTTTCTACTCAGGGTAAGGAGGTGCACGTGATTATTTTTTAATGGCTTTCTCAGTTCTGACAGCAAAATCTCTCCAGACAGCCTGAGCACACGAGAATGAGCAGCTCCTGTCAAATGGCACCTACAAGCTGAGGCAGAGGCTGCCTGGCAGGTGCACAATGAAGTGACAGGGTGTGATTTAAACCTGAAGTCCAGGTGACATCCTGGAGCTTCAAGAGCAAAACATTTTGCCCACCAAAAAGTCTGTCCTTGCCTTTCTTTAACCTAGGATCACAGTCTAGTTTGGATTGGAAAGGAAATGAAAGGTGTTCCAGTTCCACCCCCTGCCATGGCCAGGGACACCTTCCACTATCTCAGGTGCTCCAAGCCCCGTCCAACCTGACCTTGGACACTTCCAGGACAAGTCAAGCAACAGGCAGTGAGCTGTCACATCCACTGGCACCCTCGAGGAGGTGTTAAAGTTTAATGAGCAGCAAAATCACTCTGCCAAGTCGTTCACCACAGACCATTTCAGGCAAAACATCAATTTAAACTAACCACTCTGGTTGCAAGCCTGTGACCACATCTCCTCTGGTATCAACGCCTTTCCTCTGCTCCTGCCCTGCCTGCTTCGGAAAGTTCTGCTCCAGCAGTAAAGAAACTGATGCAACAGCCTGGTGCAGGACTCAACAAACTCCATGGGAAAGTTACACCGACTCAGTAGACCTTGAAATCACAGCAGAAATGAGTAAATAACTTTGATTAATAAACTTTTAGAAACTCCTGGATGTCTCACTTTTGCTTTTTCTGACCCAAAACCAGTGGCCACAAAGTCTGCACTGGATGTCACAGACCTCTGGGGCTGCACAGAGAGTTCGAGTCCAGCTGTCTGCAACTTTTAATTATGAAACAAATACTCAGAGAGCAGCAAAGGGTTTGAGCCACATTCCTGCCAGGGCTCATTTGCATTCTGCCTGTCACCTGCACAGAAGATGTCCCAAGCTCCAGGGGCAAAGGAAAACAAGAGCCAAGCTAATCCAAGAGGGAGAGGATTAGAAGATCTCTATCTCTGGCTCTGGGCTGGTTACCCCGTTCCTTGATATCATTTTTCTTTGTCCTTCTTATTTCAGGCTGGGACCTTTGACCTCACTAATCACATCAAGTCATAAATTAACTGAGGCCTCCCTTTGCCACACATGCCTCACCTCCAGCACCCTTTCCAGCTGGGATATTGACATCAACCAGATAAACCAGCACCTCCTCTGCCTCTACTCAGTGTACCCACAAGGTACAGCCTCCCAAGTCATCCCCAAAGGATATTCATGCAGCAATCTCATCAATAAATCTGCAGGTTTCAGTGCACCCTCTTGCCCCTGCCACTTTTTTCTTTCACTGCTCCGAAACATTTCCTCCATTTCTAAAAACCTAAAAGTTTTCTATGTTTAACTTTATCCTACAGCAGAAAAGAACACATTTCCCTCCCTGATCAGTCACCAGTGGCCTCTGCTGGGCACCTCTGTTAACTCCAGACAACAAATAGTAAAAAAATACTACACAAACACATATAGCAGCTTGTGATTTCCATTTCTGGTTTTACAAGGTCTGTTTTCCCTTTCTGGATCGCATTTGGGAAAGCCACATCCCACCCATGGAAAACTGCAATACCCTGGAGATTTCAGGTTTCAGAAGCATCACCTCTGTCTGCAACCACATCTGATAACTTGACTGACATGGACAAACTGCAGAAAAAAACCTACCCAAAGCAAAGACCTTTTCAAGTATGAAATGATAAGGAAAAAAAAAAAAAAAATTTAAAGCCAGGTGGAATTCTCCTCACAGAAATTTTTAAACTAAAGGGACCCCGAGGAGGAACTTGTCATTTCAGCAGAAGCCATGTGATCACTCCTCAAAACCAGGGTAACTCCAGCTTTACAAAACTCCACCAACAGCTTCACTCACCCCAGGGATTTTCAGCAATTCTGCGACGAGCAGGGGCAGCTTGAGGGCAGCCACGCTTCCAGTCACTCCCACCAGCACATGGAATTGTTCCTGTGCCACAGATGAGCTGTTTCCTGCAGGAATGCCTGGTTCTGGCAGGGAGATGGGCTCCATGCTCCAGTCCAACTGTGCAGGCACAGGAAAACAAAGACACTGGACTAACAGAGCCTCCAAGCACAGCTCCAACTCCAACACATCCCAGAAGGCACGGATCTGACCTGCACTCTGCAGGACCCAGAGTCATCCAGAAAGGTGGGATGACTCTGGGTCATCCCACAAATGTCACTCATCACACAAGGATTTCAAGCAGCAGCAGAACTTTAATGTTTAATGACATTTTTCTCTCAGATACTGGGAAACAGACTCCTAAAACTCGAGCAGAGAGGTCACAAAAGCGCCCTGGTAAAGTTCATGCCCCCCAAAATTAAGACTCCCACATGTTGAACATGGTCCAGAATTTAGAACAGGTAAGTAAATCAATTTGGGATAAATTTTCACACCAAGTTCTCTGAAGGCAAACAAACCCCTGCTGAGCTGCTTTCCCTCTGCACCCTCAGGTGATTAATAAATGCACAGAGATGTCTCAATAATTAAAAACGTGAGGCCTCACTTGCTCCTAAATATTTACAGCAGCACTAGAAATTATTCCCTAGCAGCTCTAATTCAGGTCTGCTGCTTCCTCCTGGCCTCCCTGTGCTGCTGCCACACTGATAAAAATCAGAAATTAATGTTCTGGTAGGGAAACTGACCCAAGTATCTCAAATATAATCAATTAATGATTAAGTAGCAAAGACTAAATTCAGTTCTTGAAAAATCACCGCGTCCAGTAAAGTTTGTTCCATTTTAGTGATGTTCTTGTTGTTCAAACTAAGCTGCTTGGAATCACTTTGGGTGGAAAGAAGAAGATGGACACAGGCTGCTCTCATTTTTGGGAGCAATTCGGAGAGAGGAATTTCACAGGATCACAGCCTGGTTTGGGTCGGAAGGGAAGGTTGAAAGTGAGCAAGTCCCACCCCCTGCCATGGGCAGGAACACTTCCACTAAAAGCCCAATTTCAGCTTTGCTGATTAGCAAGGGTAATTAAGAGGTGAGGAAATGCAGCAGGACATTGGTTGACAGATTTTAATGCAACCACCATGCTTCACGTATTTACCTATATCTAATTAAAATCAGATTATTATGATTATTTATAAATAATTAAAATTATTATATACATAAAGCATCCTTAGGCTGTTTCCAAAATGCCCACAATTAATTCTGCCAAAGCATCCACAAATTAAAGCCTGGGTATTAAAACGTAAATTTTTAAGTAGGAAACTTTCAAAACGCTTATAAACTATAAAGTAATGATAAAAAGAATAAAAAATTATAAAATTAGAAAACAATTATTAAAATGGCAAAATAATGGTAAATACGGTGAAACAACGATGAAAAGGTGAAAATTTTAAAAATGGTACAAATGTAAAAAAACTACGGCAAAAATAGAGAAATAGTTGTAAAAATTATAAAATAATGACAGAGGATTATAATAAAGGCTGTACATGTAATAATATCTGTAATATAACGATTTAAAAGTGCTGGGCCGCGCTTTCCTCTTACCCAAACACAGCTGTGGGGAAACAGCCACTAGAAAACAAGCAATTTACAGGCCCTTAAGGCTTAATTAAATCGATACTTAATGCAGTAGCAATGCTGAAAACGGCTCCAAAAGGCCGCACAACATCGCGGAGAAGCCCCGGAGGCTGCCAGAAGGTAACGAACAGCGGCTCCGATACCGCTCCAGGCGGCGCCGGGAGAGCCCTCAGGGGAGCGGCGCCGCGGCCCGCAGGCGGACCGGAACTGGGCGGTGCCGGGAACCGGCGCACGCACGGCGCTGATTGGTGCGTACTGCTCCCGCCCGCGGCGCTGATTGGTGCGTACTACTCCCGCCCGCCGCGCTGATTGGCGCGTACTGCTCCCGCCCGCGGCGCTGATTGGCGCGTACTACTCCCGCCCGCGGCGCTGATTGGCGCGTACTGCTCCCGCCCGCGGCGCTGATTGGCGGGGGCAGCGCGCGCGGCCGGCGGGAGGAAGGGGTGTCATGGCGGCCCCTCACAGCCCCGTCCCGGGTTTGGCGGCTGTGCTGCCACCCGGGAGAGCTTTGTGCCCCTCTGTGCCCCAGTCGTACCCACGCGAGGGATCTTGCCAAGGGCAAGCGGGTAGGTTCAGGCTGCTCAGGATTCTGGCTCGTGGCAAGGTTTTGTAATGTAAGAAAGGCCGAAAAAACTCGGCGTAGAAGGCGTGTGGGGAACGGGGTCGAGGAGAGGGTCCGAGGGCCCCTCAAGTGACAGCGGTGATATCTGAGCCTAGGAAAGTGTTAGAGTCCAGGAGTGAAACCTTTCCTACGGGATTCAGGGCAGCCACACAGAGTTGGCAGGGGAAAGTGGATTAAAGGACTGAGTGTTTATTGTCTGAGGCACAGACAGGATGAGGGGGAATGGCTTCCCATGCCAGAGGGCAGGGTTAGGTGGGATATTGGGAAGGGGTCAAATGGCACCCTGGCACAGGGTGCCCAGAGCAGCTGTGGCTGCCCCGTCCCTGGCAGTGCCCAAGGCCACACTGGATGGGGCTTGGAGCACCCTGGGACAGTGGAAGGTGTCCCTGCCAGATGAGCTGTAAGGTCCCTTNGAGGGGGAATGGCTTCCCATGCCAGAGGGCAGGGTTAGGTGGGATATTGGGAAGGGGTCAAATGGCACCCTGGCACAGGGTGCCCAGAGCAGCTGTGGCTGCCCCGTCCCTGGCAGTGCCCAAGGCCACACTGGATGGGGCTTGGAGCACCCTGGGACAGTGGAAGGTGTCCCTGCCAGATGAGCTGTAAGGTCCCTTCCCACCCAAGCCATTCCCTGATTATGTGGGCACAACAGATCTGGGGCAGCACGTGGTGCCCAGCCCTTTGCAGATCCAGCTCAAAAGCAGCAGTTATTTTGACATCCCTCTGATACTGGCTACGAACAAGCAGCAAGGACAGCACGAGGCAGAGAGCTGTGCTTTAGAGGGCAGAGGACATGGAAGGCAACAGGGAGACCTCAGGAGAAGCCCAGGTGTGTTCTATCCTGAGGCACCTCTTGCCCAGCAGCAGGAACACCCCATCTCTCCCACCCTGTGGGCTTCAGGAGCACCACGCTTTGATCACACCCACATCAGCCTCACGTGGAGCAGGGACAGCTTACAAATAACCAAAGTGAGAACAAGGGGTTGAGTTTCCTGCCTGGCTGGAGCCACGGGGGCAACAGTTCAGCGCTCACACACTCAGGAGACACATCAGAGAGGAGGGTTAGGTGCTGAAGCAATGTCTGTTAGTTACAGCTCGTTACAGTTATTATTGATGCATCTTATTGTCAATGCAAGAGGTGAAGTCACTTAATCCATCATTTCTCAGACACAGATGACAGAGCACGTGGTTTGGCAGAGTAAGTTTTAGGCGAGCTAGAAATGGATTGCACAATATTTAAACCTGATTAAGTACATAATAGGCTTAGCAAAGGATTACTTTTCTCCTGACATTTTATACATAAATATATACACACACACACACACACACAGGCATTTTATCAGTAGCTGCATTTTAGTCTGGTCAAGAGACAACTGCCTATTGCAGAATGACTGGAGAGATACCCTTAAAAAGGAAACTAGTCTTGGTGTGCTTTGCTGGAGAAGAGAAGGTCCTTTTTGGGGTGATTCTCAGGGGTAGGGGTCACATCCAAGCATTACTGGAGGGCTGGAGGGGACAGATATGGGGCTGGGGACTTGCACAGTCCTGGCTGGTGGCACACTGAGCTCCTTCCCTGTGCCAAGCAGGAACCAAGGGGCTGGATTGGATTCTGTTTGGGCTGCTTTTCGAGGACTTGGAGAAAAATTTGGCTTATTTAAAGTGCATTTAGAGTTGAAAAGCATCTCAGAGAAGTAGCTTTCCCTACTCCTGCCCTGCAGCATCCATCCCATTTATGCTCCCACTCTTTTTTATGCTCCCAATCTTTTCCAGGGTGTGCCAGTCACCTTCCCCAAGAAGTGTTGGTCTGAGCTCAGCTGCCTTCTGTTAGGGTGCAGGATCATTATTCAATGTCCAACATCCCCAAATTGGGCAGGGATTCAGGCCTGACAGGGATTTCTGCACCAGGAAAACACACAGCCACATCTCACCACGCTTTTTAGGAGCGCAAGTGAGCAGGAGTCCTTCCCTCCAGCCTGGAGGTTTCCTTAAGAGACTTAAATTAGCACAAACCTCCAAAGCTAACGGGGACAAATCTTGGCCTGGCTATTTCCATGAGCAGGGAGACTGCTTGGATGTGCTGGGATATGGGGTGGCAAGATTTGACCCGCAGCCTTGCCCAAGTGTAGGTCCTCTGAGGAACACTCTGTCGCTTTTACAGTTGCTTTTCAAAACAGAAGCCTTTAAAAAAACACAGACTCGGGATGCAGAATCTGGAATGGGATGGTTGTATCCCACAGGGAAAACCTGTCCTTGCTCCCCAACACACACACGCGCACACACACACACACCGGTCCTCCACATCAAAGTGTAAACTACTCACTTACAACACCACACACTGAGAGAAGTTGTAGATCCTGAGCCAGGGTGTAGATTAGGAATCTCTTGGCTTCCAGCATATCAACAGCAGGATTGAGGGTTTCTTATTTTTTTTTTCCCTTTTCTGGTTTTTTTTTTTTTTTAATGCTAAATCAGCCAGCCACCTGCTAGTTATAAAGCGAAAGAAAAAAGGAGAATTCCCAGGATTGCTTGCCCTTGCTGAGACACTGGCAAGTGGCTGGACACTACCAACTGAAAGACAGAACTCACACACGTCAAAAACCCGAGGTTCAGGGCTTATTCCAAGAGGGAAGATGGGTGCTGGTTGCTCTTTTTCCCTTTTTGGGGGCGTGGGGGGCTTTTGGCTGATGAGGTTCTAACGTACACCTATCACCACAGTAATTAAAAAACCATCACTGTACACTATTCCACAGGGAAAAAGAAGACACGTGAACGGACACTGACTACCACGCACAACAAGAGCCCTGCAGGTCAACTCACGGCCTCTTCAGAATGAAAAAGAAAGGAGAAAAGAAGAGCTCAAGACAAGAAAAACAGAAAAAAAAGGAAAAGAAAAAATCCCAAAGGATCTCGTTACAAAGACGGGAAAAGAACCACCATTATGGTACACTCTGACTTTCTGAGACAGCTGCAGAAACTCGGCTCAGGCATCCTCCTCCCTTTTCCCCCCCCAGCTCTTCCTCCCGAGGACAGAGTCCCGCTGCTGCTCACATCTCGTTGGAGTAGGTGTAGTTGGGGGTGGCCGAGTACTGCGTCTCGTGCTGCATCATGGCGCCCTGCGCCGCCCCCATGGCCGCGTTCTGGGCCGCCTGCTGCACGTGGGGATTCTTCCAGGCCCCCGTGGTCCACTCCTCCTGCGCTTTGCTGAAGCTCCCGCCACTGCCCCGGTAAAACTTGTGCACCTGCAGGGAAAATCCAGATGGGCTGAGCGCCCGCGGCCAGCGCAGAGCTCCCGGGGTGGCGGCAAGGGCCACCCAAAGCAATGTGGGAGCCCTGTTTTTCCTGCCATACCATGGTGAGAGCAATGAAGGAGAAGACTGCCATGGCCGTGAAGAGCATGGTGGGGATCAGCATCACCACAGCCGAGCCCACGTTGGTCCCAAAGAAGGAAATCGCTGCAATCCAGCCACTGCAAGGAGATGGAAACAAGCGGCTCATTCCCCAGCTCTCCCAAACTGCCAGCAGCCCTCCCAGCTCCTCAAACCATCTTCCCCAAGGAGAGAACCAGTAAGGACACTAGAACACCAGTGACCACCCTCGTACCCAGCACAGCAGCATTTTCCTTACCAGACCCCCCATCCAGGGATCCCCACTGCCTGGATAATGCTGATCACCAGCTGGGCCATGAAGGTGAAGAAGAAGGCCATGAAGCTGAAGGAACTGTCTGTCCTGCAAGAGAAGGCTCAGTCACTCCCGTACCTCCATCCCCGCTGCACTCCAAGGGAAGAGAGATGCTCCGACGTATCAGACCTGGCCATGGTTTAGCAGGAGGGTGATGCAAAGCAAAATTAAAGGCAAAGGAGAAACTGCAAGAGGCCAGAGGTGGTCAAGGGGCACCTGGGAAAGCCATGGGGCACCAGACCCTCCCTATGGCTCAGTCAGCTGGGCTCGAGGACATCTGTGTTGGGACACGGCTCTCGGCTCACACCACCCCCACATGGGGAATAAATACACCCCTAGTTCTCTAGATTTGGGGATTGACCTCAGCACCATGGGTAATCCATACAAACACCTCAAGGATTCATGGAAAAATATAAAAGATGCCTCAGGGATGAGAGGGAAAGTGGCATCCCAGCTGCATCCCCACCACTGTCCCCCACTGCTGCACAGAGGCACACGGAAAGTTTCCTTACATCGCCTGATGGGGGGTTTGGCCCCCAGGAAATCCCAAACACTGGTTTTGAAGGTTAGAAAGTAAAGCTAAAGGGCTGCACAGAAAGGAATTCCCCCAATTAGTCAGGCAATGCCCCGAGCTAAACACTGACCGTTCAAGAAGGAAAACAAGGCAAAAAGAAGCCAGGCTCAGGTGCGACCACTTACTTGAAAGCTTTGTAAATAGGTCTAAACCAGCAGACATAGGAGCAGGGCGTAAAGAGAATGAGCCAGAGAATTGCCAGTCCAAAATTTACAGCTCCGCCGCCTCCAATGAGCCACGCGAGGCAGCCCACGAGATTCACCGCCAAGGTGATGCTGTTCACTGCAAACACACACACAGAGCAGAGTAGCAAGGACGCAAGGGTGGCACTGAGACACCGAGGACCCCGACCCCAGGGACGCGGCCTTGGAGTCCCGCTCTAGCTGCACTTCCCTTAAATTAAGCTGGGAGCACATTCCCGGGCTCTGCCAAAGGGGGTCAGGCCTCAGCTGAGTGTAACAGGAGGAAAATCAATGTATCGCTCAGAGTTGTAATTCCCTAAGCAGTTCCAGGGCTCTGAAGATTGGCAGGAGTCACATCCTCTCGCTCCTATGGAGCCAGGACACATTTCCACTAACAGAAGGAAACTAGAGGAATTGCAGTGAAGTTTTTTGCTTGCTCCAGATACATCTTTGCTGAAGGAGCTTGTGGAGGAGCTCCCCGAGCACCACTGAGAGCCAAGATCCTGAACTCCTGACCCCCGCCTTGCCAGTTCAGGGGGTGACACATTTCCCTCGCCCACCCCTGCTTGGGATCAGGCCACACAAGGGCTGCGACTATGAATCCCAGCTCAGCAGACACAGGACAAAGCAGAGAAGGCTCAGCTGCATTCTGACGCCTCCGAGTTCGGAGAATGATTCATTATTTCGACGAGAACGAAAGCCCTCCCACCGCCGCCTGCCTGAGAGCTGCAGCTGGCAAGGGAAGGCGCTCAGCTGCCTGGGCTGCCCTAAAGGACACGAAGGGACCTTCCAGCCACTCTGTGCTGGGTGTCTGAGGAGCTGGTGGGGAGAAAATGACCCAGAGAGGAGCTCCAGAGGCAAAACCCAAGGGCCAGCAACTGGCTCTAAGAGCTGGTGCTTGTGCTGAGGACCAAACTCTGTTACTTTAAGTGGAAGAACATCCTGGTTGGGATGGGGAGGGCACCATCCCCAACACCCCCAAGAGAGCTTCCCCGGGGAAGCACAGCTTTTTTCCGCCCATGCCTTAAACAAGCAAACCCTCCTGACATGATGAAACTACCCCAGGGTCACCTTCCTGACGGGACACAGCCCCAGGGATGCCAGCCTGGTGCCATGCCAAAAGCAGGAACACACAACCTCTGTGGTGTTAGCTCAGCTCTTCCTAAGCTGCCCCTAAAGCACAAGGCACTCCCTGGGCACTGATGCTTCCAAAGTTCAGGGGAAATGCCTGATAAGGGAACTAAGTTCTTCTAGAAAGAAATTAAATGCTGGTGCCAGCTTGCCCTGAACTGTGCACGTTTCCACCTATGTTGGGGTGTGACCTGTCCCTCTGGCCAGGGTTCCCGGCCCAGGGCTGGTGAAGAAGAGAGATCCAGGATAGTTGGAAGAGCTGGAAGCTGGTGATAGCTCTGTTAGCACAGCACGGCACACAGAGGCATGCAAGAGGAACAGGCAAGCTCTGGGAAGCCTCAAGCTCCACGTTTTGGGGAGTAGGCACACCAGCCCTCCAGTATGAGCTGTCTCCTCCTTACAGCAGGATGTCAACATCACCCCCAGTGACCCTGGGACACTGAGACAGCTCCACAGCTCCATCCAGGAAGCTGGAAGGGCTGGGATCCATGGGATGCTGCAGTCCACCTCTCATTCCTGAGTTTTAACAGGAGACACCAAGGCCTGGAGGGGGAGAAGAGCTTCCTCTGACCTTGCCCTGCCCTTTCAGCTGGCAGCTCCCAGAGGAGCAGCCCTTGAAGAGCTAAACAAATCCCACTGGAGCCATTCCCACGCAGCCACTCACGCATCCAGAGGTAGTAAAGCCGCTTGGCCATGGTCCGGTGCTGCGGCGGGATCTCCGCATCGAAGTCCTGGTAGAAACATGGCTTCAGGGGGATGAATTTGGGCAGGGGAGGGAAGTTGTTCACCTTTTCTGCAAGGAAAGGTTTCACTGGTGTCAGGCACTGCCCAGAGCTGAACAAAAACCAAGAGGCTTCCTAAATAACCCCAAGAACAGACAAATTTTACACAGGAGTTAAGGATTTCCCATGGAAACTGCCACCAGCCCACCCAAAAGGATCAAATTCAGCCCTCACTGGCCACACGGATCCTGCAGCCATGGACACGCACCACCCCACTGGTGACTAACAAGGTGACATTATGGCCAGTAAAGCCCACTGTGATCTCCAGAGCCCCCCGTACCTGCCATGCCAGCACACGTTCAGCCTCTCTGCTTCTCAGGAAAAATACTTGGGAAAAATGTGGGAGCTTTAGCAAAGCTGGAGGAGAAGAAGAGGAAAGGTTGATTGAAGTGGTCAGGGATGTCTGCAAAAGCCTTCACCTTCCCCCCCCGTTCCAAAACAACTCAAGGACAGCAGTTTGCTTCACTTCTGTGACACTCTGGACTATCACACATCCAGGCTGGCACCTGGCTGGCAGTGTGATAAATCCTGGCTCCTCTGGCTCAGGCTTATGTACCAGTTAAGGCAGAAGATTACGAGAGGATCCAGTGATGTGGGGCCTCCCACTCCCAACTGACCTACATCCAGAAGAGGGCCAGGTAGGGCAGCAGGGAAAGGAGGTGGCTAGGGGCAGTTTGAAACACTCAAGTTCATGGCCTGCCCCCAAAATAATTATTTTAGAAAATGTATTATTGTTATTTTTGCTGAATTCCAGCACAGGGGACTACCTGGCTGCCTCGTAGCTGCCATCTCTGCAAGTCCAAGCCAAAAACAAGGCCAAAAAGGGAGCGGGGAAATCAGAGCAGAGAAATCAGCTGGAAAAAAATAAATCAGTGGCGATTGTCACTAATGAGTCACTTGAGTGCCTGGCTTAACAATTACTCATGTCATCTGGCACCTCATTCCAGAGCATGCAGGTGGGAAAGGGGGGAGACACCACTCCCAGGACCATCCCAGACTATCCCATGCTCAGCTCTGTGCCAAAAGTGAAAATTTCGGCGAATTAAAGCAAAAAATTAAGACCTGAGGTTTTAAATAGAAGCGTGAAGATGGCGTATCCCCACCTGCCTGCAGGTTTTGCCCTTTGCCAGGAATCCAGGCAGAGCTGGCAGCGGCCAACACACTTCCCAGGACACGGGGTCCCGGAAGTTGGTGCCTGGGGCTCCCGGGAGAATTTGGGGGGCTGTCTCTAGGGGTCTTTTCGCACCCTCCAGGACTCGCCGTCTCCCGACATCCGCCAGCAGCCCCCGGATGCTTCCCTCCCGCCAGTGCTATAAATACGGGCTCCTCGGGCGCGGTGACTCCGCCCGGCCGCCCCTACCCACGTGTTTCGGGAGCGGGGCCATACGGCCAGGCGCCCCCGACCCCACACCTGCGCCACCGTGGGCCGAAAGCACCGGGGCACCGATAAATTCGGGTGGGTTTTTTTTTGCAAAAATAGGAATATGGTGGAGTGGATGGAAAAAGGACAGGGGATCACATAGGTGACGGCACCGAGAAGAAATCCCTCTGTTGCGTGGGGTGGGTTTGGGGAGGGCAGGCACGGCTCGGCCTCGCCGTGGATCGCTGCCCGTCCGTTTCCACGCGTGAAGGGCTGCGTGCCCCACGCATCCCCACCTCAAAGCCGGCGCAGCGTCCCAGCAGCGGCCTGGATCGGGGAGAAGGGCGGCCCAAGCCCCGCTCGGTCCCCGGTGCACCCACGCGTGTGCAGGGTCACCGCGGCTGCCCCCACGCCGCGCATCCCCCCCCGCGAGCGGGGTGCAGAGCGGGAGGTCGGTGCAAAGGGCAGTCAGCCCCCTCGGGGGGAGCATCCAGCGCCCTCACGCCGAGGCGTTTCCCCTCTCCACACTCTCGGGACTCACCACGTGGCGTGACCCGTCTCGTCCCCTCCGGTCCCCGGCGGGTGGCGGCGGCCGCCCGCCCNCTGAGAGTGCCCTATGGGGCTTGAGGGGCTCTGTAGGGCTGGGGGCTCCATGGGGCTGGGACTGCTCTATGGGGCTTGGGGGGCTCTATAGGGCTGGGAGTTCTCTGTGGGGCTGAGAGTGCCCTATGGGGCTTGAGGGGCTCTGTAGGGCTGGGGGCTCCATGGGGCTGGGACTGCTCTATGGGGCTTGGGGGGCTCTATAGGGCTGGGAGTTCTCTGTGGGGCTGAGAGTGCCCTATGGGGCTTGGGGGGCTTAACAGGGCTGGGGGCTCCATGGGGCTTGGGGGGCTTTATAGGGATTGGAGTTCTGTGGGGCAGGGGTGCAGTGACCCCTATCCAGGGCATGGCAAACACTCTGTGGGTAGAAGACCACCCTCAGAAGGGCAGGGGCTCTGGGGCACAGCCCTTGGCAGGGCACACAGGCTCCCTCTATCCAGGAGACAATGGGAAACCAGCAGGTCCCCACCAGCAGGACCAAGTTTGGGGTACTCCATGTCCACGCCCTGACGTGCTTCATTCTGGGAGCAGTAATTAATTAATGGCTTGCATGAAGGGCAGAGGATATGTTGATTGCTTTTGCCAGCGATGCCAAGGTTGGGATGTAGAGGGAAGGGGAAGGGACTGGACTGATTCACAGATGGGACAGGGTTCAAAAGCTCCTAAAAGGGATGTAAATCCCAAATCAGCCTGAGAGCTCTGTAGGCTGTCCCCCTTGTTCTCAGTGTCATCACGCAGAGTTCTGTGCGCACCACTTGGACCTTCTGCCTTAGTGCTTGTGAGAATATCAGTGAAGTGTTGTGAAAATTACTTTATTTGACAACTTCAAATTTGACAACCCCTTCCCAGGGTCCAGCCTCGAGGGTCATGGAGGGGCAGCAAGGACAACATCCCACCACAGGAAGATGAGAACAGCTGGGCAAGGAAGCAGTAAAATCTCTTTACACCAGTAAGCCCTGGTGGCCAAACTACTTCGGCAGGGGAACAGCGTTGCTGTGGGGATGCAAGGAAGGAAACCTGGCAGAAACAGGGAAAATGCCTGCTTCACAGATGGTAAAATAGAGGCAAGCAGGAAAAGCAGTGTGCCACAGATGACCCCATAGCAGGGGGCCCAGCTGTCTACTCTGACCCCTTTCTGGGTCTTGGACCCTGAGCTGTTCCCCTCGGAGAGCAGGGAGCCCTGCACCTCCAGCTCCATGCCCTGCACAGCAGCAGGGAAGGAAAGGGATGGGGGGATGGGGTCATGGATTCCCACTCCTGCCAAGCACTGGGGATGCTCAGCGCCTTGGAGAGCTGCTCGGGCTCTGCCTGTGGGCACTGAGCACACTGGAGATTTGGGGCTGATTTCTCGTCCCTTATTTCTTATCTCTCCAGCTTTTTCTCACCTAAATTTCCTTCCCACCTGCATCTCTCCTGCCTCAGCACCTTCCCACCCCACTGAGGCTTTGGGAATGGTCACCTACAGAGCTGATCCTTGCCCTTGGCACTACCACATTCCTGTCTGCCTGCAGGTTTTCCAGTCAGGGATATTCAGAAATCAAATGGATGTGTGCTCCCCTCTTTCACAGGGAATGCCTGGAGAGCCAAGGGATAACAGGTGGAAGGGCCTCCCTGCCCATCCCTCACTCCCTAAGCAGGGCAGGCTAGGGAGGATGGGCAGGTCCAAAGAAAAGGCTGGATCAAGCAGCAAACTCCCAGCAAGCAAACAGGTTCAAAAACAAGGAAATCAATCCACAGGTCCAGTTTAGGGTCAGTCTGTAGGGTGGAGTCCAGACCAGCTGCCACTGACCCAGACACCAGTCCTGACATAGCTGAGACTAGGACTGAGACACCTGGGTTGAGCTTAAAAAGAGCTCCTGGGCCACGGGCTGGGGGTGGCTTGGGGTCCCAGGTGGGGTTAGTGAGGAACATTCAGGTTTATTAATGCCCTCAGAGTCCTTACAACATCCCTCTGCTTATCATGCTGGAGCTCTGCAAAGGGATTTGTCTTATGAAATGGATTTTTTCCTTTTCTTTTACTGTCGGGCTATTCAAAATGAGGATTATCTTGAGCTCTGTAATTTTCTGCTTACAGTAGGGATAAGAGAGAGCTGGTGCCACCCTGGGATGCTCCGAGGGTTCCTCTGGCATCTTGACACAGCCCCTGCACGCTGGGCTGCATCCTCAGGGGGCTGCTCCTGGGAAGCAGCATCTCCAGGACCCTGGCTGGGATGGGGACAGGGGATTCCTGCAGCTGTGGCATCCTGGGGGTCCCTCTGCACCCCTTTTGCCAGGGTTACAATCCACCCTGGCATCAGCCCGCTGCCGAGTGCAACGTGATGAGAGGCTGAGACCTGAGCCGGGCCGATGTGACGCAGAGATGGGCGATGGCACCGAGACTTTCCTTGTATCGGATGCTCCCACTTTCCGTCCTGTTCCCGAGCAGGGCCACCTTGGATGAAAGAAAATATGAAGAGGGCAGGTGGAGGACAGGGGCTCAGGTTACTGCTCCTCTCCAGCTGCCCTGATCTCTGTTAGGAGTATGTTTCTGGGGGTTTTTCCCCACTTTTCCAGGTTTGTCTGGGCTCGGTGCTGTGTCCAGCAGCCCTCTCCATTCTCGCCATCACCAGCTCTCCTCTTGGCTGCTCTCCCAGATAGCTCTTCCAAGCTCACACCTCCTGTGGGGTTGGGACCAGGCAAGAGGGTCCCGCAGGGATTTGGAACCCTCTGGCATGGCGTTGGCATGGCACTGGAATGCTCAGAGAGAAACTGTAATGGGAAAAGGGAAGAAGAAACCACTCCCTGGGTGTGGGTCCCACTGTAAGCAGATTGGCTGCTCAAGAAGGACAGACAGACAATACTCAGTGTGTAATTCCTTTACTCTTATTTTTTCATCACTCCTGCCTTTCCCATTTGCTTCTTCTCCATTTTAAAGGACTCCCCATCCTCTTTTCCAGCTTTTGTTTCCCTGACCCCCCACGGCTGGAGCTGTCTGTGCCTTTGTCCCCCCATCCCTGCTTTTCCTCTTCCACCCTGCTGAGCTCATTTCAGCTATTCCTTGGCTTGGAGTAACCCATCCACTCTGTTGTCCTCCAACAAATAAGCTGACAGGCTAATGAATAGCTTCAGATGGTAATTAGCAACAGAGTTGCTAATAATGAATTTCATTTACATTTTAAGTGCTGCAGAGGGAAAATAAGCCCCTGTCATTAATGCCCCCCTGCTCCCAGCACAGCCTTGGCCTTGGGGGGTACGCACCCTCTGGAAGCCTTTCTGTGGTTGCACCTCTCCCTCCTCCATTTTGGAGGCTGCGATAAGCAGAGTTCATTAAGCAGCAATTAGAGATGGCAGGGGAGAAGCTGCTGCTGCTTCCGTCATCCGATGGTGGGGAAGCGCCACGACGCCATGGAAAATGGGCCACGGGAGGCAGGAGCTGGTTCTGGGCCAGGAAAGAAGGGCTGGATGGTTCAGCAAGCACCAGGGATTCACATGGCTTGCCCAGAGCCCTGGAGCTGTCAGCCCTCCGTGCCCATGTAACGCTCCCAGGCTATCTGGATAATGACCCTGAGGGATTTCTCAGTCACTAAAATCCTTCCCAATTATTTCCCCAGGGGTTTAGCACATTTTGAAGGCAGGAATTTCCCTGAGGGGTTTAGTCTATTCCTGCCTGCCCAAGGAAAGAGCCGAGTGCCTTCTGCATGGATTCCATGAATTGTCGTCAAATGGAAAGATGGAGAAATGTCATTGTTTTGTCTCGTAGCAGTGAGGAATCGATGGTGGGAGCGCAGGGAATAGGTTTGCTCACTACTGCAGAGCTCCAGAAGGGACTTGGGAATGCTCAAAGCCTGGATCTGGTGCTGGGGGTGAGCCTAGGAGCGTTGCCTGCCCTGCCTCAGTTTCCCTCTCTGCGGCCAAGGAGACTCAGGGAGGCTTAGATAGACTGGGAAACAATGCTCTGCATCTCCAGGGGTTTTCCAGCACACTGCTTGTGGATGGAGGATAGCATCCCATCATACTGCCCAGAGACCCACCCAGACCCCAATCCAGTGGCTGGATCAAGGGGGTGTCCCATATCCACCCCCATTTAGGCAGTGGTACCCACAGGAAGCTGCTTTGGGAACCACAGGGATGTGGGATCCTTCCTGGATAGGAGATGACAGCCACATCCTGCCTTCACCTCCACGGACATAGGATTGATTGATTGATTGATTGATTGGTTTGTTTATTTATTTATTTATTTATTCAAGCCCTGCTAGGAGTGAAACCAATCCAGGGGCCTCCAGAGGCCGATAAGATTTGCCCGCAAGTCAATACTCGTATGTCTTTCCACTGTGCAATGATCCCCCGGCCAGCGAGGCAGGAGGGGACAGGCAGGTGACAGGGGCGGGCAGAGGGCCAGCCTGGGGCAGGGACTTCGCCTCTGCTCCGGGAAGGGATTGGGGGCAGGAAGGGGACATCTCCTGGCCTGCAACAGGGATTTTCTGGGATTTGTTGCCAGTACATGTAAGGGTGAGCCCACAGTGGGCAGCTCCACATTGGGGATGTGGAGATGAATGAGGGACAGGGACTGAGCGGGGAGAGGGAGAGATGGGGAAGGAGGAGGAGTTGGGGAGAGGGAGAGAAATTGCCCGTGAAAACCAGCTCTGCCACGGCATCTGCTCCTCGGAGCTTTGGGAATTGAGAGGTTTTCCTGCCGGCAGAGCCGGGGCTGAGGATGGGGGGTGCTGGGGGGAGCAGAGCCCCAGCACACTCAATGCATGCTTGCCTGCGATGCCATCTGCCAGGCTTTCTCCTAGCTGTGGGTTCCAGTGGCTTCTCTCATGGCTAGCAAGGGTCGAGCCCAGACTCCAAAGTACTTCCTGAAGTACCTGCTGCATCTTTATGCCATCCCTGGACGCAGCCTGGCTGGGATTCTGCATCCCTCTGGGAATGCTGCAGGGCAGGCAGGCAGGGTGACATTCGCAGTTAGCAGTGGGTGTCCTTGACAGGAGGAGCGGCGAGAGAAGGGACCAGGTTCTCTTTAAGGGGGCAGGACTTTGGGAACATTATGAAGGCAAGAGTGAGCTTCTCCCTCTGCCTTCCACCCTCCCCTCCTTCCCTTCTCTGTTCCGGGACAGAGACCCGGGTTCCCTGCCCTCCCCTTTGGCTGGCAGGAATGAAGGCAGGAGCTGGTGCTGGGATGGGCGGCTGAGGGGAGGAGGAGGAGGAGGGGAGGAAGGGGAGGGTGAGGGGGAGGATCTGCTAATTACACAGAACAGCTCTGGGGGCTGCTGAAGTCCAGAATGAAGCAAAGAGCAGCAGAAGCGAGTGCTGCAGTGGGAGCGGAGGAGCCCAAGCATCACCGAGAGCTGGAGCCGGCTGTTGTCCCTGCTGGGAGCAACTGGGAGCACCCAGGGGATCCTGCAGCCCTGTCTCCCACAGGAGTCAGCCTCTGGCACTGCCACCGAGCCCACTGCCAGCCCCCGGACAGCCGAGGGGAAGGGGCTGGTGGTTGCAGGACGCAGGGCTGGGCTGGAGGGCAGCAAGGTCAGTCCTGCTATGGTCGCAGGGGGCTAGGAGCCTGTGTGGATCCACCGGGAAGAGGTGAAGGATGGCTGCCGAAGGAGGGAGAGCCAAGCCCGTTGCCCAGTCCAGGATGGAGAACTTCCGAAAGGTGAGGACCTCAGAGGAGGAGTTGCCGTTGCCCTTCCCAGACCTGCCCCCGGACGTGGTGGAGATGAAAGTGAAGGAGGGCAGCAAGATCAGGAACCTGATGAACTTCGCCATGGCCCAGATGGAGCTGAAGGGCAGGCGGCAGATCGTGTTCAGCGGCTGTGGCAGGGCGGTCACCAAGACCATCACCTGCGTGGAGATCATGAAGCGCAAGCTGGGAGGGCTCCACCAGGTCACCAAGGTACGCTACAAAACCGTGCTGGAGGTCTGGGAGAACCAGGACCCACCGCCCGACAGCCCCACACAGAACCTGACTGTCCACAAGAACGTCCCCTCCATCTGCATCCTGCTCTCCCGGGACCCCCTGGATCCCAGCCAGACGGGATACCAGCCCCCTGAGCCCCGGCATGAGGCGGGAGAAGACACATCAGGATCCTCCACCAAGGGGCTGAAGCGGCCGCTGCCACCTCCCTGCGAGGAGCTGCTGCCCAAGAAGCTGCAGGTACAGGTGTCTGACAGCCCCAGGGGCTCGGGAACCACTGCTGGCCAGCTGGACCACTGACCCCAGTGCCTCCCACCCCACCAGCCAGGTATTGAGGCAGGAATATCCACTCATTCTGGGATCACTGGTGGGCTGCAGGTTCCCCCTGACCTGTCCCTACTTGCTGCTCCTTGACCCCTTTGGATGGGGGTCCCCAGATTTGGCGTGAGGGTTAAACGGTTAAACCTACCATCTCCTGGATATGGATTGAAGCAGGTGAGGATGTGGGGGGGGTGCTGGTGACTTCTAATTCAGCCACCCAGGGACACTGTGACCACCAGCCACATCCTGCAGCTGAGCCAGAGCAGCCGAGGGGTGCCTGGACCACCACCACCGCTCCCCACTGCAACGCCTCATCCATCAGGAGAGATGGGTTTGCCCCAGGCTTGTTGGAATAAAACCTTCATTATCAAACCCACTGCTGAGGAGCTGTCGGAGTTATTAATGCCAGGCTCGGCATCCTGTGAGGCTGTGATGCATCCCCAAAAAACCACCCAAACAAGCACGGGGGTTGCTCCCTCCCTGCACCCACAGAGCCAAGCACTGCACTGTGCTGCCTGCCTGTGGGACAGCACAAGGAAACAAAACAACCCGCATCGGATACTCTGGTCTGGAGTCGGGGCAAACCATGGTGCAGGGAGCTGGGGGCAATTGAAGCGTTGGCCGGGGAGTTATTGCCACTGGATGCAATGCCCAGCACAGGACGAGGAGGTTTTGGGGTCATGCTTTGGCTGCAGAGTGCTTCGGAGCAAAATCCCTGCAACTTCCAGGGGGTAAAGAGAAATTAATGGAAAATAAAATCTCTTTAGAAATAGTTGAGACATGTCTATGGGAAAATGGGGGGATCATCTTGGCAGCTGGCCATGGCACAGATCAGCACAGTGAAGGCTGCTGCCAACTCAAGACAAGGGGATCCCAGCCAAACTCTATCCCTTGAAAGAAGGGGATTGGGGTCCCTGTGCTGGCACAGCAGCACCTGGCAAAGCCCCAGTTCCAGTGGGGACAGGGGAGATTTGGGGGATGGGTTATGGGCTGCCAAGCCCTGATCCCCCTGGTTCCCTCTGCCCAGCAGCACTGTGGGAATGAATCTATCGGTATTAAGGAGCAAACCCTTCCCAAAATCCACGTGTGAGGGATTCTCTGGCTGCAGCTGCCTTATCTCCCTGCCTCACTCCTGCTCTACAGGGACAGTCAGCACTCCCTCTTTATCAAGGGCTTGCTTGGCTGGGAGCAGGAATCAAAGGAGAGGAGGAGGAGGAAGCAGGGTCTGTTTTGTGAAGCAGTGACCTCCTTATCTCCCTCAGCAGGCAGCTGCTCCTCAGGCCAGAGGCTCGTGCTTATCTGCCCTGCTGCAGATTGATTCCCTTCACTTGAACATTAATTTCCAACTGGTTTTTTATGTTAATGATCATTGTTTTGTGGGTTTGGGGATGGGAAAGCTTTGGGCTCTGTCCCATCCATCTCTTCCCAGTTCCATTCTCCAGCGCAGACCCCATACAGGATCAACCCGCCACCCCACACGGGAGCACTGGGTACAGGCACCTACCCCAGTTTAAAAATCACTAATAAAATTAATTAATAAACATGTAATTAATAAATCCCTCTGTAAACACTCTGATCAGAGCCTGAAGACTGTGGGAGCCACACAGTTGAACACTAACAGCCCTTCTCCTCCACTGCTGCCACCTCACACTTCCCTGAGCAAGGAAAAAAAGAATAAAACCCACTTATTTCTCCTTATTTTGTTAATTTGCAAGATTTTTTAAATTGATTTCATAGGCAGGTAGTTTCCAATCACAGAGGCAGCACTGGGGATTTTACCTTCCTTGCTTTGCTGGCTGTGGACTGATGGCTTCCTGCATGAGAAAATAATAAAAAATGACGGTAACAAAAAAAAAAAAAAAAAAAAAAAAAAAAAAAAAAAAAAATTTAAAAAAAANAAAAAAAAAAAAAAAAAAAAAAAAAAAGTATTTAAAACAGGATGATGATAACAGAGGACATAGCAAGCGGAATAATCACGATGGTTTTGTGCAGCACTGCTGAAGCACAGCCCTAGGGACGAGTTTTGCGGCGATTTCGTGCCGGGGTCGGTGCGACGGTGGCTGAGGGCAGCAGCCCACGGTGTGGGGACAGGGACACTTTCAGAGACCTGGCGGACGCGGCGGCTGAGCCGGTCTGAGCC
>VZSE01002709.1:0-13225 GCA_013398275.1 Promerops cafer | reverse complement strand
CCCCCGCCGCTCCGGCCGCCGCCACCGCGACCTCCCCGCCGGCACCGCCTCAGGGGGCACCGGGCACCTCCCGGGGGCTGCAGCGGGGGCCGGCGGCGCTTTCCCTGCGCCGCCCGCCAAGGTGACATTGATGGAGGGCGGCGGTGACTTCCGCAGCACCGGGGCGCCGGCCACCCTGGGTCCGCTGCAGCTCCGCGCCAGCCCTCATCCTCCTAATTAACACCCCAATTAATTTTATTCATAATATTAACACCTTATTAACGCCACAGTTAATAGGGAGAGTAGGAGGACCAGCCCCAGGCAGCGTGCTGTGATGGTGGCCAGGGTGGCAGGGCTGGAAGACGGGGACTGCAGAGAATGCACTGCCTGTGCATCGCAATTAATAACTAAGTAACTAATGCATCGCAATTAATACCTAATTAACAGACACTAATAATGCTCGGAGACTTGTGTGTGCCTCTGCTGTGGCACGTGTGAGTTAAACAGCTGCCTTAGGGAGCCTCTCACTGCCTCTTTTTAAATAATAAGCACAGGATTTCTTAGATGCTGCTCAACACCCTTGGTCTTTTGTTATTTTAAATCCACTAAAAGTCTTTGCTCGCTGTTCCTTTGTGCTGCTGAACCCCGGCAGGCTCTGTGTCCTTCTTTTCCAAGGTCTTGTGTTACAAACACCCCACTTAACACTGCTTCGACCCCTTCACAGGGGGGTTCTGTTGCTGCAAAACCTTCCCTGTGTAATCCCTGGGCTCCTCGTTCTCAGATTTTCAGTAAATTAATGTTTTCTTCATGTGTATTTTTCTTCTGTGCTCATTACGGGATAAAACTGACCAATCCAGGCTCTTACAGAGGATCTTTAACATATTTTTGTGTCATATTAGGTGATTTTAGGCTTCCCAGCCTCTTAATGACTGTTGAGTTCACTTTAAAGTAAAGGTACTTGCCCTTTGGTTCTTCCTGGAGTTGGGAATCTCTGCCTGGATAGGTTGGTGTGGCTTGGCTGTCACACACGTCATGTGTGTGACAGTGACCTTGATGGACCCCGCTGAAACTCAGGGCAGAGGGACAATCTCCAGATACAGATAGAAACACTAGTGTGGAAAAGAAACACAGCAGCAATTGAGAAACACACCCTGGAAATCCAGGGTTTTAATTCTTAGGGTCTGTATTTGCCTCCTGGATCCAGGGAATGATTTTGTTGAGGAGAGACTTCAGATTTTGACTTGAAGATGGGATTTGAGCTCTTCAGTTTAGGCTTTTCCCCAGCTGAGATTTCCTGTTTCTCCATAGGATTTTTATTTTGTTTCGTTTAGGAAAAGTGAGGCTTCTCCTTCAACCAGCTGAAACCTGGAGGGTTTTCAGCAGTGTCCTGGGAGCAGGAACATTTACAGAGCCCTGCTCTTGCTCTGAGCTCAGCTGTGCAGGTGATTTGTTGCAGAAAGTCAAAGGTCTGCTCTGGAGCTGGGGAAAGGAGGGGGAATTTCCCTACAGAAGCCAAAAGAGCATTTTAATTCTGTCTTGGGCTGTTGTTTACTTTCCTGTAGCTAAAATAAATAAAGCTATTTTTATGCTTCCATTGCATAAACCAGTATTGCAGCTGAAATGTTGGACCAGGTTAAATTTTGTTAAAAAAGCAAATTGCCTGCTAACTGGGCTGTCATTAATGAGACCAAAGAGAAGTATATCAGCAAAAATACAACCCAGTTGTGGTTTTTATTTTTCCTTTCCTTTAAATTAAACCCGGAAGTTGATCAATGTGAGTGATTCATGCTGGGTTAAGGAAGAAAAAGTCAGGAGCTAAATTTGACTTCTGTGCAGCAGAGCTTTGAGCTCCAAGGTCGTATTTGGTGTGTGACCTCTGCAAATATTAGTGGAGTGAGATTAGCAGTGGGGAAAGGAAGCACCAGGCTCGTGGTCCTTTAGTTTAGTTCCCTTAGAAAACTGTTCCAACCTTTGTGGGGTAAAAAAAGACAGGTTCATTCAAAAACCCAGCAATTTGTGATAGTGCTGAGTGGAGAAACAAATTCATGATCCTATCAGACTGATTTGTGCATTAGCATACAATCTGCTTTTGTTATTAGTTATCAAATATTAATGCAATTGCAGCCTTGAGATCCAGGAGTTTTCTCTTTAATAGACACAGTGATCAATTTTTTTCCTCCTCCAACCCTTCTGTTGGAAGGAATATCTCTCATCCCTTTGCTTTTGAGACCCTCTGTAGGAATTGCGTGGAATTTTGTTGCTGAAGGATGTGCACGTTAAAGCTTCTCAGTCTCACCTGGCTGTGGGAAGAGGGAGAATTCCTGTATTTTACAGAAAAAGGAATGCCAGAAAACCTCTTAAGGACTGGTATCCAGAGTTGGTTTTTGTGTGTCTTTCCCCTGCTCTGACCAATGCTCTGGGAACACTTTGGAGGTCTGATATGGAAAAAAGTAGACACTTCACCACAACATAAACTGTGGTATTTAATAAGTTACATCCACCCAGGGCTCATCCAGCCAGGACTCATCCAGAGCGACTGTAACAAGGGAAATCCGTATTTTATGGCTTCTGGCCTCTTGGTCAGGACTAAAGTAGTGTTTTCTTCCTTTTGCTCCAAGTTTGTTCCTTTTTTTCTGGATTCAGCTGTGCTTCCTGCCCGCTGCTACTCTCACGGGTCACAAGAGTCAGATGAAGAATTCGATGCTCGCTGGGTGACGTATTTCAACAAGCCAGACATCGATGCCTGGGAGCTCAGGAAAGGTACTTTGACAAACAGGGAAGCATAACCTGCAGGAAATAGAAGTTTTGTGACCAGAAATAACAACTTTAGTTGGCGTTTTGTGGACTCGCCATCCCTGGAAGTGTCCAAGGCCAGGTTGGACAGGGCTTGGAGTAACCTGGTCTAGTGGAAGGTGTCCCTGCCCATGACAGGGATGGACTGGATGATCTCTGAGGTCCCTTCCAAGCCAAACCATTCCATGATTCCATAATTTTAACACCTGGATGGGAGGGAGAGTAATGTTTGCTCCAAGGAAAGTGTGTTTGAGCTCTACTATGCTCATTTTTCTTTGGACTTTGGCTAATGGCTTGGCCATAACTCCCTGCAGACTTTTTGTGTGGCTGTCTCCAGTTGTTTGCTGTGGAGCTGCCAAGTTTTAATAAACTTCCCCAATTAGGCCTTAAAAATGTGATTGCATAAGCAGACAATTGCAGCCAGAGGGATCATTCCTGGCTGACGAGGTGCTGAGTTATTCTGTCGGAGAGGAAGGGAGTAGACAGCGAGGGGTTCCTTCTGAGAGCATGACGAGCTGGTTCCAAGTTCCCCTCGTGTTTCCACCTTGTCCCCAAAGGTGTTTCCTTGTCTCCACAGGCATAAACACACTGGTGGGCTACGACCTGGTCCCGGAGCCCAAAATCATCGACGCTGCTCTGAGGGCCTGCAGACGGTTAAATGACTTTGCCAGCGCTGTCCGCATCCTAGAAGTTGTAAAGGTGGGTGGAACTCTGTTCCTGTTGGAGCCCTGGTCACTGAGAATTTCAGCTTTCTGTGCTGACAGGCACTGACCCTCAGGAGAGCCCTGCTTTTGACCTGAGGCCGTGGAGAAGGCTTCCAAAATTGAGTGATAGCACCGGGATTGTGGAGTTTAAACAGAAGTGTGTGATACCACAGGGTGGAAAACTGTTTAGAGTTTAAGAATAATATATATAAGGCAAGATGGAGGTTTTAGGGCATAGGCCAGTCCTTCTTTTTCACCTTCTTCTCCGTGGGTTTGGGTGATTTTGTAATCCAATTTTGTAATTGGATAGAAAAGCCCGCATTGTGGACTGCGGGTTCTTGGTTATTGGGTTGAAAATGAAAATAATTTAGGTGTCACTTCTTAATTGGATAGTTTGTGCTTAAAAGGCCTTGTAGAGAAAGAGATAGATCACCATTTTTCACTATATTAGCTAGAACTCACAGCTTGTGAGACTGTAAGAGAGATAAGAATTAATAAACATTAATTGTGTTTCTGAGTCCCAACAAGAAACACCGTCTCTTGTGCATTTAATCCCCACTCCAACAAGGAAAAAAGAAGATAAAACCATGACATGTTCCCATTGCTAGAGGCTGGCAGAGGGGAGTTTTCCCTGGTTTTTTCCTGCTGCAAAGAAAAGCCACGCTTTTCTGCTGCTGGAATCAGTGGCTCCGTGATGAGCACAAAGCTTCTTGGCTTCTTGAGAGACTGAGAGAAGTAACTCAGAAAGCTCTCTTGGGAAACACCTGAAACCAGCTCCTTGAAACCTGAATCTAGCCTCTCCAGGGAGTTAAGAGGAGCCAGGACTTTCATTTCAGCCCTAGAGGCCAGGAGCTCTGCTCTGCCACAAGCAAGGCGGGAGGCTTTGGAGATGTGTGTGTTGAAGTAACTCTACTCTTTGTTTTTTGGGGTATTTTTTCAGGACAAGGCAGGACCCCACAAGGAAATCTATCCCTACGTTATCCAGGAGCTTAGACCAACTTTGAGTGAACTTGGAATCTCCACTCCAGAGGAACTGGGCCTGGACAAAGCATAAACTTTGTTGGTAAGCTTTGATGTTGTCCCATGCCAAACTATTGGCATGGGACTTCTGTATCCCAAACCCCCTGGCAAAGACAGCATAGGCAAGACCTAATGTGCTCTAATCCCAGACTAAAATAAAGCCCTAAATAAAAATCCTCGTGGAAGGGAAGCCTCCTAACTCAGTTTCCTCAGGAGATGACCAGTGTCATATTCTTTTTTTAAATATTATGCTTAGAACAGAGATACTGTGTGTCAGACTGCTGGAAATAGTGCTTGATTCTGGATCTTTTAAGTTCTTTTCCTCCTCCTTGCCCTGGGATACAATGTATTTGTGCCAGGGGTCCTGAATCAGCTGTGCTGGGAATGCAGTACCTGCATTTTTGAGCTGAGGATGGTTAAACAAGGCTTTGAAGGTAAAAGGGATGGAAATAACTCATTTGGGACCTCATGGAAACTTTGTGGAGATTCTAGGCTGCTTCTTTAATGGCTTTTTTTTTTTCCTCCTGCTCTTTTCTATTCCAGGTGCATTACTCAAGAGTTTTACTGATGCTACCTGATTGTACACCGTCACTTGGAGAGACAAACTTTAAATCTTACCTGAAATAACTTCCTTTATTGAGTCACAATGGAAGTGCCGTGGAGTTGGGCCTAATAAAGGAAAAACTGGTCTGACTGATGTGGTACCAGTGCCTCCTGTGGTTATTTCCTGTTGTTTTTGTAGGGAAAAAGAAGGAACAAACCATAAATGTGCTCTTAGGAGTTTCTAAATTGTTACTATGCAAAGCCCATGTCCAGAGCCTTCCCAAGCACCTGGCTCTGGGAGGGGAAGACAAGGAGCTGTTTGGAGAGCATGGTTCCTGTATGCACAGCTTTGGGGAGGAGGAGGACAAGGCCTGGGAGGAGGCATTTCCCTGGGATGATGTCCAGAGCCTCAGCCGTGGGTCGGAGGCTCCTGTTTGCCAGGGTGGTGTCCTCACTGGGAAGGGGATCTCTTCTGGGATGGATATTGTCTGTTTTCCACTCAGCTCTGGCCCAGGCAAGGGTTTGGGAAAGGAAAAAACCAGCAAAAGTGGGTGGGAGGAGAAGGGAAATATCTTCATTCTCTTGTTACTTTCCTCCTAGCAGAGGGGAACTTTCTGGGAAAACAGGAATTTTTCTGCACCATGGGCTCAAGGCTAGAGCCGTGTGGGGCAGGATGCCCTGCTGTCGTGTCCCACAGGACCGTGCCCTGCCGTGCCATGCCGTCTGGTCCCGCTGTCCCATCCTGCTGTCCCGCTGTCCCATCCCTCTGTCCCATCCCACTGTGCGGTCCGGTCCCGCTGTCCGGTCCCGCTATCCCGCTGTGCGGTCCCGCTTTCCGGTCCCGCTGTCCAGTCCCTCTGTCCAGTCCCTCTGTCCGGCCCCGCTATCCCGCTGTCCGGTCCGGTCCCGCTGTGCGGTCCGGTCCGGTCCCGCTGTCCGGTCCGGTCCCGCTGTCCGGCCCCGCTGTCCGGCCCCGCTCTCCGGTCCGGTCCCGCTATCCCGCTGTCCGGTCCGGTCCGGTCCCGCTGTCCGGCCCCGCTATCCCGCTGTCCGGTCCGGTCCCGCTGTCCGGTCCCGCTGTCCGGTCCCACCCCGCATGCGCGGCAGAGGGGCGCGCCCCTTCCCCGCCTCCCATTGGCTGAGCCCCGCCAGCCCCGCGCTGCCATTGGCGGGCGGGCCATGGGGCGGGGCTAGGGGCGGCCATGGCGACGGGCGGCGGCGGAGCCGGGGCAGGTCCCGGTCCCGGTCCCGCTGCGAGCGGAGCCGGCGGGCGGCGGGGCCCGGGGGGACGTGCGATGTANGGGATAGCTGCACGGGACTATGGGGCCGTGTGGGATAGCTGCACGGGACTATGGGGCTGTGTGGGATAGCTGCATGGGGCTATGGGGCCGTGTGGGATATCTGCACGGGGCTATGGGGCCGTGTGGGACATCTGCATGGGGCCGTGTGGGACATCTGCATGGGGGCTATGGGGCTGAGGAGAGCAGTGTGGGGTACGTGAATAGGGGTGCTATAGGGCTGGGGTATATCCATGGAGCAGTATGGGGTGTGTGCACAGGGGTTATGGGGCTGGGGCTATCTGTAGGGCAGTATGGGGTGTGTGTGGGGCAGTATAGGAACAGTGGGAGAGTTCACCTTTCAGAGTTGCAGACACGGAGGTACAGTACTGTATACAGTGTATAAATATAAATATATAAACAAGAACACACAGGTGTCTCAGCACAGCATCAGCTGGCTAGGAAGGGGTATGGCACATCCTGAGGGATCTGGGGGGCCACTGCCAGCCTGGTTATTCCCACGCTAAAGCTCTGTCCTGCTAATTCCAGTTTAAGACACTGAGGCTAATCCTGGCTGTGCTCTGCAATCACCATCCCAAGTCCTCTGCCATGTTCCTTTAACTTCTCTCCTGTGCCAACTCTCTCTGATTTTCCCTCTACTTTCTTCACTACTTCTTGTGTTTGTGGAGGTTTTTTCCTCCTCCTTGCCCTTAGGAGCGTTGGTTCTCCTTGACAATAATTGGACAAAAGGAGAAGCTTGGAAGGCTCAAACCCCAAATTAAAATATACAATCCTTACATTTGTGTTTGATTAACCTCTCAGTAAATCTCCTCCACCACCTTTTCCCAAGTATTACTGCAGCCAGGCTTGCACAGGAACTGATGGTGACTACCTGTGCTTTTAATTAGCATCACCATTCCCAAATAATCCTTTCAGCTGAAAACAGATCTGCTCATTCCTTTTCCTCCCCCTCCTCCCGGGCTGGGGAGGAGGAGCTGTCCCTCCCCAGCTGACCTGGGGACAGATTTCCCTGCTGACCTTGAGCTCCCAGGAAGGATTGGATGCTCTGGGATGACTCTGCTTTACTTCATCCCCACGGGGAGATGCTGAATGCTTCTTCCACTCTTTTTGTAGCTGATTTGGGCTGAAAAGAAGAGGCTGAACAAAGGGACAGATGCAGTGGAGAAAAGGGGTCCATACATCATGAGCAAACCTCCCTCCATTCAGGCCAAGCTGAGTAAGTCGTGCTTGGTGGATTCTGCTGGGATTTTGGGCGTCATTTCCACCTCTCTGCCAGAGCTAGAGTTACCAAAAGCCCTTTTATTCCTTGGTGGGATAAAACCTTCAAATAACCCCATTAAAACCCCATAGAGATGCCTTTGGAAAGCACTGCACTGTGCCCACACTCACCTGCAACACCCTCCTCACCCATTCCCCAAAAGAATAAAGCCTTTGGGAGCCCTTGGGAATTCTCCTCTCTGTCCCTGTGCTTGGCTTTCAGGGAGGCAGCGGGAGCTGGCAAAGGCAGCGCTGCGAAGGCAGGGGCTGCTGGGGGCACCCACTGCCCCGAAACCAACTCCTAAAAGGTCTGATCCCCTCTTCCTATTTTCAAAATGTATTTTTCACTTTTCTTGGGGAGACTGGGAAACGCAGAGGATTGAAAAAAAGAGTTTGGGACCTTATTCTGCTGGGTCTGTTTGGCCAGGAACATCCAGTATAATAAAATATAGTGCTTTTCTCTTTAGGTTGGGGATGATTTGGTGGTGTGGATTTATTTGGGTTTAGCTGGTGGTGGCCCTGGACAGTGCCTGGGTGGGAAGGAATGGGATTCCTGCCTTGGCTCCTCAGCCTGTCAGCTCCATGGATGTGTTTCCACATAAAACATCTGCGCTGGTCTCACTCCTCTGTTTTCTGGCAGGTCTGTGAAATTCAACAAGGGCTACACAGCGCTCAGCCAGACAGCTGATGAAAACCTGGTCTCCCTCGACTCAGAGAGGTGAATATCCCAGGATTTTGGGTAAATATCCCACGATTTTGAGGGTGGGGGTGCTCCCAGATGGTTTTTTGCGGGGGGCTGATTTTCCTTGTCACTTGTAGAACATCCCTGATGGCACTGGGCACCTCAGAGCAGTGAAACGCTCCTGTTGTCCCAGATTTCAAATATCCCATGGGGTTGCACAGCTCCTTTCCCCTCTGAATTCCCCTTATCTGCATCCTAAAGACCCCATTTCCTGGCCAGCTCTGTTTCTTTTCCCCCTTAGTGACGGGGAGCCAGGATCCAGGTGTTCCTCAGGATACTCCTCCGCTGAGGCAAGTGCGGGGCTTTGACTCTGACACTGTGGGGTCCCCACGGGCTCCCTCATTGCCCTGACCCCTCCAGGCTCTGGCTAGGGGCTGGAAGCATCAGCCCACACAGCGTGGATGTGTGTCCATCCCGCAGAGCCCTGCTTTGTCCCCCGCAGCAGGTGACCCAGGACCTGAGCCGGCAGCTGCTGCAGGACGGGTACCACCTCGACGAGGTCCCCGATGATGAAGACCTGGATCTCATCCCCCCAAAACCTGCTGCCTCCTCTTCTTGCCCCTGTTGTTTTGGAGAAAATCTCTCCTGTGTGATCCAGTAGCTGCACAAGAATAGGTCAAAACCAGCACTTTCTTTGTCCCATGGGATGGCTGGTGGGTGTCCGGTCCCACGCCAGGACGGGGACACAAGGACTGAACGATGCTGCTCATGGCAGAGACCACCTGACCCCAAAAGACTTCTCCTTACTCTCAGCAATATCAGGGGGAGGTGGCACAGTGACATTTTGGTGACCTGGATGGGACCTGGCACTTGGCTGGGGCGGGAAGGGAGGACAGGCAGAGCCTGGCACCTCCCCGGGGGTATAAAGGGAAGGATTTGGGAGTTTCTGGGGTTGGAGCTAATGGCTTATTCCCATTCTCCTCAATGCTGCTTTGATGCAGGTGAGGGACAGCCCAGGCCCCCTGTCCCAGCTCCACACGGGGCTTGGATTTGGGGGGCTGGAGAGCCCCCCTGCTGCAAACCATGAACGCTGCCTTAAACCATGGTCCTGCTCTATGACAGAGGACAATCAGCTTCTTATATAGAAACCTTATTTAAATATCTCATGTCAAGAGACATGAACTGGTTGGGTGGGGGGCATGTTTGGTTTTGTATTTTACTTGTAAAAGGGAGCACTCAATAAACTGGATCTCATTACTCAGAAGGGGTGCTGGTGCTGTGAGGGGGACTCCTGTCTTCCCTCATCACATTTTACTCCTTTCCTGTGCCTGAGGAGCAAGGTGGGGGCGGTCACAGCCAGTGTTGGGGGGATGCTGGAGCTGCTCCCAGCCTCTCTGTACCCCTCCATCCTCCTGGTCTCTCCACCACGCTGCCCTGCACCAGGGACAAAGTCACCTCTTTATTCACAGCAGCGGAGGCTCTCCTGCTCCACCACCCTTTTACAGCTCCCTTTTATAGCCAGGGAAGAGTGACACTGGCTGCCATCAGCCAGGCTTGGGAAGAGCCCACCAGAAGCAGCAGAAAGCCTCAGCCGGCTCTGCTCTGTGCCATATCCGAGGAGTCGATCCACGGAATTGCTCTTTCTATACATCAGGGCTGGGTTTGGGATTTAATAGGTGGAGGGAAAACTTTCAAGCGAGAAGACTTTGCCCACACCAGTTTCTATCTACTCAAACACAGAGTGCTGTGGAGCAAGTGTCCCAGGTCCTGCTCAGAGCAGGCAGCAGGCTCGGAAGAGCAGCATCCCGTCGGGCGAGGAGAGGTGGAGGGAGATGCTCTCGTTGGCCGAGATGAAGAGCACGGAGCCGCGGTGCAGGGACATCTCGGAGGCCGCGGCCGTGGAGGTGCCCACGGCTGTCCCTTGGATCACCAGCAAGATGCTGGCAGAGTCCATGGCAGAGATGAGGTACAGCTTGATGGAGGCAGGGATCTGCCAAGGGAAATGTCATTGTGCTGGAGTCTCCCTCAGCTTTCCTCTCTCTCTGGAGAGCTGGAAGAGGGGTGTCCCCATTCCCACCCCTTTGCTGTGCCCGCAGCAGCCCAAGCCCAGGGACCTCGGCTTGGCTGAGGACACCCAAGACCCCTTCCTGGTTCTCCCTCTGCCCAGAGCTGCTGGAGAAGGTGAACAAGCTCCAGGCAGAGGGAACAGGGGAGGGATGAAGAGACGAGCACCACGTTATGCCCAAGCATCCCTCCCCTCCTTGCCAGGACACTGGTTACAAAGGTGAGCGAGGCCCAGCCAGCGCTGGGGTGTCCCACCTGGAGCCCAGCTGGTGTCCCCAGCACGGACCTGTCATCGCTCACCTCTATCCTCATGATGGTGAAGTCTGGCACGGGTGGGTCGTAGAGGTAGACGTGGGGATCGAGCTGGCTCTGCGCCGCGGGGAACACCTTGGAGCTGCTGGGTGCTGGTGTGTAGTTGAGCATCTCACACAAGGTGAGCACATCGATGAACTTGGGCGTGAGCCCGGCGCGCACCGTGTTATCCGAGCACGCCATGATCTCCACGCAGTCTGTGGGGACGAGGCAGCGCTGTCAGCCCAGCCCAGCCCTTCCTCCTGTCCCCACGGCCAGTCCTTGCAGGATGCTGGGCTAGGAGAGCCCCCCCGACGCTCACCTCCGTGCAGGTAGGCGTGGGGCTCGTTGGCTCCCAGGAACATGGCCTCCCCTGGCTCCAGCCTCACCAGGTTCAGGAAATAAATGGTGAAGCAGCCGATGTCTCCCGGGTACTGGGAGTGCAGCCGCAGCAGCAGGTCCCCGTTGCTCCCCGACGTGTCCTTCCCTTCCGCCGCTGCGCGGCGAGAGACCAGGCCCAACATGGGGAGGGGGCTGGGGGTGCCCCAGCCTCTCCCTTAAACACAGCCCCCCAAACTGCTTTGGGGTGTCACAGCCAGGACCCACCTTCCTGGGAGATCCTCTTCACCAGCATGTTCAGCTGGTCCACGAAGAACTTCTTCTCGCTCTTCATGAGGCGCGTGAAGCACACGCGGAGGGCGGCCGAGACCCCGCGGGGGTCGTCGCTCCCGCTGCGCTCCAGCTGCTCCGCTGCCACCTCCCCGATCAGTGCCCGAAGCTCGGGGACACCTGTGGGGCCAGCCCCAGTCAGAGCCAGGCCCCCAGGCCAGGGGAGAACAGCCCCAGTGAGAAGCAGCACCCCCATCCCAGGAGAACACAGTCACCATCCCCACGCCGAATCCCATCCCTGGGGAGCACTGCCCTCACCCTGAACTCCATCCCAAGGGACCACAGCCCCCATCCACACCCCAAACCCTAACCCAGGGGAGCACGGCCACCATCCCCACCCTGAACTCCATCCCAAGAGAGCACCATCCCCACCCCAAAGCCCATCCCAAGGGAGCATGGCCACCGTCCCCACTCCAGGGTCTGACCATGCACTCTCCATCCTTACTCTGGAGGAAGGAGACAATCTCCTCCACGGGCCGGAAGCCACACATGCCCTCGAAGGGGGTGAGGGCGATGGCCATTTCGGGCTTGTGGTTGGCATCGGGATAGTGCTCAGGGAACTGAGCGTGGAGCTTCGCTGCCAGCTCCTGGAGAGAGGGGAAATGAGCTGGGTGACCTCCCCAGGGACACGGGGTCCGGCTGGGCTGCCCATCCGGGGCTCTCCCTACCTTGTTGGGGTGCGCCTGGACGGACAGGGCAATGTTGACCGACAGCACCTTGAACAGGAAGGGCAGGTGGCCCTGGAAGGTGTCCTTCACCTTGGCCCCCAGGCAGGCGGGGTTGTCGGCGATCCACTGGCCCAGGGTCTTTTGGGGGATGCGGTTATCCCGGATGAGGGCATCGCCCCGGGGGTGTGTGCCCATCCACAGCTGCCAGACACCAACAGACAGGTGGCACCCTGAGCCGGGCAGCCAGCACGGATGACTTGGGCTTTTCCAGAGGCTGCTTGGCCCCGGAGGTGATCCCTGGCAGCTCCCTCGGGGGCTGAGTCATGCCGGGCTTCCCTCCAAGCCAGGCACCCCCCAGGGGACATGGGACAGCTGGGGGTCAGCATCACGTCCTGGCACGGCACGGGATGGTGAGAGCCACAGCCACAGGGTGGGATGAACACACGGATGGGACGGAGACACGGACAGAATGGACACACAGACACACTCACCTCAGCGTAGGGTTGGTCAGGCTGGATCTGGACCAGGGGGTCACCGCTGGCCACCAGCTTGGCCACCTCGCTCTCCAGGCCCACCTTCCCCCAGGAATAGTTCTGCACCACGCAGCAGAGGGGAAACACTGCGGGAGGGAAGTCAGGTGTTAGCGGGGCACAGAAAGAACCCCTAAAATCCTTCCGGACACCCGCAAAGCCCCCGGGGCAGGGTGAGAGGGTGTCAGGGAGGGAGAGGACCACTGGCTTGGGAGGGGAGACCGTCTGGGGGGACGATTTTCAACCACCACACGGCCATTTGGGGGTGCTCGGGCTGGGGGCACGAGTCACGGGCCCTCCGCCCCATTGCCCTGGGGGGGTCCCGGTGGGGGTCCCCGTCCCCGTGGCCCAGCCCAGGGCCCCCATCCCCGTGGCGGGCGGCGTGTGCCCCGTGCCCCGCTCACCCCGGATCTCCGCCATGGCTCGGCCGGGCACGACCTGTCCCCCTCCCTCTCCCGCCCCCCCCGCCGTCTGTAAGCGCCGCTGTGACGTCACGCCGCCACGCCCATCGGGTTAACCCCGCGCGAGCTGTACGCGCCGCCGGTGACGTCACGCGGCTCCCGGTCACGCGGGTGGCCCGGAAGCGCCAGGAGCGGCGGCGGCGGGAGCGGAGCAGCAGCGGACCGCGCCCATGTCGGGCTTCGACACCAACCCGTTCGCCGACCCGGTGGACATCAACCCCTTCCAGGTGGGCGCGGGGCGCGGGCGGCCCCTCCCGGCGCGGCCC
>VZSE01002707.1:15938-82324 GCA_013398275.1 Promerops cafer | reverse complement strand
AGAGGATGGATCCACCAACTTCCTGTGTACTGGGGAGCTGTGTTGGCTTTCAGGCTGTTGTGATCAATGAAATTTTGTGGCCCAAACTGTGTAAATTGTAGGTGGAAATGGTAAATGTTGCGACTTTTGGCAATGCAAGAGTGGTCAAAAAAATTACCTTTCTGAAGCTCCCCAAGTATGGCTGCAGGGGCTCTGCTACATCCTGACTCCCTCTCTTGGTACTCTCTCTGGTCATAAACAGCAAAGTATGTTTGGATTATCTGCACCCATGCTGCAGTGGAACCAGGAGTGTGACAATGGCATTTAGTGACAGGACAAGGGGCAATGGCTTCCACTGCCAGAGGGCAGGGACAGATGGGATATTGGGAATTAGGAATTGCTGGCTGGGAGGGTGGGCAGGCCCTGGCACAGGGTGCCCAGAGCAGCTGGGGCTGCCCCTGGATCCCTGGCAGTGTTCCAGGCCAGGTTGGATGGGACTTGCAGCAACCTGATCTAGTGGAAGGTGCATTGGGATTGGACTAGATGGCCTTTGAAGGTCCCTTCCAGCCCACACCATTCTGGAATTCTGTGACTCCAGTCATCAGATAGCTCTAGAGATTCACGTGAGTGGTAGGTGCCTAACACACACTGTGTCACTCTGACATCCCTCTGCTCCAGCAAATTCTGCCCACCAGTTGAAGAAAGATTTTCTGACTGTAAACTGTAGTCTATATTTGTATTTCTCAGAGAAATACTAACAGACAGTGTGATAATATTTAATGCTGGAGAAATCAGACCAAAATACAGAGCATGTAAAGCCTGTAATGAGTTTTGGACACCAGAACAGTTGCCAGTTTGCCTTGTCAAGAATGTATAAAATAGATATGACATGTAAAGACTTAAATGCTTATTATTTTTACTCTGTTGGATGTAATGTACTCATCAACCAAAAGGAAGCATGGAAGAGGTGAAAAGGCTAAAAATTTGACGAAGAATTAATTGGACAATGTACTGGGAATGTAATCATGAGTAGCTGATGGTGCAAGTAGAAAAAGGCATCTGCTGCAATTCCATGTGTGTATACAAGCAAAGAATAACCCAGAGATGTCCTCTGAGCCTAATCACACTGGTGACATCTTAGCTGGATTACTCTGATTAGAATCTCAGAATCATTTAGGTTGAAAAAAACTTTCAAGACCATGGAGTCCAGCCATTCCCCACCACTGCCCAGGCCACCACTGTTCCATGTCCCCAAGGGCCACAGCCACATGGCTTTTAAACCCTTCCACGGACTGGGGACTCCACCACAGGCCTGGGCAGCTGTGCCAGGGCTGGACAGCCCTTTCCATGAAGGAATTTTCCTCAGTATCCAACCTGAGCCTCCCCTGGCCCAGCCTGAGGCCATTCCCTCTCCTCCTGTCCCTGTTCCCTGGAGCAGAGCCCAACCCCCCTGGCTGTCCCCTCCTGTCAGGGAGTTGTGCAGAGCCACAAGGGCCCCCCTGAGCCTCCTCTTCTCCAGGCTGAGCCCCTTCCCAGCTCCCTCAGCCCCTCCTGGGGCTCCAGCCCCTTCCCAGCTCCGTTCCCTGCCCTGGACACGCTCCAGCCCCTCGGTGTCTCTCCTGTCCTGAGGGGCCCAGAGCTGTCCCCAGCACTGGAGGTGCCTCGGCAGTGCCAGCACAGGGGACGGGCACTGCCCTGGGGCTGTGTCACACCCTGGCTGGGACAGCCCAGGGACCATTGCCCACCTGGGCATACCTGTGCTCATGCTCAGCTGGCACCATGAAAGAAATTCCAGGTAGAAATAAGAGCTGTAGAAAACAGAACCTCTGAAGCTGCTGATTTGCCAAAGGAAGGCTAAAGTGATGTGGTATTTTTCAAATAAAATGCTGGTTTGAAGGGCAATGGAATAATCTCTTTCACATACTTGTGGGTTTGCAGGTCATAAGGAAAGACCTTTCCAAGGCTGGGAATAACAAAGCACTGTGGTAGGTTTTCAAGGACTTCAGCGTGGGAGACCTCTGGATAGCAGAGGTTTGGCAGGGTGGCACTGGGGCAGAGGACAGACCAGCATAGGTCTATAGGCACAGGTAGATGTGGAGATGCCTCTGCAGCCCCACCAGAGCTCAGACCAGAGCAGCAATTGCTCAGGTTACCTTCAGTACAGACCTGGCCAAAGTAGCTCTGGGCTGTTCCTCAGGGATTGGACCATTCAGCTTACTCTGAAGATACACATAATCCCTGTGTGCTTCATCATTGAGGCAAAAATAGGTGAATGTGTAAGGGTCATCAGTATATCGACCACTTTTTATTGAAAACTACTTATTTGCCTCTGTGTTTTTATAAATAATCTAAAAATCACCATTGCCAGCTGATTGGGAACATATGGGAACCTCTAGTGCTGTACAGAAGAAACTGAAATCAAAATACCTTCTGCTTCCTATTACTTTAATTTTCATTTTAGAAAGCCATTTTAGTAGGAGATAGTGCATCTTGTTTATCTAAAACAGGATATTCTTCTTCTGAATGGTGAACAAAGAGGAATGCTATGGTTCCTCTTCTGGCCTTGTGCAGAAATATTTCAGCTGGGAGCTGTCTATATGCCTCTACTTCAAAGGTGGTCTGTAATTTGGTCAGCCACCTCAGATATGTCAGGAATTTGGTGGAGACTCTTCGCTTATCATTCCTAAAGATGTGTTTGGTTCATGGCCACGGTGAGAACTCCTTGGCTTTCACTGCTCTCATATTTCCTACAAGCGAGCAACTGATACCAGGTGGTAGAACAGGCCTAACTAGGAGCTGCTAGAGTTTTGTTTGCAAAATAGTCTGATAGACATCAGGAGGTTGGGAGCAATGGCTTAGTGATGCAAAGGATTCAATTGATGCAATTTCTTACAAGGAATTTAATTCAAAGACTTTTCCCTACTAGGTTTTAAAATCAATTAAGTTGGCTTTGCTCTGGCATAGCAACCCCTGTTGTAAGACCTGCAGGACTTAAGAACTAAGTTTTTAAGGCTTTCCTTAAAATGTCCTTAGAAAAACCTTGATCCTGGCTAAATACTCTAAAGATTTGGGGTTTTGCAGGGTTTCGCTTGGGGTTTTTTTGGTTGTTGTTTGTTTGCTTTGGTGTAGAGGGACGGGTCTTCTTGCCTGTTTTTTTTCTCCTCACTCCTACACCCTAGGAGTGGAGAGCAGAATACCTGGAAAAGCTCATGTGTCCTTGAGCATGCTCCTCATTTCAGGGTGATTCTGAAACACTCAGTACTTCAAGTTTGCTGATTAACCTTTGTGTCTCTCCTGCTATTGAATCACCTGAAGCTGTTTCACCCCTTCTTAAATCAGCAAGGGTTGGCTTTGCCTCCCATTTGCTCCAGGTATGACTACTGGATACCAAATGTAGCTGTGATTTATGTTTCCCTACGGAAGCTACTTAGCTGAAGTGCTAATCCTGTGGTACTTTACAGCCAGAGGTTTGTTTTCTTCTTTTCTTCTCCATTCCATGTGCCATCAATACACCATATTACTCTCCCAGTGGTAAACGTGGCTGGAAATAAAATACTCAGTGTGTTTCTTTCAATCACTTTCAAAGGGAAACAAAATTGACAAAAACAGGTCCAAAACTTACTCATTTTGTACCAAGTGATTTTTTCTTCTGTCTTGCAGAACTGACCTTTGCAGTTGCAGGCAGAGGAGGCAGCAACTGTGTTGTACTGTTATTTTTAGCTGGAGGAGAAGGAGAGGAGTTGTCATGTTCATTAGGCAGCAGCACTGCCTGGGCTGCCACGGGCCTCATGGCACTGCAGCATCTGCTGACAGAATCCAAGTGGAGAAAACATTTTGCCCTTGATAGCTCTGCTGTTGGCATGCTGTAAAGGGAAATATTTTGTTACTTCAGCCTTGCAGCCCAATTGAAAACAATAGTTGGGTGAAATAACAGACACTGTGGTTGTTCCCTCACAATCTCAAAAATAATCTCCAAAACCTAAAATATTGTCTTTAAATGAAAAATGTTTCTAAATAATTCTAATCTTGTAGTACTTTTAATCTCTGGCAATACCTTGTAAGTTTACTGTTTAGAAAACAAAAGGAGAAAGTATGAGTTTCTCATGGAAAATTGATCTCTAGGAAGAAATTCTCACTGTGGGAGTGGGGAGGCCCTGGCACAGGTTTCCCAGAGCAGCTGTGGCTGCCCCTGGGTCTCTGAAAGTGTCCCAGGCCAGGTAGGATGGGGCTAGAAGCACCCTGGGATATTGGAAGGTGTCCCTGCCCATGGCAGGGATGGCCCTGGATGATCTTTAAGATCCCTTCCCAACCAAACCATTCCATGAGTCTATGATTAAAACCAGTTTTGGAAATCACTATGGAAAACTATATAGTTTTTGTATAGAAATATTTGTGGTATTTTAATACAGGCCCTGGTGAGGCCTGAGCTGGAGGTGGCCAAGCCAGGTCCCCTGTGCCCATTGTACCACAGGTCTGGGTACCTTACACAGCCAGGATTAGACTCTGCACAGGGCAAGGCTCTCCATACTTTTTATCTGGACAGGGGTCAGATATTCCTGATGAGGGATTGTTTAATCCTGGATTAGATGTGCCTTTTAATCTCTGTTAATATGGGAGCCAGACTAGAGAGAGAGCTCTTAGAATGGGTTATGTTCCTTCAAGGAGAGGCCTTTCAGTGCTCAGCATGACTAGGAAAAGAGTAATTCACAGCAACTTGTGGAATTTCTTCTTAATCTTCTTTTTAAGCAGTCTTTTCAGTTATTTTCTATTTTCTTAGACCAGTTGTCCAAATAATTAAGGAGAAAATTAATTTTCAGAGTATCAGGAAGACACCATCTCTCAGACTTGTTTATTTGCCCTAAGATCTGGGGTTTTTCTGTTCATACAGTCATATGCTCAGTTGGTTTTAAAAGATGTACTAAAACCTGAAACCCATTTAATACTATTCACCTAGTTTATTTTTTCTGGTTCATTTTACTTTCAATGGGACAAGGAGTGGAAATGTGTTAATTTTTATTTTAAATTCACCTCTGTTACTTAAGTGTAGAAGATAATTCAAGCTCATTCAAAGGAAAGGGCTACTCTTCCTTAATATGATGTTGAGCTTTTATATTTTTATATCTGTCTAGATTAGTAGGAAAAGTGTTAGACCCCCTGCTACAGAGGTTGGAGCTTGAGCATGAGGGATGTAATACTGGATGTTTTCTGGTTTTATTCCTGATCTGGAGCTCATAAGAAAATGCCTTCTTTAGGATCTCCTCTGTTTAATATTTTTTTTTTTTTTTTTTTTTTTTTTTGCTTTTTTGCTTTTCTGTTTTCTTACTTCATTGGGATACTCGTGGATACCTCACTCTCTCATTGGGGTATTGTGCTCTCATGGTCCAAATGAGAGGTACTTCATTTCTGTATTGTTTGAAGTAGTAAGGCAAATAACTCCTAGAGATAAGTACCATTATTAAAGTAGGTATTTTTAATTTTACTCATCAACTACACATCAAAAATAGCCATTCTGAGTTCTCTAAAATGCTGACATAGCCTGAAAATACTGGAAGCATGTCTTGCTTTTGTTCTTTTGAAATATAACCCAAAGAAGATTAGTACTGTTACCACAAAAACATAAGTCTTTTAAAAACATGTTAAGATTGAAGGGTTTGACTTCCCAAAATAGGAAACGTCAGAATTCAGGGAGTATTTGTGAGCTTCATTCAGTTTTTTTACGTGTTTGCATTATGATAGTATTTTATCCTTTTGGTTAAGAGCTAAATATTAAGTTTTGCTTTTGTTGTGGTTTAGCAGAACTTGAGCTAACAAGGCAGTGCCACTGGGATGGATTCTCTGCAGGAGCCTGCCCTTGGCGAGGATGGGTTTCACCAGTGATTACTGACAACAGAGGAGTGTTGAAATGCAGGAAGATGGTTTTTTCTTTCAAAGTCTGTGGGCAACTTGCTTGTTCCTCTGTGAACCGTGTATCCTCCACCAGCAATTTGTCCCAAACTCTGTGCCAAAACCATGTCAGCCTCACTCCGAGGTCCTCACGCTCTTTGCACAAGCTGCTTCTTGCTGCTTTACTCTGTTATTTCTGGTCCCTCCCTTCAGCTCCTTTGCTTATGAACTCAGCACATCTTCCTACTCCTGTTTTTTCCTAAGGATCAGAGATCACAGTGCTCCACCAGCTCCTTATCTCTAAGAATGTAAAAGCCTACCTGCAGCATCTGCCAGAGGCAGTGAAATTCTTCCTTTCTGCTCAAGTATGGAGATAGTCGTAGGGACAGCACAGAAGATTAAACCTGAATTTTCTCTTGACTGATTTCTGTACTTCTGTTGTTAGAAACAAAATAAAACAGGAAAAAACCCCATGAAACCAAACACCACAATCCCATGACAACCCCGAAAAGCAACTTCAGTAACTTTAGTTTGCCTCTGTCTCATTCACTTGGTGCAAGAGTTTCTAGAGATCCCAGCAAATCTTCCAGCTGAAAACAAGGGCTGGGCTTTCTGTGGGGGAAGTCACAAACAGGAACAACAAATTTGAATCTCACAGTAATCAAGCCATCAGCTGTCTTTGTTTTATGAACAGCAGCTGAGCTGGGAGGCATAATTAGGGTAATGGTTTCTGGCTCCAGCTGTGTCTCACTACAGAACAAAGAGAGCTCAGCAGAGATTTTGTAGTATAATACACTTTTCCCCCCTTCTACTTGGGAGAATTATCGAAGATTACTCGATGGACTGGGTCTGTGATTCAGATACAAGTGAACACCAGTAGTTTTCCACAGAGTGTGTCAAAAGCTCACAGGATTTTGCAGAACCTACCATCAGCATTGTGCTTGCCTCCAGCCCAGGGGTAGCCAGGTGCTCTGGTGTAGACAGGCTCTACCAAGTGCCTCTTGTGGTACTTACAGAGTAGGTGTTGAAATTTTTCCCCAGACCCTTTTCTTGTTTTGAGTCCTGGATCCCCTGTGTGACTAAGGAGTTTCCCTGGGATAAGGGATGGGGTTTGCAAAGTGTGTTCTTTTTGGATGAAAGGAGCTATAGAAATGGAAGTTTTCCGATGTCCCACATGGATAACTGCCGGTGAGATGTCTGCTTCTGGTGTGACCTACTGAGCTTGGACAAGGATAAAAGTTAAAGCCTGACGTAACTGAGTTCTAGCTAACAAGGACCAGCTGGGTCACAGAAAAGGGGGTGGGAAGGGAAATATGGGGAAAATCAGCTTGGCTTTACCAGGGGGATGTCTGGAAGATGAGAGGGAATTTGCAGGATTCCTTGGGCCTAGAATCCAGGATGTGGAAGGTATGTGCAGCACTTGGGGTGGATACTGGGTAGAAGAGGAGCTTTGTGGACTTCCTTCTCACCATCCACTTGTGGCTTTGAGTGCTACACAACTCCCAGGAAATGGTAGTTTCTCATACTGAGATACTGAACAGTTGTCTTAAAGCCTTTTGTCCAGAAGTCAGTGAAACGATAATGATTTACTTTAATACTTTACAATGTAAGCAAATTTCTAGCACAAATCATAGAAAGATTGGAAGAACTCAAAAGCCTGATGGGCAGAACTGACAGAAAGAAATACAGGCATATGTCAGTGCACAGTACTTGAAAATGTAAATTTATTAATTCAGCTGTGCGTGTTATATTGTAAAATCATCTGTCTGTTAAAAATGACTGCAGGAGGATGCTGAGAGTTGTGCTAATTTGACATTAACAAAGTCTCCCTGGCTGTGACACAGGCAATAACATGATTATTCTTTAAGAATTGCAGCAGTGCCAAAAAAGAAGATGACAGCTTTGTGTATAAATTGATCTAAAGATCTCTTCTATTTATTTATGTGCTGTGATGTTTCATTCCAGGTGATCAGCTTTTTCAGCTCCCGATTAGAGCAAGCTGGAGCTGAGCTGTCAGTGGAGCGAGTTCTGGAAATCATCAAGCAAGGAGCTGTTGCTTTGCCCAAAGACAGGCTAAGAGTAAGTGCTCAAGACCTCGTCACTTAAAGTATACTGTTCCTATCAATTACACATATATGCCCTTTATATCTGTAACTTCAAAAAATCATCTCTCCTCTCAGTAGTGACTGATAAGTGATTACACTGTTGATTGCCATATGTGTATGTTTTCATTTAAATTCCTAATTTCTGCTAAGTGTTTGGGTGAGTTTTTGTGATTAGTTATTAAATTGAAGCATGTGCAGGAATTAAAATTTGCTGAAGCTAAGGTTTTCTTCATCCTACCCTGAAGATGCAGGCTCCTCTCTCCATCTGTTGTTTAGTTATGCTGTAACCAAACATTGATAATTCTCTCTTCTGATTAATTTCTTTTCCTGTCTCTAGTGTTCTGCACCTCTGTCTGGGTCTATATTAAATGCTATAAAGATGAATTTGGTGGACTTCAGTTAAGAATTACCCAACCTAGTAAAAATCAGTTCAGGACCTGTAAGTCTGGTCAACATGATGATGAGCTTTCTGTATAATCCTGAGCAGTCCCCTCCATTCCTTTTTGAAAACCTCTCAAATCTCTTGAGGGATTTACCAACTTGACAGGTTTTGTGAGGCTAAAATCCATTAATGGCTGTGTGATGTTTAAATACTGCAATAAAGAAATCTGTGTAAGTGGGTAAGTAAGCAAACGGGAGCTGTGTGTGTTTTTTAAACATGATGAATCTTGTTTCTCTGTTATGCCAAGTGTATTTTAAATACTGTCTGTTTTCTGCAGAACTATTTCTGTTGCTACTCTGAGAGTGACAGCACCATTTCTTTTGTGGTAACTGTAGTAAAATATCCTCTGATAAGGCACACTGAGTCCATACGGCCACTGGCGACGGCTGGTAATTTATTTATATGCTGGTAATTTTAAAACACCCAGTGGGAATTTTGTAGCTGGCTGCATATACTAATGTCTTTCCTGCAGTTCCCTGTGTCCCTGAGATGGCACATCTTCAGTCACTCAGACTGAATTCCTTCAGGAGAGGCTGGTCCACAGTCCGAGTCCTGAGCCACAGTACAGGAATAACCTGGGTAACACCAGAGCAGTTGTTGGATCCAAATCCAGCCCTTCAGGTTGTCCTTTCTATGTGGTGATGCTGTGAATACAGAGGAACACTGGAACTTTGGCTGTTTCTATGACAACTTCTTCTTATGTGCAGATAATTAAAAGCTCTTACGTTGAGGCCACAGTGATTCCTTCTTGACAGAGCGCCATCACCAAATAAATTCACTGCTTAGAAAGAAATGAATGTTTTCTCAGTTACTGAGTGTGCCACATTGACTGTCATGTCAGGCCACAATTTACAGAAATGCTGTTTCTGGAGTGAAATCCCATCAAGTTTCAATTTTCTGCACTTACGATATATAGTATTCAAAATTATATATATATATATTGCCACTTAAAGCAACAAACCAGCAGTTTTTGGCATGTGCCAAGCTCTGTAAGTCCTCATCAAACAATCAAGTACTTCCAGTCTTAAGGATGCTTAGTGTTGCTTGGAGCACTTCCCTTTCCTCTGGAGCACTTGAGTTTTGGGACAGACTTACAAAGGGAATACAGCCAGCCTGGCACATCAGTCTTCTATACTAACCACTTACACCTACTGGGTTTTGTCTTTTTGTTTTCCTTTGGTTTCCTTTCTTTTTCTCTTTTTTTCCCCTTCTTCTCTTTCTCCTTTCTTTTTTTCTTTTTTTGTACTTTGCTGAGCAGCAGTTTGGCCAGAGCAGGTTACTTTTCCATGCAGAAAAGGTGACATTGACATCGGGGTGGGGTGTTTGTATATATATAGATCTATATAGATATATATGTATGTATTGTCATGCATCAATTTGTACATGAAAATAACATCCTTCCTTTGCACAGATAGTGATGAGGAGCTGCTGCTCTTATAGAAATGGCCTTGTGAGTCTTTGTGCCCTCTGTCCATGTGCATTTCTCCTGGGAGTCTCCCAGTTCCTCAGGTCTTCCCACTTCAGTCTGAGGTTTTCAGGGGAAGCTATTCTAAAGCTTGACAAACTCATATTAAGATCAGACTGAAGATATAGTTACACAATAACTGGCAACTCTGAGGCATTTCAGCAGCTAAATAAAGGAGAAAGCTTTAATCCTTATGTCTTTAATGACACTCTCTGGGCAAGTCTGGATGGGTGGGAGCAGCCCTACCCACTCTGGCTTTGATGGCACCTGTCAGGGAGTTGTGCAGAGCCACAAGGGCCCCCCTGAGCCTCCTTTTCTCCAGGCTGAGCCCCTTTCCAGCTCCCTCAGCCCCTCCTGGGGCTCCAGCCCCTTCCCCAGCTCCGTTCCCTGCCCTGGACACGCTCCAGCCCCTCGGTGTCTCTCCTGTCCTGAGGGGCCCAGAACTGGACACAGCACTGGGGGCAGCTTGTGCGCAGCCAGTTTGGACAGTGTCTGGAGGAATTGTGAATCTGTGGCATCTATGCTGACACAACCTACACGTAATTTCAATGTGCAAAGCTGTGGAGTTCAATCCCAAGAAAATATATATATATATATATATCAGCTTTCCAGTTAATTGCTAACTAATTTTCAAGCCATCCTTGCCTTTTGCCACAGCATACTGAAGTGCTGTAAAGTACAAGAGACCCTGCAGAGATATTATTCCTGCCTCCTAGAAATAACCATCTTCAGCTGAAGCACTCTGGGGGAGGCAGTTGAAACACGGATATGATTTGGAAAATGAGGGCTGAGACACAGCTTTTACTCACTCACTTCCCTGCAGCTCAGACAATGATGGTTTTTTCTCTTGTGTAAGTACCTAATGTATGCACGGATGTTTTCAAGTGAATGTTTTCAAGTTGCTTATCTTGGCCTTTGTCGAGGAAGTGAGCATTCAAGAGGTGCTACATGTATTCAGGTTCTGAGTCTGTTGCTTAGCCCATAGTTCAAACGTGAATCAACGTCAACTAAAAATAACAGCACTTAGAGCCACGATCCTCATCTGCATAATGGAGCTTATCAGTTTGGGAGCACACCCTGGTGCTCCTGCTCCCTTCCACTGTGGGAAGCAACACGGGATGCAAAGTGAGCATGTGTGGTAGCAGTAGGTCATGGATAAATATATATATGTGTGTGTGTGTGTGTGTCTGTGTGTTTGTGTCTGTGTTAGGAAAGATATCCTGCATTTTCTTAGCAAATAATTATTGGGAAATGGGAGATCTAACTCAGATTTTCCTTCCAGTCCTGGAGCAGTCTGACTGGAGACAAACAATATAATTAACATTATTTTAAGCATATGCTTTTAGCTGTATACTGTGGAAGGCCAAGAAAGTCCAAGCTGAGCAATTAGCCTTTTAGAAGACTTCTGCACAAACAGAGAGATAAAGGGCAGGTGCTGAAATCAAGAGCTGGTTATTTCTCCCTCAGTCTGTGGGAGGAGATAAATGAAGTTAATATGCCCAGGATGGAGGCAGAAGCCATGGCGTGGAGATAGAGCTGTCTCCTTTGCAGACGAGCAGCCCACAATCCAGGCTCCCTGCTATATTGCAGAAGCTTATTAAAGGCAATTTAGAGATCATAGTGATAGGTGAAAATTAGCCTCTTTCTTTCTTTCTCTTTATTTTTTTGAAAGTTCTCAGGCTGCTTTCCTTCCCTTTGGTGAACTATCTGTACTTTGAGGATTAGGAGAGTGAGAGAAGCAGGACCGTGTCTGGAGCCTGTGACTTATCTCAGGATTTCAAGGGGAGTTAGCCAGCAGATAACAACAACTCTTCTGCAATAAGTGGGAAAACTTGTTTCAAATGCCAGCTAGTGACTGGAAGCTGACATTTGGTTTCATGGAATGATCACACTTGGGAGGCCACGTTTAATGCTTTAAAAAGAAAAGTTCCCATTACCTAAGCCGTTTAAGATGGAGATTTGTTTTTCTTGAGCATTTTCTGATCTGCTTGTGTTTTTCCCCTACTCCTTTTTCTCCCCGTGTCAATGAGTATTTTGTGATCAGTATGCACTCTGTCAGATGTTCTTTGTGTGCTATGCAGACGTGCCATTATGCCATCAACTCTCATGTTTTTGATACGGTACAAAATTTAATATTTATTGAAGTGCATTTGAGTTCGATGGGCATTAAAATTTCACAGAATATGTAAAAGGAGCAGAGGTAAAAGCCTTCAGTCTCTTGACAGAACAAGTTTCACTTTAGGTGTTAAAAGCACTTCTCATAGGTTTTCCCTTCTATTAACAATGTACTTCCAACTCCATCAGCTTCCATTTGTTTCACTGAAAAAAGCTGCTAATCACTGAGGCACCAGAGCACAGGGGAAGAGTAAATTGTCATCATGGTGATGGCAGATACTGCCTGTGCCCTGCCAGGGCACATTACCCTGGGAAAGCAGCACCAGAAGTTCAGCTACAAAAAATTTCATAAAAATAACATGGTTGTTGACTGAGGTGGCAATGAATTCAACACTGGATGTCAAGCACAGGTGCTTTGGTAGAATCACAGATTCATTTAGGTTGGAAAAGCCTTCCAAGTCCACCAAGTCCCACCATTTCCCCAGCACTGCCCAGGTCACCACTAACCTACACTCCGAAGTGCCACATCCGCACAGCTTTAAAATCCTTACAGGGATGGGGACTACATGGGGACTACAGCAACAGAGCTGTATGCAAAGAAATTTTCCCCAATATCCAACCTGAGCCTGCCCTGGCCCAGCCTGAGGCCATTCCCTCTCCTCCTGTCCCTGTTCCCTGGAGCAGAGCCCGACCCCCCCGGCTGTCCCCTCCTGTCAGGGAGTTGTGCAGAGCCACAAGGGCCCCCCTGAGCCTCCTTTTCTCCAGGCTGAGCCCCTTTCCAGCTCCGTTCCTTGCTCCCCATCAGACTTGTGCTCATGGCAAATCAGAAATCAGGAATGGCCATAAAAGAAAGTGCATGTGAAGTCCCCAAAACCAAAGCAGCCTAAACGATTTCTTGGCTTGAGTACTGAGCTCTCTTTGAAAGAATTTTCCTGCTTCTGTGGCTGCTCCTCCCAGGGAGGAGACATCATCTGTTGAGCAGTCAGTGGTGCCATCACATCTGCAGAGGGACAGGACTTGGGCAACCCTGCATAGCACCCCAGGTAGCAAAGGAAATTGGTAGTGTTCCATATATATGCACCCTGTTGATCCAAAGAAACCAGCCATTGCCCCATCTTCTATTAGAATTGCTCCTGATTACAATTATTTTCCCCCCACAGTCCTGCTGTCCTTAGTCCTAAGTGGTTGGTATTTGGCCACAGGAAGATGCTGGATTCAGGATCCAGACCAGTGGTCTTTAAAAATCGAAACTAAACCTGGAGGCAGATCTGTAATTGTTTTAAAAGCTATGTACAGCTTTCTTGTCTTATGTTTTACTGCTGTAACGCTTCTGCTGCTGTGGAGTTTTTGGTGGAATAGTGCACAAATTAACTATGTGTGACACCGTGAAGGAGGAGGGACACAGGAGTTACAGAGACCAGGAACTCCTTTGCAGAGTTCTAGGGCACAACACTAAGCAAGAGAGACAGAAAACTTCCTTTAAAAATAAATTAATCCAGTCCTTCCTGATATTTATCTTTTTCTTTTTTTTTTTTTTTCTGGCTCAAAGGTCAAAGTTCCTGTAACAGTGGAAGCTGATTGTGTCTAATACATCCTTAGGTCTGACGCTAGGCAGGCGTCTACAACACAGACTTCCTTGTGCTGACCCTCAGCTGCTGTTAACCCTTACCCTGAAGAAGATCAGATTAGTGACAGAAGTGTAAGAAAGTTTTAAACAAAGTGCTTTTTGGGCCTTTCCAGAACACTGACCATATGCTAAGAATAAGAGTATTTATGGATGGTATATTTCCTTCTGACAATTTATACCCTCAATTAAGATGTCAGACTTCCCTGCTTCCGTGAGCTGACCTGTAAGTGATGGACAATAACTCACGTTTCTTTTGAAGACATTTGTTTTACAAGTCGGCTTCTCAGAGACCTTGAGTAGAGAAGAATATACTCTGCGTCCCTTGAGAAATATTATTTTGGGTAATCAAAATTCCAGGGGGAAAAAATGATCTTGAAAGTTTTGATGGGCTTTGTGGTCAGAAAATAACTTATCATTGTGAAACTGTGAGCAGTTGAAGACATGTCTGCACTCAGCTGACTCTGGCTAATCTTACAGTGGGATTATAAACCTGTCTGTCTGTCTGAGCCAGGGCAAACCCTTATGCAGGTGCTTTTTCTATTAATGTAAGCCTCGCTACTTAAATTGGTGAGAATGAGTTGAAACTAAACTGGATGACACCACTTTATAATAAGTATGTCCAAGCAGGAGTTTCTATCATTTAAATCTGTTTAATTAAATGGTGCAAACTTGTGTGTAGGCAAGATCTAAAGTATGTGAAAAATACTATGGAAAAACTGTGATTATTATAGTGCTTGAAGTTAGATACTTGCTGACATAATATATTGTATGGGAACTCTTGGCTTTGTAGTTTGAAACCTTACAGGAAGAAGAATAACGGCATCATCCCAGAAGGGAATGAAAGCTTTGGGGGTTTAGTTCAGAAATAAATGCCACCCTCACTTTGAAGCATTAATATGATAATCCACAGAAATGTGACTTTAGTAGGAAGTAGAGTTCAGTAGCTAGTTAGAATATATGGCATGTTAACAAAAAAATTTGCTTACGTGCCTGGTTGCTTTAACACTGAAAAAGCCAATGGCCAAAGTAAATTCACTTTGTCACCTGTGGATTCAAATTCATGGAATCACGGAATCATTTAGGTCGGAAAAGCCCTCTAAAATAAACTCCCCCAAAGTAGCCAAGGCCACCACTAACTCATGTCCCTGAGTGCCACATGTACATGGCTTTTGAGCACGTAGGTGTTCAAAAGTCTTTGAAATGTGATGACTCCTGTTGTTCCACGGTTAAAAGGGGATTTTAGCAGTCTTTAGAGAGCCTTGTTTGTAACCATGTGTAATGCAAATACAGCTGATGAGATGGATTGAATAGTAACAACACTTCATTTTCAGAAGCATCCTTCAGGTAAAATGGAAGGAATCAGTTAACTTAGAGACTTCAAGGAAAGAGAAATAAATTCTACTGCAGTCCTTAGCAATGTAGTTTGATTTGAAACTTGCTATCCACAGAGCTTCATATTGCTGAACTCAAGGTATTTGAAATGTTGGCATAGGCTGGCAGTGTTGGTGAGTCATTTATCAAGCACAGTTATTTATTTTTCAAAGTTTGGTTTAATATTTTTATATTAAAAAAAAACCCTAACAAGAACTCTTCATACAGTTACCCATTCCCACAAGTGTTTGCATGGATTTTGACTGTCATACATGTCAAGATTTGGGTTTCTTTGGTGTGGTGTAAGACGAGTCCCTTTGCATACAAGGTCTTAGTTACAGTTGAGTATTTTATCAGCTTGAGTGTTGCCAGGCCTAGCAGCAGTGGTGTGCACCGTGGCACTCACAACCTCTCCCTGGCACTCCCAAAGAGAATTCACTCACGCTGTAACTGACACCATATTTACATGTTACTCTTAAGGCTGTTTGAAAAGGGGATGTGCTTTCCACCTTTCCCCAGTTGTCTTACGAGTGTGAAAATTATACAGTCTCACATTCTTTAAATTATTTTTGTAGCATTATGGGGAAAGGGACCAAAAAAAAAAAAAAAAAACCAACCCACCAAAAACCACCCCTCAAATGATTCCAGGAAACTGAATTTTTCAAATGTGAAAGCTTCTGAGAACCCAAACAAGTTAGGTTTGCTTTTACACAGCAGCTGTCAGTCATTTTTGGGATTAAAACCAGCTTTTTAACTTGAGTTTACTTCAGTGGTTATAAATTCTTTCATGGGGGCGGAGAAAAATAAACAGTAATTTTTGGCATTGTTGACTAGAACAAGAAAAAAACCCAGCTATTTTATTTTGCTTGTCTGCCTGGCACACAGTTAAAAACATATTAATGCTTTTCTGACACCTCCCTATTGAAGAGTAATATAAACATCACTGCAGCATCAACATAGGAAAAAAAGCATTAGCAAACTTTTGAATCTCTGATCTTTAAACTGTTTCTCATGTAATATCAGTTTCTTATTGTAAAGCACCCCAAAATCCTTTTGAACAGAAAATAGTAATCATGCTTTCAACTTAGCCCACTTGTATAACAGCTTTTCTTCAGAGATGAAGAATAAACTGAGAACTTCAGTCTTGTTTTCTTCCTAGCCACTGAAGCATTCATTTCCACGGGGAGAATCCTGCTTCCACTGGAAAGTTTTGCTGATGGCTCCAACATTCTCAAGGTTGTCAGGCTGTATCTTTGTGCTTAGGAGATGGTACCAGGCATGGTGCAAGCAGGAGACCAGGCAGGCTCAGGGCTGTGTGCGTCCCATGGTGGGGAGTGTGTGGTTCACAGTGACTGGTACTAGTTAGGAGGAAAGCAGGACTGTGCTTCATGTTCCCCTGCCCTCTCTCTGATTTCCCTGGCTGCTGCTCTGCATTGATTGCATGGTAGCTCAGAAAGTGGAGCCGGTGCCATGGTCAGCAGCCTGGTGAGGATCTCATGTCATGAGAGCTGTGTTTCTGCCTGTGCTGTGTGTGAACAGAGCAGCAAAACTGGGTCTGTGAGCTCCTGACCTTCAGCCACCTCCGTTGGACTGGACTGAGAGAAGCAGCTCAAGGAGCAATGGGATGGAGGCAGAGTTTTGTTAGCAGCTGCACAGTCAGCTCAAAGAAGCTGGGAGTGACTCAGGTTACCTGCATCAAATCCATCAGCTTTTGCTCACTCTCATCTTGCATAGTTTGCATTTTGTCACCCTTCTTGGTGAATAATTTCTCTTACACAGGTTACAATTCAAATGAGACACTGATGTCTGAATCCCTTCAATGTACTTTGACTGTTTGTTGTAAGTTTAGGTTAGATATTGGGAATTAGGAATTGCTGGCTGGGAGGGTGGGCAGGCCCTGGCACAGGGTGCCCAGAGCAGCTGGGGCTGCCCCTGGATCCCTGGCAGTGTCCAAGGCCAGGCTGGACAAGGCTTGGAGCAACCTGGGACAGTGGAAGGTGTCCCTGCCCATGGCAGGGGGTTGGAACAGGATGAGCTTTAAGATCCCTTGCAACTCAAACCATTCTGCAATTCTGTGATAGAAATACTGATCTTTCAGTGCTGGGCTTTGCTTATGTCAGCCAGCCTGTGGCACCCCATACTTGCAGTGTTATCCTCCACTTTATTGCCACATCCTGAAGAGAGCAGGAAGAAGATGTTTTCTTGCTGCAGTGTTCCTTGCTCGTTATGCAGTGCTGTGCACAGTCATCACAGTATTTGGTAGAAGCATAGCAGCAGCCCAAAAAGGATCAAGAATGCTTTAAAGGCACCATAGTTGTGAATATCAAAATGCTCCAAAGAATAGCAAATCTTTTTTGTATCTCCTTTAGGTATTCCCACTGATTTTCCCATTTGAGGTTTAAAGCATACATTAATTAATGTGAGTTAAAGTAAGGGAAGGAGCAGCAGGAACGGGGAGTTTGTTTGGTCTACGTGTGGGTGTTATGTCTGAAACAGTGCTCTGGTGTTCCTCCAAGGCCACGTACCTTGCTTGCAAACCTGTGCAGATAGAGGATGTAGAGAACTGTCATTTGTTTATGCTGCTAGCTTGTATTTGTCACAGCCGTGAGCAGAAAGCACCCAAGATCCCAACAAAGGAATGAGTAGTGATGCTGTGATAAAGGACAGACTCAACCAAGTCTGTGGCATTTTCTTGGGGAACAAGAAAGAATTTATCCTGGGCTTTCCAAAGAACTAGAACATGCAGTAAAACTGGATTCAGACACATTGAGAACAAGCATAATATTTCTTTAGTTTTCCCACCTTCCCATTTATTATTTTGTTTTTAGTGATGGGATATTGTGCATCCCAGTAAACTCCAAACCCACAGTACTTTCTCCCTGTCACCGAGACATCTGGTTGTGCTGGGGGAGCTAATCAATTGCAGACACAGTTGCTATTATAAGCCTGCAAGCCACTTGAAAACTTACCCAGGATTTTGGTAATGAAGGGCCTGAAGTTATTATTCGAGCTTTTTCTTTTTTTTCCCTTTTAACTTCCCTTCAGGGGTCATCAGACTGGCAGTATTTCTTTTTTTTACAAGCTCAAATTTTATACTTCTGAAAGTTCAGTTCTGTGTATGTCAAGCTACTTGAATTTCCTGTAAAAATGTTGGAGTTGTGAATTGATTTGTAATAATATGAAAGTGAACAAACATCCAGGTTAACTCTGTCTGAAAAGTTGGTATTTAAATAGATCAGAAACTCGGGGCTGATCTTGGGTTGAGGCACATTTGTCATTTTGCTATTAGAGCTGATATTTACTGTTAACATTCAGTAAGACTATTAGTCACATTTATGAAGATAACTTTAAAAAGAAGAATCTGTAGCTCAAAACAAAGAATGGTTTAAAACTCGAGAGTGATGTTCAGCTCTCGAGGCGACGCACCCTATAGCTCCAGTTGAAAACCCCTCCTTCACAGCCTCGCTGATGCCAAAATCTAACCAATAATGAATGATTTATCGTTCTGTATTTGGCTTTTTCCTGTTGGAAGGGTGGGGGCGAGATCCTCAACTCCAGAATACCGAGTCACTCCTAGCACTTGGCTCTGAAACACATAAACAATGCGGACTGTTACAAGCCCCATCCCAACGCCCGTATTACACGGCCATGTGTTCTCAGAGTTCCTGGAGCCTGATGTCAGGCATGCGCTGGGGCTGGTGCATATTCTGGTTTTCTGTGGGTCTCACATGCGGCTGAAGCGGCTGTGCCGCGGCCGGGGCTCGCAGCGCAGTCTGGCAGCGCCGGCACTGCGCTGGTGCCGCTCGGCTGGGCGGCGATAAGCAAAGAGACAGTCTGGCTCCTTCCAGGAGCCTCTCGGTCATGTCTGAGCGCTCGGCAGTTCCCAAAGCCTCTGGCTGACTTTCCCCTGTGGACCGTTCATTTATCAGGAAATGGAATTGGTTACAGGATTTCGCGCGCTGCCAAACCTCACTGACGAAATCGGCCCGTTCCTGCTCTCAGAAGTAGGAAGAATGTGTTAACTCTTTGTGCTGACGCTTGTTTTCAGTGCTTTTGCTGGAAAAAAAAAAAAAAAAAAAAAGCCAGGTTCCTTCCTACTTTTAAAGGTTTCTGGAAATTGCTGACACACTCTCACCCTTTATGAATATACTACTAATGCAGGATAATTTTCCCTATTACATTTAGCTCTTTGCATCACAGTTACCACTGTCTTTATAAATATTATTTTAGGGCAATTGAATTACGGTAATGGGAGATTTGCCTACTGAATTCAGTGTATTCTTGCTTCAAAAAATGTCTTCTGAATTAGAGGAGTGAAAATTAAGATTTATTAAAAACATAAACAATGCTTTGTTGTTTAAGGGAGGCTTTAAAGCCTAAGTTATATGTATAACTTATACATAACTTGTAGGAGCTGAACCAGAATTGAATAGAAATATGTCTTTAATTATGTATATAGGATGACAACAAAAAAAGCAAGTGCAGTTCTTTCTGAGTGTGTTCCTGGTTTTGCATATAGTTACAAACCCAGCTATGTAATGGCAAGGTAAACACCACTCTTTTTAGATGCTATTTGGAGGTCATTCTCTTTCATTATGGATCAAGTTTTCAGCAAACTTTAAAAAATAAATGCACTTTTAAAAATGAAGTGCATATTATTTTGTGACTCACCAGACTCCAGGCTGCTCTGAAGTTTGCAGGGCAGAGCTGGTTGTCAATCACAGAATCGTCTGGGTTGGAAAAGCCTTCTAAGACCATCAAGTCCAGCTGTTCCCCAGCACTGCCAAGGCCACCATTAACCCATGTCCCCAAGTGCCACATCCACGGAGGTCTAAAGCCCCTCCAGGTATGGGGACTCCACCACTGCCCTGGGAAGCTGTGCCATGCTGGTCGACCCTTTCAGTCAATAAGTTTTTCCTAATACTCAACCTAAACATAAGCAAATTCTCAACTGTGCAAGTTGCATTGAGAAACAAAGAGCCATTTTGGTTTTATTAATTTATTTATATTGATAGGAAGTACTCCTGGGGATTTTTCATTTCTCCAGTGGTCAACATCTGTCTCTTAAGACCCCCTAATTTTGCCCCTAATCAGCTGAGCTCACTCCTTTTGCAATACTTCTTCTTTGTCACACACTGTGTCTGTGTGTTTTAGAGGGGATGGAGAAATGACCATTTGCAGGTTGTCTGCTGGTAAATGCAGGTGTCTGTTCCTGTACCACTTGAATCATTTCAGTTTGTGCAACGATGTGTTGCACTGGGAGCATGTCTCTCATAACACATCAGTCTGTTTTAATGCAATCAATAGTTGTAACCTCCCATGTATGAAATTACTAAGCCCAGAGGTAAAGCACAGTGCACATATGGTAATTATTATGTCTGGAAGTGGTTGCAGCATTAATTGATAGCAGTAGCAAGTAATGCAGCCTCACTTAATTTCATCGCTTCTTATACAAAAATCCTGTAAACAGAATTTTTGCAGTCTACTATGGTAGAGTGTTTTTTCTCCTTTTTATTATGAGCAAATCACTGTGGAAGTATTTAGAGCTCTCTTAGCTCATTTAGCTTTGTGGCAATTTGTGATCCTTTGTTCCATAAACAAAAAGTGGCTGAAAACAGCTCGTCCACAACCTGTGAAAGCACCGTGTAAGCCTCATCTGCTGCTCTTTGAGCTGTGGTTGGTGTTGCAGGAGCTGCCTGGGGCTGGTGCAGGACCCTGTTCATGGCCTGCATCCTGCAAGCCTGAGCCACTGTAGGGTGATAAGTGGGTGATTTGGCCTCATTACTGACATAACTGAGGCTTGTAAAATTCAGATGTTTTCCAAGCTGTGTCTGCAGCTCAAGTTAACATAAAAATACTACAAATTTAGCATTCCCTGCTTTTAAAAAATTGTGGTTTAGTAGTGTAAATATAATTTTCCATTTTAAAGTAGTGTGCCATTCTGAGGATCTCAGAATGTTGGTCCTTTCTATTGTTAACCAGGAAAGCCATGATGGCTAAGGGCTGTGCATGCTTGGAGATCCCTTATTCTGTCAGTGAGAGGCTGATGATAATCAAGGCCATCAGAGTGCCAGTAACACTCAAATCTGCTTGCATTATGTGTTGAAAATTGAGTGAACTTGTCACGATCCCAGAAAGACCTTTACTGTCATCTGAGGAAGCTCCAAATAGTTTAGAACCATGGTTTGGGTGTAGAACCAAGCCAGTGGCTTGGGTTGAAAGAGCTTAAAGCTCTTCCAGTGGCCCCCAGCCCGTGCCATGGGCAGGGACACCTTCCACTATCCCAGGTTGCTCCAAGCCCTGTCCAACCTGGCCTTGGACACTTCCAGGGATCCAGGGGCAGCCACAACTTCTCTGGAAAATCTGAGCCAGAGCCTCAGCTTTCTTCAATGCATGCTTAAAATCTTAATTTGCTTGAATACATACAAGATAAAGGACTGGCTGAAAATAGACTATTTTGGAGTAATAGGTAGTAAAACTGAATCATATAAATGCAAATACAATGTATGGAAAGCCTTACATGTAGGGTTCTCAGAAGCACTGGCGAGGGTTTCACTGGCATCAGGGTTATGGTGACAGTTGTAGTTTTAAAATCAAATACTTTATCTGTTTTTATTCTCTCCTTTACCTCTTACTTGTGGTTAGGTTACAGTTCTCTAGGAAAGATGCATCCTGTTCATACAGAAGGATTGTTTATCTTACTGAAATCCAGGGAAGCACATTTCATGCCAGGATGAAGGAATGCATCAGAGATGGGTATTGCACAAGAATTCCAAGGTAGCTTGGGAGGGTGGTGCTTGGGTGAGTGACTGGAGTACAGTGATTCTGCAGCTCAGGAATGAGGTGCATTGGCCAAGATGAGGATGAAGGGTGGGCTAGCACAGGACACTCCTATTCCCAAGCTGCTGTCTGCATGGAGACTAATATTTACATGGAGGCTTACTGTCTGTCCCCTCCACCCCTGAAGATTATTCCAGTTACCTTCTGGAAGCTGCCTTCTGGATTCAGTCACTTCATTCTCGAGTCATTGCTTTCTTTGCAAAGCTCAACAATTGCACTGGAATGAAATCACCTTATCCTGGATTTGCCATAGCTGCTTCCAAAGAGCTATTCCATAATACTGTTATGCAGGTTAGTCTCCTGCAGGAGGCTGGGCAGTGTTTTGGCTATCCCAAACCAGTTTAAAAAAAAAAGTTAAAACAAAAATGTGCAGACGACGAGGTCCTACCTGCCCATCTGGAACTACCATGGACTAGGTAACAGTAACAATTGAATTGTATAAATGCAAATGTAATAACATTAATACAGTAATATCTACTGTGATTCTGAGACTTCAAACCAGTAAAACTGGAAAAGGGAAAATAAACCAATTCTAGCAGCAGGTTGATCAGCAGTGCAGGAGTTTGCAGTTTCTCTCCCATGGTTGTCTTCACCTTGCCATCACTTGAGTTCCCTTTGCCGCTCTGCAGAGCTGTAACTGCAGTCGCAGCCCTGTACCCAGCTGAGCTGAATAATGCCTCAGCCTTGGCTGTGGCACTCTGTGGGTTGTAATTAACTAGCTCCCATTAAGGCAACAGATGAAAATTCATGCCATTACATGCAAAAGCTTTAGAAGATGAAATAGTGTCTTGTAACAAGAGGTGTTAAAGGAAGTTTTGTTTCTTTTTTTGCTCAAGACCAGGGTAAAATTTCTAAACTAAAAGAAGGTAGATTCAGAGTAAGGTATAAGGAAGAAACTTTTTATGATGAGGGTGGTAAAATAGTGGTTGGTACACATTGCCTAGGGAGGTGAAGGATGCTCCATCCCTGAAAGTGTCCAAGGCCCGGTTGGACAGGGCTTGGAGCAACCTGGGACCAATGGAAGGTGCTCCTGCCCATGGCAGGGGGTGGAACTGGATGAGCTTTGAAGGTCCTTCCCACACCATTCTGGGATTCCATCACTCTATGAAATAATTACGTAATTCTTTATGCCACCTGTAGAGAGCAGAAAAATATTTCTGTAAGGGACACAAGGGAAGTCTACTGCAAAGATCTTCTCCTTCCTTGGATCAGAAGAATGTGGTTGTGCTCTAGTGGTGACATTCAGGATGAGAGGGCCCCTTTCAGCATCTTCATCTCACATCCAGTGAAAGGTTCTCCAGCTGGTTCTCAGCCATGAGGATGCTGTTGGGCTGTGATGAGCAGAAACCATTGCTGTTAGGAGTGAAGTTTTGGAGAATAATGTAACTGGTGACATTTTCTGTCATCCGTGATGAGGAACGTGTATCATCCTGTTGCTGTCCATGTGGAAGAGCATCCTTGCACAAGGCAGTAAATGGTGAGGGGCTGATGTAGGGAGCTCTGCAAGCTTTGTGGAGGGGAAGGGTCAGGACATGACATACAAACTCCAGTCACTAAATGGAGCGTGGATTGCCAAAGGAGATCAGTCAAACATTTCTTTATCCACAGCTGGTCTGGGTTTTCATTGCAATGTGAAATAACCAGAGAGGGTAGCAATAAGCTCTGATTTTTCCATGTGAGCTCTTGAGACACTGCATGGCTGTCCATGCATCTATTTTAACTTAGGTGTGCAATTTAAAAAAAAAATAAATAGTCCCGAAATTTAATTTTTCAGTGGCACTTAGAAAGATAGGGTAATTTAAACTAGAAGAAGAATGTTTAGACTAGATATTAGGAAGGAGTTCTTGGCTGTGAGGGTGGTGAGGCCCTGGCACAGATTTCCCAGAGAAGCTGTGGCTGCCCCTGGATCCCTGGCAGTGTCCCAGGCCAGGTTGGATGGGGCTTGGAGCAACCTGGGATAGTGCAAGGTGTCCCTGCCCATGGCAGGGAGTTGGAGTGGGATGAACTTTAAGGCCACTTTGAATCCAAACCATTCTACGATTCTCTGATTCTCTTACTTTATAGGCAGGAAGGGCACAAGTAAGAGACTTTGAGCAGAAGAATTTAAACTTTACACAGATTCCAACATGAAAAAGTCTGTTTTTGTATATCTTTTGTTTGACACCAGATACGTTAGATTGACTGATTTCATTGGTTTAAGAAAGCTGCTACAGGAAAGATACCAAGTACAAGGCAGAAAGCAAGCTCTGGAGAAACAGGAGGATGGGAAAGCAGTGTGAGAGTTTCCAAGTCGCTCCCCATGGCAACAGAGCTCTGACCTGGGTAAACAACTCTTTGCACGTGTACATTTTTCAAAGCTACTTCCATTGTGCTAACTGCTGGCCTGCCACATCATTTGAACTCTGTTAACCTTCAAGGATGATCCCATTTTTTCTGAAAGAGAGCACAGAGGAGCTTCACTGCCCAAAGCTGCAGAGCTTTGGCTTTGCAGAAGATTGGCAGAAGCCCCACACTCATGAGCAGCCCAAAACTCCCTATCCAACACATCTTACAGGAGGGCTCCCAGCCAGAGCCCAGCCCCTGCTCACTTCAGAGCTGTACAATTGCTCAAGCTAAATAACATTCCCCACGTTTCCCTCCCTAGAAAACCTCCCTATACTTTTATTACGTTTTTTGCTGTGACTAAATCTGCTTCACATGTGTTGTGCAGCCTCCCCTCACTCCATTGCATATGTTGTGAGTCCAATGAAAAGCACAGTGCCAAAGGCACTGCATTCACATGACGTGTTGTTTCCAAATATCTTGCAACTTTGGTCAAAATAAAGTAAAATTACACTGAAATGCCCTGACCGTTTTCTTCCCCTGCTCAGTTGAAAGCTATTTCCAACCCGTGTGTTCCTTTTCTACTGAAAACCTTAAGTGTAGGCAGAGTAGCTGAAAAGTACAAAAAGTTGCATTTAAAATGAATTTCTTTGGTTAATAAAGTCCCACATTATCCTCCCTCCATCAACCACTTTTTAGATAAAATGTAAAATAATGTGTCAGAGGCCAGCAGCTTTATCCCAAAAGGTGCAAAATTTAATGTTATGACAACTAAATAAGATAAAGGAAGAAAAAAAATCATGTAAGTTATAATTATACTGATCCAATTGCTCTTCCACTTTTAAGGTTTAGCTGTCTTTTCTGAATTAGTCTTTTGAATTAAGTTTCCATAATATGTGGCAGATTGAGAAAAACAGTCCTCAGAAAATTTCTGCCCTGGATGACAGATGAACTAGATAATGGAGTATAATCTCTTCCATTTTCATGATTTTGACACATTTTCACTTCTGTGTGTATGTTTAAATCAAGGAATCAAAATAAGTTTGAGTACAGAATATAAATCCCAGATAAAATTACAGCTTTCATTGCAGTGTTGGGTTAAATGTAAACAGCAGGAATGTTACAGATATCTTCTAATTAAATGCATAAATCAGAGAAATGTCTTGAATGTTTACAGCAACTGCACCAAGAAGTGAGAATGAGGAAGAGATGTACTTTGTCAGCTGATGGCTGCGTCTGCTGCATTCCCATGCAGAGTTTAATTTTGTCACAACTTTGGTTACAAGTTGCAAAGCTTCTCTCCAGTTGATTTACAGGCTGTTTGTTCCTGCTGAGGATGATTAAAGATGGAAATGGCTTTTTCCTGGCCAAGCAGGGGTTTTCTCATATCTGTCATCATCACTGCTGAGGACTCTGGTGTTAGAATTTGGAGGGCAGCTGGTTTAGACCACCCTGCCTTTTTTGTAGCTGTAGATGTTCTGGAGTATCAGATGATGGTGTTGAATCTTAAATCCATGTGGAATTAGGCTGGGTTTATGATAAGGTTTTAAACGCACAATCTGTTGAGCTCTCAAATAAAGGCTGATTTTTCTTGACTGTATCCTCATGTTGACTCTTGTGCCTTAACAAACCTTACTATGCTCCCTTCTACTCAGGTTTTCTCCTTGCCCTGTAAGTTGGAAAAGCTCTCCAAGATCATCAAGTCCAACCATTCCCCAGCACTGCCAAGGGCACCACTGACCCATGTCCCCCCAGGTGCCACATCCACATGGCTTTTAAACTCCTCCAGGGATGGGGCAGCTGCAGCTGCTCTGGGAAATCTGTGCCAGGGTCTCACCACCCTCACAGCCAAAAATTTCTTCCTAATATCCCATCTAACCCTGGCGTCTGGCAGTTTAAAGCCATTGCTCTGATGTTTAAGATGTGGGGAGAGCAACCAACCTGTGGCTCTTGAGCTGGGGCTTGAGGATAGACAGGATAGACAGTGGGGTGAGAATTTCCCATCTTGATGATGCTTTAGCAGCAGCATCAAAAGCTCCACAAGGAAGATTTTCCTTCCTTCACTGCAGCATGTGAGATACCAAAAACCACAGCAAAAATTATTTTAATAGATGGAAAACCAGATGCTGGATAGTTCACTGAGGGAAGGTCCCTCAAGTCTATGGGAGACTGGCAGTTCCGAAACATAGAAGGAAATTTTGTGTCTGTGGAGTAGAATTGGAGAACAGCACAGGCTTTAAACTTACATGTTGCCCTTGATGAGAGACCCACAAGATCCAAGTGGTGCCTGTTGTTCTGAGCACAGTCAGGCAGCAAAACTTTATTTGAACTCCTGGTGCTTATCTGCCCCACCAGGACTTGCCAAGCTCCATCCTCCTGAGCTAAGACCAGCAAAGCCTGATTGTTGTCACCGGGGTAAACAATCCTGGCCTGAATGTACAGGGAGGAAGGGGGCAGATATGTTCAATAACAAAGGAGCATAATAGCATTTATGAAAGAATTCCCCAGCCTGAGGTGAGGAGTTCTCTAGAAATGTTTGATTCATGTCCTAAAGACAGTCTTTACCAGAATAAGTCTTAATACAGGTGAAGTGTCAGTGAAGGCAAACAAATCTGGAAATGCTGCATCTAAAGCATAGTGAAACGGAAAACACAAGTAATTTTCATTCATTATTGAAACAGCAGCTTACTTGGGGCCCTTTTTCAGATTGAGGTGATTGTTTGCATTAGGCAAAAAGCACAGTTTCACTATAGAAGAGTGCTACTTTTTAAACTGGTGGCTGCAGGATGATGCCAAGCATACACATCCCTTTTGGTTGCAGTCAGCTCCTGAATCTTAGACAGTCAAGGAGATTGCCCAGTTGGCCAGGTTCAAGATTTGTAAAGATGTCTTAACACCTTGAAGGAATCCTTGTCTTGCTCATACTTACCCTTTCTCCTTTCTACACACTGCTTGCCTCTATCATTGATAAAGACATGTTTTCAATACCTAATTTGAACTTGCTATCACAGCCTTCATGAGTATAATGGAATATAGAATAAAATGTAGCATAGAATAAGCAACCTAAAGATCCATTTCAGAAAAGGCATCCTGATTATTTGTTGAGCTCAACTTAACACCACCCCCCTCCCCTGATTTTGGTTTGTCTTCACATGATTAGCATTAGGGCAATTTTTTTTTAATAAAGCTGTGAAGTCCACATTCACAAAATAACTGTGTAAATGTACACATTTGGCACCAGCTCCTTGGCTGGCAGTCCTGGCAGAGATAAGGCTGCAGTCTGGCACTGTGTGTTATGGCTGGAAAGGTTTTACTGTCACTTGACATTTCGCTCCTTAAGACAAATAAATGGGATTTCCTGCATGCAGCGGGGCAGCACTGCTCATCTCGCAGCACAGTCTGTCTTTTTGCAGAAGCTTGAAATACTTAAGAAGGGAGTATGTCCACTGGGGTGTACATTTTCCAGTTTGGGGAGATTAGGGAGCCAAAGGTCTGCCGACTCAATAGGGTGTTAGTCAGCACGTCCTGAGCTTCAGGCAGATAAGGGTCCACTTCCTAGGCTGCCCTGATCTGAGAGTTAACAGTTGGTGACAGCGAGTCTGTCTCTGTTCTTAAGTCATTGTTATAATTTTTTGTAATATTTACAGGCCTGGCTCTCTCAGATTAAAAAGTACAAAATCAAAAGGAGGTCTTCCTCCATGGGCGCTGGGGGTGGGGGAGGATGTTTGGGCTTGGCACGCGGCCCCACCGCCGCGCTGGGTGGGAGGGACCGGAGCAGGATGTCGGCGCGGGCCTCAGCGCTGTGGCTGCCGCGAAGGAAAGCTCAAACCTTGTCTAACAACCTTCCAGGAGCCCTCCACACCAGGAAACATGCTGTAAATGTCAGCCCCCAGGATGCAAATCAAAGATGTTAAGCTCAGCTGGGAGAATGGGCCTTGTCTCTCTGGTTGATGCGTGAAGCCAAGGCCTAGGCAGTGCATTAACCCTTGTACAGTGATAACGGAGAGGAGCGTGGTCCCAGTTGTCCAAAGGAATGTTCTTTCTGGCTTGGTGGGATGTTTTGGAGGCAGTGTTGAACCAGTATGTAGTGAAAGCATGTCTGGGACCTCATCACCGGAAAAGTATGTAAACTGAATCACTGTGCTCTTCTCCTGCCACCTTTTGTGTTGGGGGAATAGGTTCTACACAAATAAATGAGAAAACAAAACAACTGTGACATAGTAGTAACTCTAGATTTGGGGTGAAAGAAGCAGGCAGATGAAAACAGCATTTTGATCTCTCAATCCTTTGTGGTTCTGCTGGATTATCCCAAGACTGTATTAGAGCAGAGAAAGGTCATATAGTAGTTTGCAACAGAAAAAAATCCTAAAACTGGAAAATTAGTGGGGCTTATACTGTCATTGTGCTTCAGTCCCTTCCCAGCCCAGATGCTGAAGAGCAGAGAGGTGAGTGCTGGAAACTCCTCAGATGGGTCATAGTCTCCATCAGCAAGCGCAGTGTGGGACTAAGATAACAAAATCTCCAGCTCCTTCTCCAGGGTGGAGGAAGAAGAATCTAACCCTGGGCATAAAAATTCCTATTAAGAAAAAAAAAGAGTCAGAAAAGGGTAATATTTATATATTATTGGATAAAGATACGTACATTGTCCATACAGGGTTTCTGAGGTGCCTCCCTCTGGCATCAAGGCAGAGTGCCAGAGTGATCAAGGCCCCAGTGCCTTACCAAAACATGAAAGTGTGGGTCATGTTCTTAAAGTTCAGTAGTTTCCTTTGTTGTCACATGTATGTCCAACACCTTCTGCTCGTTTTGTGTTGCTGATTGCGTGGCACACACCATGGCAAGAGTTTTATTTGCACAACAGTTGGATCTTTGGTGGGAGGAGAAGTCGGGCAGCAGGGAGAGGTCTATCTGGGGTTTGTTTCAGGAGGGTGGGATGGTGCCTTAGCCTAGGTGGGGCAGCCATCCGTGATGTTATCTGGAGCACAAAGCATTTCCATGATAAACAACATTCCTTGTATTTTAGACTAGTCTGCTATCAAAGTCAAAACAACTGCTCTGGCTTAAACAGTAGCACTCACTGCTTGAAATGTAAAATATGTAATTGGCTCTAAGATTTGGCCAGAGCAGATTCTCCATGTCTTTTAATATATAGCTACACATGCTAGTGTACATTCATTATTCAGCAGGGTTATTTTCTCCAAAACTTCCATCGTTCATGCACTTCATAGGCCCTTTTAAATCCTTTCCAGTGAGTTTTTCCTTATTGTTAAAAAAAGTTTAAAAATTATATCAGTTAGACCAAAAATGTGTAACTCTCTTTTCAGAACATAATTAGCAGATGGTTTTGTCTGACATGAGAAGTGGAATATTATTGGGCATTTATAGTATTGGCTTTGTGTTTTAAAAACATTGATGAAGGGAATATAGATCTGTCATCTTTATCCAGAAGTTCAAGCAGACTTTTTCCAGATACACAACTTAATTCTTCTCTACTGCCTTCACTTACAGTATCTCCAAGAGGAGACTTTGCCTTTCCCACCCCTACCTCACCCTCCTTTCAATTCTTCCACATTGTTGCAAGAATCAAATGCCTGGGAAGAATTATTTCGGTCTTTGGCAAGTCCTGAACTGTAAAAAGCCTTTTTTGTTTTATATAAGGGTTTCCCACTGACCAGGTGATACTGGGGCTCTGAGAGCACCATGAGCTTTTTCTGGAGGGGGCAAGCATCTCAGGATCTCACAGATCACAGAATCACAAAATCATTTGGATTGGAAAAGTCCTCTAAGACCATCAAGTCCAACTATTCCCCCAGCACTGCCAAAGCTACCACTGATCCATGTCCCCAGGAGCCACATCCACGCAGCTTTTAAATCCCTCCAGGGATGGTTATCTGCTCCAGATCTGGTTGACTGCAGAACTGATCTTCCCCTGCCTTGTCTTGCTTCCTTGACTTTATAAATACATCTTCTGTCTTCTGCAGAGTGATCCAAACAGTGTGTGTGTATGTATGGACTTAGGACAACTTGAGCTTTTGCCCAATTTTTTTTGCCCAACTTCAAAGAGTTGTTCCTCATGAGATGTTCCCAACTGATTTATTGCTGCCAATTTCTTAAACTTTACCTTTTGTGCACTTGAGAAGTGGCAGAATTCATAGAATCATAGAATCATTGAATGTTTTCAACTGGAAGGGACTTTAAAGCTCAGCTTGTTCCAACCCCCTGTCATGGGCAGGGACACCTTCCAGGTTGCTCAAATCTCACTCATAAAACTCTGGAAAGAAAAAATTCAGCCTTGAATCAGCTTTGTTTGGCAAGTGATGGTATTTTGGGGTTTGGAAAGCCTACATAAGGTGCAGGGTTTAATTCTGAGACTTTCGTAATATATGTATTTCTAAGCCCTTCTATGAGGGTACTGCTAAAGCATCATGGTCTTAACTATGAGTTGAGGCATCCAAAATCTAGTTCTAATCTTGCAATCTTTTGTTAGTGGGTCTGTAAGTCTTCTATATAAAGGTGTCAGTGAATGAGTGATTTCTAAACTCACTTCAGTTTTAACAAAAATGTTTGCTGAAAACATACTGTTTTTCGTGGTTATGTAAAGCCTTGCACATTAATCTAGAGAAGGATGGCTTGCAAGCTGAAGCACAGGAAGCCAGGGCTTAAACTCATTTGCATCTTCCTTACCAGTGGTAAAAATAGGGACTACTGTTATGAAATGTGCATTTTCTACAAATCCCATGGTAGGAAAGGCTTATATGTCTGCTTTGTGTCCATAAAAGTTTTGTGAGTTAATAGACTCATCCCCATTTGTGCTTTGGTGCCCTTTAATGCCACTGAGAAATGGGTTCAGGGATTATTCTGTTTTTCAGATTTTAATTCCCTAAATTCAAAAGCACACAAAGGATTTTACTTATTTATCTGAGTGGTCGGTGTATGTACATAACAAATGCTTGAGTGGGTCAGGACCAGAACTGTTTCTGTCAGTTGGGTCAGTAGCTTTGTTCATTCCATGTGTTTAACTCCCTTCTTGGTTAGGTTTTTTTTCAATGTAAAAAACATCCTTTGTTTGAATTGTTGTCATTTTGAGGTTGTTCATTTTTTGCTCAGACCTATGATCTTTCTTCTAAAAGGCCACTGTATTTTCTGAGAATTACTGTTCTTTCAGGTTAAGCACTGAAGTGAATGAAAGTTCTATTTTTTGTTGATGGTACCTCATTTACACATCTTGCCTTCATCCTCATGCTTCAAGTGTAGTTACATACATCAGTCTCTATATTTTCTTTTTATTTGGTAAAGCCAACATATGTTGTATTTTCTGCAGTGTTGCTAATGTCCTCAAAGTGTCCCTGTCGTTTTCTGTCTCCATGGTCTGACAAGTCTGGCTCCTGGCTGTTGAGCAGTACTCTTGGAAATGTTCTGGAAAGATCTGTGTCCATCTAGACAACGTGGCATAGAGAACAATCCTGACAGGGCAAGCAAATTCTAAACAGAGCTGTAAATCCTTGAACTGTGACTATAAATGTATAATGCATAAAATGTATGTAGAGATTAATGATACTTAACAGTGTGTGGTATGTAGGTTTGGTTCAGTCTTTCATCTTAGTAAGGTTTTCCTCCCATTCCAGAATTTCTCCAGGCAGACACAGGATCTCTGAAGCTGAGCAGGGATCCCCTTTTTTCTCAACCTAAGGGATTAAGGAATTTTCACAGAATCCTAGAATAGTTCAGATTGGAAACTTAAAGCTCATTGCATTCCAAGTCCTGTCCAGCCTGGCCTGGGACACTGCCAGGGATCCAGGGGCAGCCCCAGCTGCTCTGGGCACCCTGTGCCAGGGCCTGCCCACCCTCCCAGCCAGCAATTCCTAATTCCCAATATCCCATCTGTCCCTGCCCTCTGGCAGTGGAAGCCATTGCCTGTGTCCTGTCCCTGCAGGCCTTGTCCCCAGTCCCTCTGCAGCTCTCCTGGAGCCCCTTTAGGCCCTGCCAGGGGCTCGGAGCTCTCCCTGGAGCCTTCTCTTGTGCAGGTGAGCAGCCCCAGCTCTCCCAGGCTGGCTGTCTTTATAGCTACTGGCCAGTGGTTCAGTTTATTTTCTGTGCTGTTTAGAAGTAACCCAGAGTCCAGGTGTTTCTGGTGTGGACCCAACAGATCCTGAAATGGGTACCTGGTCTTGTCCTAAGCTCAGATATGTACATTTATACAGTGCTTTTGGAATCTGTACAGATCAACAGCCTAGTATGAAGACAAAAATGGTACAATTTGGGGCTATTGACATTCATCAGCAATATTCCTTTCCTGGAAGGAAAAGAAACAAGTGTATATGTGTTTGCATCTCTGACTTTCTAGGACTTTAAAGCTCTCATTATTTGCCATTCTATCCCAGACAGAAAAGCAGTCTTCTTCTTATGGTACCCTGCAAAGCTTTTTGCCCTGGCAGGTTTGCCACAAATATTTAACTCATTTAAATCATTGTGGTTTTACCAGTAATTATCTAGGCAGAGCTGTTTGATTGATTTTTCCCAAAATGACCTGGCTTCTCAGTACTCTATAAAAAAATTAGTAATTGCTGAACTCTGACCAGAGGCACGTCTGCTCCTCTGGCAGTAGTTCACATCTGACACTGAAAATTCACTGCTGAGCATTTGTTTTCTTGTAGCTGTGGTTGTACAAACCTTTACTCAAAATGATCTGAAAACAGAAGTCACATATCAATGAAACTTGCTGAAACAATTCTCTCTCTGTAGATGAACACCCCTACCCTTCTGGACCTGGGAGATTAGAATGTGGGTTACCTGTCTTACAGAATTTTACTCCCTGGGAACAATGTTCTTGTCTACTACAGATTGTGTAGTTACTTAAACTCTCATAATTCTATTATTACAAATAATACTATATTTAATATATATTTATTAAATAATATGTAATATACTTATTATATTTAGCTTGTGCACAGATGGTTTTGAACCTCTTATTACCCTGAGTTTTCTATTTCTTTTTCAACCTCCCTGCCATGCTCTGAGCCCCCATTTTCTTTACTGTCTTTCCGTTTTCACCTATTCCTTAGGCAGGTCTCTGAACAAGATGTGTGGCTCACACTTAGTCTAGCACATTTCCTGTTTGCTTCCTTCATTTCCTCACCATCATCCTCTATGCTGTGAGCCCGAGGAGGAGAAAAAGATGGTATCAAGCAGGTGTGGTGTAGCCCTTGCAGATACTTCACCAGAGCCATGCAGACTTTCTGTCTGAAGTCAAAGAGAAGCACCACAGACACGAACAGAACCCGAGAAAGATGAAACAGCCTTAACACCCCACAAGCATTAAATAATTGCAAAAATTCAATCTGTCAGCGTCTTAGAGCAAGCACTGAGACGTTTTCTTCCACGAATTGTGACTGTTAAAGAACTCAAGTCCTTATATTTATATAATACCCAAATGTATCAATATTTCCATATGTACCTGTGTATCCATACCACGAACAGTGTGCCAGGCATGATTGTTGAGTTGTTTTCAAGATCCTTGGCCATTAATTTGACTTAGGTTGGTATTTTTGCGACCAGATTTCCAAGTGGCATTGAGGACTTGGCAGACAAGTACAGCAGTCATTCCTCTGCCCAAAATCCTCACAGATTGGTATGTTTGATGCAAGGTAGGTTTTAGGGGCAATCCCTGATGGGGTAAGTATTCATTATAGACCCTATAATAGAAGCTTGATACAGTGCTGAACCTGAGCCCTCTTTTTTTCCCTTGCTATTTGATCTATTTTGCTAATGAGGTCCAATCCTACAGATGCTCTGCAAGCAATACTGCTATATTTAGCAAAAACAATATGAAACACATAATTTTCCATCAAGTTATTAGGTTACCAAACAGGATTCATGGTAAGCTTCTCAAACACAGAGAAATCCCATTTTCAGAAAGACTTTGAAGCTTTGGATTGATGTAAAGTTCACATGAATTTGACTCTCAAATGTGTTCAGACTCCTTTGAAAACAGCACTTCTCTGCTCAAAGAGTCACCTGCTTTTGAAAATACTGACTCGTGCTTGATTGCTGTTTCAGAAACCAGAGTTTCTAACCAGAACTCGAGGAAAAGAGGGTTCTCCAGTTTTTTATTAATCCAGCTCTTTAATTTCTTTATTTTCCACAGTGACTGCCCTGTATCTTTGATGAATGCTGCTTTTCATCCAGTAGAACATCTATATCAGGAAAGAAGCAAAGACATTGCTCTTAAAGCAGCTCCATCTGCCCTTGCCTGCATTATCTGAGTGGAGATTGTCCACTGACATAACACTGTAGCCTGAGAGCAACTCTGAGGGTTCATTTGGAGGGAAGGGGATGTTTTATTTAATGTATGGCTCAAGCCTTGCAGCTCAGATGCCACTGCACTGCCTGGAGCAGGGCCAGGTGCTGCTCACTGGCCGTGATGTTCCCTTCCTCAGCGTTAACTGAAAAAAAACCAAACCAAACCAAAAAAATAAAAACAACACCAAACCAACATAACTCCCCAATGTTGTTGAACTTCTGTGGTGGGGGAGTTATTGCAGTTCACTTCTGTGTCTGTTCATAGGACTTCCCGTGGTTTTTCATCGAATCATGTGATTGACAATGCAGACAGTCTGCAAAGTTCTCGGTCTGTCTCGTTTGTACCCTCGTCCCAACCACTAAATCTGACTTCTGCTTTGTCTGGCAGAAGAAAACAAGATAGGGTGATGTGGTGGGGTGATTCACCGGAGCTGATAAGTGGTGTCTGTATTTAAACTGTGCCGTTCAAACCGTAATGTTACCTCCGTGTCTCACATTTTCAAGGACTTTCTCAGGCTGGTTTATTTTAAACTATCTGGGGTTGTCTGTCCCTGTAAGGGATGGAAAGAAACGCAAATAACGGCTCCAATGGACCTGTTTATGTCAAGGCAAGGAGTTCAGTAACTTAAATAGTGAACGTTGTTGTATATCGGATCAAAAAAGGGTTTGGGTTGCGAGAGACCTTAAAGCACATCTCATTCCACCCCCTCATTCCACACCTTCCATCATCCCAGGCTGCTCCAAGCCCTGTCCAACCTGGCCGTGGACACTTCCAGGGATCCAGGGGCAGCCACAGCTGCTCTGGGCACCCTGTGCCAGGGCCTGCCCACCCTCCCAGCCAGCAGTTCCTAATTCCCAATATCCCATCTGTCCCTGCCCTCTGGCAGTGGAAGCCATTGCCTGTGTCCTGTCCCTGCAGGCCTTGTCCCCAGTCCCTCTGCAGCTCTCCTGGAGCCCCTTTAGGCCCTGCCAGGGGCTCGGAGCTCTCCCTGGAGCCTTCTCTTGTGCAGGTGAGCAGCCCCAGCTCTCCCAGGCTGCCTCCAGAGCAGAGGGGCTCCATCTTTCAACACCACCCATCCAAACAAACAGGGTGTTGAAGGAAAAAAAGGGATGATTCATCCCATGCCAAGGCTTTTCCTCTGTCATTAAGAATGCCATTTAAGATGCCTTAGCATGATCTCTCTTTTTAAGTAGTGCTAAAAATCAGGTTTGTTGGAGTGTCACCAGCTAGGGTGCCAGTGTCTTTCCAGAACTAAGTTGGACACAACAGCAGCAAGGCAGAAGAAAATAGATTTGTGCAGGTTTGACATGCCACTTTGGCAATTTTATTAACCATGATAAAGCCCTCACCAGTCCTGTCTGGGTTATTGCTGGGAGTGCTCTGAGACCCTTGTGGCCTGGTTGCTTTTACAGTGTCACCTCCTGTGTGTCTGCAGCACGCAGCCAGGGCCCAGGGCTCCTGATCACTCATTTGAAGCAGGACATACAGGAGACAAATGGCACAAATACCAATTTAAACATTCCTTGGACTGTCACCTGAAAGTCTTAAAAAGCTTTTTGAAAATCTTACAGCTTTTTGGCATCAATCAAGCTTTTTACATGGTGTTTAAATTCTGCTGTTACAAATAGTTATAAAGTCACTCTCATAAAGAAGAAAATTTTGATGATTTTGTTTGTTAACAAATTCTGTTTTCAGTGAACACCCTGTTAGTGAAACAGTGTGGGTAGTTTTTTATCTCAACAGTGGATGGCTGCCATGGTTAATCTTGCAAGTTACATCATAGAATCATTGAGGTTGGAAAAGCCCTCTAAGATCATTGAGTTCAAACATTAACTCAGCAGCACTGTGCTCACTACTAAACCATATTCCCAAGTGCTGCATCCACACCCCAAAGATGCTGGTGCAGTTCTCTCCATGCAGGGCCTCTAGGATTTCTCATTTTAAATGAATGAGAAAACATGGCCAGCACACAGCTGTGGGTCATTGCAGTCGTCTAAAGAATGTGGGTTTGAATTGCTGGTCTGGAATTCTAATTTTTCATGTCTCACCAGCAATGCATTGAGCTGTCCTGAGCCTGCCATTCAGGTGGACCATCAAAAATCCATCACTCCTGCCATTATCTACATTCTTTTTACATAGACTCAAGCAAAATTGTGTGTATGTTTGTATGGCAGTGAGTATTACTGCTCTCCTTAAAATTCTCACTCTCTTTGTCTTCATGTCCAGGATAGCCCCGCAGGCTGTTCAAAGCACATGTTGAGAGTGAGCGAGTCCAGGCTGACTGCAGTGAGTTACAGCCTTTAATTTGAAATTGATTATTAAATTGCTACAGTACGATTGCAATAAATGGCAACATCGATCAGCCTGAAGAGAGGCTGAATAATAAAATCAATGCACGGCTTATTGCCTGAAAATATGAATGCTACCTGAGCCATTTCATGCTGCCCTTTCAGCTGAGAGATGATGGGATAGTAAGACCTGAGCATCTCAGATGCAGCTGTTGGAATTTCTGATGTAATTTTGCCTACTGTTTTAAGAATGAAGATGTTTGTTAAGCTGCACAAGAGCCCAAGAACGGTCCCAGGCTACTGCCAACAATGTTTGCAAAGCCAGTAGCTACATCTGTGACCCGAAGGTGAAAAAGAAAGTAGTCTGTGTTAAATTCCACTTAAATTAGAATCTTTAATCACTTTCCCCCCGCTTCCCTCCCAAAGGGCTACCATGGGCTGCATCCCTGGTGTGCAGCCACCCCTGGGGTGAAGAGTGGCAGCTGTGTAAGACTTTCCTCTGGCTGGGAGCATTGCCATGGTGTCATCCTGAGGTTGAACCATTCATTCTGCTGATACAGTGCTGAGCAGAACGTGCTCCTGTCTACACTGACCACAGGCCAGGAAGTTTTGGAAGGAAGTGGGGAAGATTACACTGAGGATAAGTGTGTAGAATGTCAGGGTTTTTTAAAAAAAATAAATACTAATGAAAATATACATGAGGGCTTGGTTGGGGGTGTGGCAGAGGGGGAAGACAGGGACAGCTTGAGAACTTGGAGCTGAGTTGGGAAGGGATAGAGAATGTCAGTGGAAAGGAGGATCTCACAAGGCTGATGAAAAAAGAAAGGTTGGGTGACTACAAAAGAGAAAAGTATGCTAAAGAGGGAGGATAAGGATGCAGTGGAAGGGAGTTGGCATGGCAGTAGGCTGGGAGACTGGAGATTGGAAGTAAGAGGTGGGGGTGAGTATGGGTATAAGGTACCTAAGAGTGAAAAAAACAAAGTGATGCAGAAGATTAAACAGGCTGGTCAAAACAGACTTGGAGAAGAGACGATGTAGAAAGTGGTTTAGATGCACAGAATGGCTGTGGGAGAGTTTTCTAGCACAAACTGCGTGTCTGACACAGGAAATTAAACTTGCTGATGTACCTTTGAGATTCTGGGCTTTGAACTCAACAGGTTAGATGCAGAAGAGCCTTTAACAACCTTACCTTTTAGCTGCCTCAGCTCCTTGAACAGAGATAGTGCAGAATCCTTTGGGTTGGAAAAGGCCTCCAAGATCTTGGAGTCCAGCTGTTCTCCCAGCACTGCCAAGGCCACCACTAACCCATGTCCACAGGTGCCACATCCACATGTTTTCTACAACTTTTCTACAAGTGTCCATATTTTCTGACTCCAAGAATACAAATAACATGGGAGCATAGAAGTTAAATACCTAACCCTGAAAACCAGGTGTCCAAGAAATGCCCCCTCAAAGGAGACTGATCCAGCCAGAATTCTTGTACCCTTAAGGCAAGGAAACAGGACACCGAGCTCAAGAAACAGGATAGGGAATCCCTTCACTATTAATGGGCAAAGAGGCTCCTTAGCCATTGCTGTGCTTGTTCTGATCATGTCACACGGTAGAGTTTATTCTTAGTCTTAGCCACAGCCTTATAAATAATAAAATGGGTCATGTTTTATCTTACCCCAGTGATCATTGTAATGCGGCTTTTGCCTGAGACTCTGCCAAGCTCAGACACAGACAACATTTAGGAGTGGATAAAGTGAAGAGCACAGTACAAAAGTCGACTCAACTCTTTTCAAAATACACACCAGGAGTGAACCTGGTGGGTTTGCAGTGGGAGGGAAAAAGGAGAAAAATGGGAACTTGACGTTGTAGCATGTCTGCCTCATCTCTCTGGTGACCGGGGACAAAACCCAGGGCACGGCTGGAGCTGTGCCAGGGAGGGTTAGGTTGGAGATCAGGGAAAGGTTCTTCCCCCAGAGGTGCTGGGCACTGCCCAGGCTCCCCAGGGAATGGGCACGGCCCCGAGGCTGCCAGAGCTCCAGGAGAGTTTGGACACTGCTCCAGGGATGCACAGGGTGGGATTGTTGGGGGGTCTGTGCAGGGCAGGAGCTGCACTGGATGACCCTTGGGGGTCCCTTCCAACTTGGGATATTGTGTGATCCTATGATATCACAAACTGTGTTTATTCTTTCAGCCTTTTCAGAAGATTCTCCTGCTAAGGAGCCAAGTACAATTAATCACAAAATGTTTTATAAGGAAAAATGCAATAAATACGTCAGTATATGCACAAGCAAGAAGGCTTTTGAGGGGTACTAAAATGATATTTCCTTAAGACCTTTGTGTTTTGTAAAGGATTCATGTGTATAGTCTGTTAATAGGGAAATGGATTGTGACCAACAGTAAAAGGCTCGAATACAATATACTAATGTAGCATTTGATTAAGAAATTATAAATGATCTCTTTATCCTATAAATATTTTCCTTGGGTTCTAATGGTTTAGTTCCTTCCATTATTTTTTTCACCAAACCTCTTTCTTCAGTGTTTATGTGGGCTGTGTGTTTGCAAGCAGACATGCAAACCCCCCCTCACTGGACTCTGGCTTCTTGTTGCAGAAGTTCCCCGAGCTGAAGTTCAAGTACGTGGAGGAGGAGCAGCCTGAGGAGTTCTTCATCCCCTACGTGTGGTCCCTGGTGTACAACTCTGCCGTGGCCCTGTACTGGAACCCCCGTGACATCCAGCTCTTCACCATGGACTCGGGCTGAGGGACACCCCGGCCAGGCCAGCCCCGCTCCGTCTCACAGGAATTGAACCTCTGCATCCCTTCCAACCTGACCCCCTCCAACTGCCCCCTCCAACCCCAGAGCCAGCGTCCAGCCCAGCCTCACGCTGGGACAGACTGGTGTGGGGCACTGATGGCTTGTAGGCAACTTTGTGTTTATAGTCCGTAACCTAGAGCTTGTTTGATGAAAATGAGGCCTTACACATGGGGTATGATGTTACTACCAACCACAAACCTGATCGTCCTTTTAACTTAACAGGCTAAATGAGATTGCAGGCTTTGATTTGGAAGCAGCATTTGTATTTTTGGCTCTTTCGAGCAGGCAGCTTCCGTGGGTCAGGCTTTTTATGGTCTCTTGGATGCTGCCATGGGTTGCTCGTTGCCTAATCCCTTGTTTCCACTCACAGCCCTTCGTTTCCGTGGCACTGTCAAGGCTGCAGCCCTTAAATTGTTGTCTACGCTGTCATCCGAGGGAACTAAGCAAGCAGCATCTTAATCAGGTTAGCTCCCAGGCAGATTCAAAACACTTGATTTAGATGTTTGTGGGAGGATTTTCAATAGCAAGTCTTTTGTTGTTGTTGTTGTTTGACTGGCAAATACTCTCCAGAGGGCAAGAAACACCTGCTTTTGGAGTCAAGTCCCTTACAGACTTGTTTTTCTGTGCTCCTGTGCAAAATTGTTCCTGGAAATTGAACGTGTAAGGAAAGGGGGTGGGAAAAAAAGTCCAAAGAAAATAATTACAAGATTGTAAAATAGACCAGTGTCCTGTAAACCTGTGCGTAATGGTGACAGTGTGTTTTGGGGATCCTTGACAAAACTCTGTGTTGAAAACCTCCTCTTGGCTTTTAAAGTTTTATGGCAGAAGTATGAATTTATCTGAATGTAGAATACTACTCTCTTTTTTTGTTGTTTTCAAGTGCCCTTTCCTGATATACCTGTTTCAGCAGTGGGAAAAGCAAAAGAAGTGGTGTGATTTCGAAAGAAATCTCATTTTTCAAAGTGGGGATCATATTTTGGGGATGCCTGTTGCACACACGTGCATCCACTCTCCTCGTCCCACGTGCTGCTGTGTGGGGGACTGTCACCAGTGCATTGCATGCCAAAACTTCAATCCTGAGGAATTAGTTCTTGAAGATGCGTGGCAACCCTCTGTATTCACTGCCTGCTCCAGCATGTTCTGTTTGTTGACCTGAGGAATCGGGTGCGTTTGCTTTCAGAAAGTCCTTTGAATGGCTTTAAATAGAATTTCTTACACCGTTTCGTCCCTCTGAAGGATGTGCTAAGATGGTACTTTCCTTTTATCTGCTTATTTAGAGACAGAAGTCCATTTGAGTCCTACACAAATGGAAATGCTGGCTTATTTAAAAAAGAAAAAAAAAAAAAAAGCTTTCCAAATTTATTTAAATATAGCTGCAAAGGGATATATAAAGCCCATAAGCATTTAGGACTTTGAAATGGCAGAAGCTTTTGAGAAAAGACAATGGTAAGACTGGAGATGCAGTGTTTTCTTAGGCAAGTAGGAGAAATTAATGAACCATGACTGAGCTGCACATAAGTTGATCTGTATTTTGGATTTATTCTGTTTTGTTTTGGTCTTTGAGCAAACGTCAAAAGGGGATAACTATTCTTGGTTACTGTAGTGATTTGTAATTTTGTCTTTATTAAAAGACTAAGAGTGTTTGTGAGTCAACAGGGCTGCCCAGATTTGGAAAGGTCAGTCTGAAGATGCACTTTCAAACCGTGGATTCTAAAGTTGCTGGGCTGGCTCAGTGTTCATCTGTTTTAAGCACCCCGGGGTGAGCAGAATCAGAGAGGCCCCGCCAGGGCAGACACTGCTCAGCCAGGTGTCAGACTGCAGAAAACCTGATTTGTCTGTGAAAGGGCTTTTTACAAGAGAGGGCCACATAAAGCAGCAGTCTGGCAGAATAGGTCTAACAGCTGCTGAACCAACATCGGTGTCGCACAGAAAATTCTCTCACTGTCCTCCCGTTGTGGTGACACTGAGGTGCAGAGGGTTTGTTCTGATGGCATAATTTCCTTGTGTGTTTTATGAAATGCCCTGCTCCCGGGTCCCAGCTGGTTTGGTACAGCTGGAGTTACCACCTAAAGCCAAAACAGCAGAGCCAGACCAAGATTCAGTCAGAAATCCATGCTGGCCCCATTGGCTCTCCCAAGGGCTGGAGCGTGACGTGGGCCTGGCAGTGTCCTGACATCTGCAGTCTGGTATGGTCACAAATACTCTGGTTTTCCTTCACCTTAGGGATCCTTTTCATTATTTTGTGTGAGAGATTTATTATGCATAATTACAAAAATAAAAAAGATGAAACAGTAAATACAGGGTGTTGTGTTTTATGTCACGGCTCTCGGCGTGGTCGTCAGGCCCAACGTGATCGAGGCTTTGTAATGTCCTCCATGACGTGCAATTAAGAAGAATGTAATTTTATTTGTTGTATAAAGTAAATCAATGTCCAAGTAAGTGTCTGGTAAAAGAAGGAACGTGTCACCTCTTGCCAGCTCAACTTTAATGGTCACAGTGGCCATGGCCTGGAGGGGCACTGGGAACATGCAGTCATGGGGGGGAAGCAGAGAGGGACACAGCTGTCCACATAAGACCAGACCTGATGTGTTGCTGCACCCTCAGATTCTCTTTTCTATCTGTTTCAGCTGATGGTGTCTCTGGTTTTGTGATGTGAGGTGGGTGTTGCACCAGGACCTTCTCCTGACCATGCTCATATTTGGGGTGCTCTAACTCTGGCCTTCCAGTACCTGAATGTACTGACAGGAGAGCTGGAAGGGACTTTGGGAAGGGGCCTGAAAGGACAGAACAAGGGGGAATGGCTTCCCACTGCCAGAGGGCAGGGACAGATGGGATTTTGGGAAGGAATTTCTGGCTGGGAGGGTGGGCAGGCCCTGGCACAGGGTGCCCAGAGCAGCTGGGGCTGTCCCTGGATCCCTGGCAGTGTCCCAGGCCAGGCTGGACAGGGCTTGGAGCACCCTGGGATGATGGAAGGTGTCCCTGCCCATGGCAGGGGGTGGAGTGGAATGAGCTTTAAGGTCCTTTCCAACCCAAACCATTCTGGGATTCTATTGTAATGTTCTTGCTCTGAGTGCTGATCACTGGTGTCACCACCTGCCTGGGCTCCCTGAGCAGCTCTGGAGAAGGAAATCCATCACTTCAGGGCTGGGGAGGAGAAGGCAGGTCTGCTCTCAGAGGACCATCCCTTCCAGAAGACCAGACAGGCAGAAAACTCAGCTGCTGTGTAAGTTGTTGGTGAAGTGGGAGCTGTGGAGCCTCACGCACGTGTCCCTGGTGAGGCAGAAATCCTCCTCCCTCAGGCAACAGAGTGAAACTCTGCTCTTGCTGTGAAAGTGAGATGGGGCGGGGGGGCTGGAAGAGATAAATGCATTGGGCATCATTCACTTTGGCAAAAGCAGTCCAAAAACCTGCCAGATTTCTTGGCATTTCTTGACCCTAATAGCCTAAAACCAAAGAGTATTGGCAAGTTACGGGGGGAAAAAAAACCCCAAGCTGTTTTGTATGTGCCACTAGATTGTTGATCTACCAGTTAAACAGGAAAGGAAGAAGCAAACAACTCCCCTCCCTTCTTTGGAAACTCTGAAGATTTTGTACAACCTTTTCTACAGGTTTTATCATTGCATATGTTGTCTAATTCTGCCAAGTAAAGGCCAAATCTCATATTTAGTCAGCCCCAGGCGCTCTCGTAACTGATTGGGCTTGGTTTGCAAAAAACTCCACTTTCTGTGCTGGAAGAGCAGGAATTTTCTAATTTATTGCGCTTCCTAGAATCACCTGACCACTGCAAATCCTTTCTCATTTCTACCCATTGCCCCTTTGGCCACCTTACCTAAAAAATTGTACCATTGGTACTGGCAATACGGTAAAATTCAGCATCCCAGCTGCTTTTGTGGTGGCTTCATTGTTAATTTGGGGATTTGAAGGAGTTATTATTCCCATATTCATTGTCTGTTATTGCTAACAACTAGCAATAGCTAGTTGTTTAAGACAACAGCTGCACATCTGAGGGCAATGTCCTGAGCCCCTGGATTGTGAAGCCTCATGGACGCGTCCTGGCAGAAGCCGTGGTGGCTGTGAGCTCTCGGTAGGGTGCAGGTGTCCCCAGAGACTGACCTGTCAGGGCGGGACGTCCTGCATGACACAAGGTTGGTTGTGGGGGTTAGGCTGGATGGGGCTGGGAATTGTTCTGGGCTTGGCCAGAAGGCTGACTTCTTAACTCTTAAGGGTTGCTCACTGACAGTGCCTTTGCACAGGCCAGTCGTGACACTCAGATGTGTGTGAAGGGTTCAGGGAAAGGATCACAAGGCTGGGAGTTTCCCTGTTCTTTTCACTTTCAGGGAAGGAGCCTGTTGGCAGGACATCCCCGGGCTGCTGTGACATCACCAGGGGAGTGCTCCAGGCCATCCTCCTCCATGAGACATCAGCACACGTCGCCAGCAGCGCTCATTGCCTGATAACAGCTCTGCCCGCTGAAGATAATGGTATTTCACAGACAGAAGGGCAGCTCTTGCAATCTCCATTGACCCCAGCAGCAGAGCTGTACTTCCTGCTGTGACTCTGGAAACAGAGACTCATAAGGAGTAGGGCAGGGAGGTTCGTGGGCAGTGGAGATGATAGTTTAAAGTAATTACAGAGCGTTTGGGTTATAAGGGACTTTAAAGATCCGAGGGCTGGAGCCCCTCTGCTCTGGAGGCAGCCTGGGAGAGCTGGGGCTGCTCACCTGCACAAGAGAAGGCTCCAGGGAGAGCTCCGAGCCCCTGGCAGGGCCTAAAGGGGCTCCAGGAGAGCTGCAGAGGGACTGGGGACAAGGCCTGCAGGGACAGGACACAGGCAATGGCTTCCACTGCCAGAGGGCAGGGACAGATGGGATATTGGGAATTAGGAATTGCTGGCTGGGAGGGTGGGCAGGCCCTGGCACAGGGTGCCCAGAGAAATTGATGGGGCAATGGAAATGGCTGCAGAGTTGCATGGGCTTATTCAAAAGCAGCAGCCCATGATTGACATCTGTCCTTTGCAAGACCCTGACTACAGATTTTGTCATCCCTGCACTGGGAATACTGGGGATGTCCCTGGAGTAACAGCGCTGTGGAAATGCTTTGCATTTTGAGGGCAGTTAACCCTGAACTGAGTTTCCAGCTGAGATTACAGCTCGTAATCATTCAGTCATCGATGCTGGGTTATTGCTGGGTGGATGCATGTCGGGTGTTAGGGCTGTGCTGCCTGCCTGCAAATGAATTACTCCAAGGAGCCATGTTTGGTGTTGGAGGCTCTGCTACCACCCATGGACTGTGACAGCACTTAGATGTACTCAGATAAATGAAAATGTCACTATTGGTGAATCCCTCCAGATCATGAATCCAATACACCGTGGAGCTGCCAAACTGGGACAATTTGAATGAGAGATTTAAAGAGGAGAGACGATTTTTTTTTAATGCTGCTAAAGCACACGGCATAATCCTTCATCATCACTTTAAAAACTGTCTTAAAATTAATCCAAAATGAATCTGTCTTGGCAGACGTGATGAAATGTTCAGATGTACGTAATGTTTTTGCCAGATGTCTTGGCAAACTGAATGGCAGACTTCAGTCTTCCTTGCAGACACTTTGTGCTGCTGAAAGCCCTGAATGTGATGGCATCCGGGGAAAACTGAAGATCCGGAGAGGAGCAGTGACAAAGTAGGTGACGTCCCGATGATGCTACCCTGGCCCCTCCTCCTATTTATGAAACGACAGAAAAATGCTTTTCAAAGAGCAAAACAGCTTATTAAAAACTGTCAATTTAAACTAGAAACAGCTGTCCTCAGCCTGCTGCTTCTATTTTTGTTCCTGGAGCCGTTGTCAGGGTCCTCTCCCAGTGCAGTTCCTGCATCCAGTCTGCAGTGTGTCCATGAATCCTGCTGTGTGTGGGGCTTGGGGTGCAGGGGACTAGGGGTGCCCAGCTCCACCAGAGCTGTCTTTAAGGACTGTTTCAGCTTGAGAACAATGGGAGCAAACCACAGGACAAATGTCTGGAGATTCAAAGCCTCTTACAAAACAGGTGCTTGAAGGCCTAAAAATGTGGGCTTTTTCCTACAATAGCCTCGTCTGTTGTTTTGTTGGTCAGGCTGTTCCTAGAAAGGGGAAAGCCATCATTCCTTGATGTGGGATATTCAGTATTTACTGGGCTGAGCTTCAGAATAATTGTTCTGCTTAGTGCCTTGTGTCCTGTCCATGTCTCTGCATGGTGAGCAGTGGAGCAGAGACAACCGACAGAGCTGTTCTCACCCTGAAATGAAGCTCTTTGTGATGGCTCCAGGAAAAAACCCTTACCTTCCCCCCACCAAAAAAAGCAGTCTTGCAAGTTTCTCCCGACTGAAACACGATGTGAAAATTAAATTTAAATTATTTTCTTTCTCCTAAATCAAATCTCGCAGGTGCCAATTGCCCTTTAAAAGGTCAAGCTTTTAGCCCACAAAATTGTAATCGATACATTATTGACCTAAACAACAGCCATAAACTACAGGCCGCCTTTGTCTCCTTGCTTGGCTTCTCCTCCTTCCTGGTAGAGCACATTTGGGCCAGCTGAGTTTGTTTGCGTCTGGCCAGTTTTGGACTAGAACATCCCCAGCTGGCCTGGTCAGGCACTGGATTTCCCTCATGGCCACCCCTAACACAGACCCAGAGGATGTTTTCCAGCATCATTTCTTTCCCTCCTCACCACGTTTTGTTTCCCTGTTCAGTTAGGGACATCCACCCACACCAGAGCCACACCAGCAAGTGACCAAGGGTCCCACATCCAGGTCACTGAGGCCACCAGGACCAAGAGTGGCCTTGGGAGGATGGAGGTGGTGCTCTCCAGGACAGGAAATGAGGGGCCCTTGTCTCCCCACAGCAGGGAAAAGGAGTAAGAGGCTGGAGCATGGGTATGGATGGGTTGATGCCACCTTTGAGGGCACCAGCCTCCCCAGTGCTGTGTACCAGAGACAGATGGCACGGGCCCTTCTTGACTGGTCGGGGGAGAAATAAGCATTTTAAGGCAATACCTTCCTGCTTCTTGTCCCTGACTCTCTGCAGCCAAGTGAAGGCCCAGTGAGTACTCAGAGGAGCAGTGCTATAGAATAAGCCAGAAACCAGGGTCCTGACTCGAGTGATTAATTAGGAGGAAATTACACTGATTAGGAAGGGACTGAGCCTAGACAGGCAGTTTGGATATGTATGTGTATAGTGTGCATATGAGTATATGCAGTACAGATACATAGAGACAGGCTATTTACATGCACACAGGTCCAAATGGCACATCATTGTTATTTATGATTGATTTTATGATATATTATCTATAAAATGACCCCCTTTCTGATGTACCACCCTGTCTGATGAAGGGCCATGATTGAGAGCACAGCACTGGCTGGGTTTGGGTCTGTGCCCTGTAGAACACTACCAAGAGGAAATGGACAAGTAGTGGCCACAGGTGACACCTCAGCTGCATTTGGGGCAGGACTTTTAGGTGACACCAGGCTTTTGCAGGCATTGGGGTGTGCAGGGAGGATCAGGACAGCACATCCCAAGTGAGGAGGCTGCCGTGCCAGATTCACCTGCTCCGTTACCTGGTGCCGCGCGTGTTTATGTTGTGGCTACAAGCATTAAGTGAGGGCAGATTAGCTGTGTTTGTGCAGCTGCCAACCTTGCTGTTGTGACATTTCCATCTGCCCCACTGTTGTATAACCCTCTGCTCCTGATGAAATTAAGAGCCAGGAAGAAATCCCTTCCCTCCCCAACCCTCACACCAGAGCAGCTCAACCCCAGCCTTGGGCATCAAGTTCCAAATCTTTCCCTCCAACACAGGCCTGAAATCCCGTCTTGCCCTGTGGCCTTGGCTGCTCTGCAGTCAACAGACATCAAAAGCCTTGTTTGTACCAGTGTGCTTCAGCATCACATCTGGCTCTGATAATTTTCAAGGGCTGACAGTCCTCTTCAGGTCAAAACAATTTAGGAGCTGGTCCCAGGAAGCCCATCTTTCACCTCTCTGGTGCGCAGCAGCAGCAGCCATCAGCAAGAGCAGCAGCTGCCCATGCTGTGGCAGACCCTTGTCCTACATCCTTCCTCCCTCAGAAAAGATACAGTAGGATGGAGAGCACCCCTGAAATATTCCAAACCACAGCCTGCAGAGACGTGGCTGGTGAATCCAGGGGTTTCTCCTTTGGTCTGGAGCCCAGATCTGGGGTTCATGAAGTTGGGGATAGTGGCCTGCTACACCTTCTTCCCAGTGCCCCCAGCCCCATGATGGACCCTGGGGACCAGGAGTTGTCCATTGTATCCTCTCAGTTTAAGAGGCTCAGAAGAGGATTTGTCACTTTGCACTCCCAGCTTAAGGCCAGGTGGAGAGGGGTGAGGCTCAGGAAGGGTGGAGAGATGTTGGGGTTTTTACTGATGCCTTTGCAGCACTGCCCTTCCAAGTTTTCAGAGTGCCTTTGCTTACTAGCTTTCTCCTACCTCGACAGTAACCCTTGGGATGGCACCTTGGTGGGGTGCATGTGGGAGATGATGAAAGACTGGGAGATGAAGGAACTTGTACTAAACACTCCGTTGGCTCTTGGCCTGAGACGCTGGGCCTGCTCAAGGCCTTGCCAAGATCGTTTTCTCTGGGAGGATACGCCGATGATGACAGCCAGGTATTTCTTTGATGCAATTCTGTGTATTACTGGGGAAAGTACGTAAAGTCCCGTTTTCCCGAACACCACGGGGCCACGTCGGCTGCCACAGCCTGGAGCCCAAGCCCGAGCCTGCCTGGAGCCACCCCTGCACACCCCGGGTGCCTCCCTGCACCCTCGCCTCGCACTGCATTTCCCCAGAACCCTTTCTGGAACCTCCCTGGCACTTTGCTGGCTTGTTCTTTGCTTTCTCATCCCTCTGACATACTTAAAATACGCACACACCCCCTTTTGTGCAAGCAACTACAACCCAGCCAGGGCCCTGGCAGGACAAGCAGTCTCTCCTCCATCCTTTACAGAAATTCCTGGGGAAATTGCTCACTTTTGAGTGATTTTGAGCAATTTCCATGGTAGTTCAAGGCCTGCATGAGAGTTTTTCCTGTTTTGGCTTTCACCAAACAAGGGTGAGAATGCCTTCCTTGCTTGAGTACCAGGGCAATGTAGCAAACTGGCCAACTTGATGCTCATCTTCAGCAGAACAGACCCTCAGATAGAAGTGAGGACTGATAGTGCCACGACTGCAGCCTCTTGGCAGAGAGGAGATGCTCTGCAAGGTGCCTGAGTCCTGCCTGGTGGGAAGGATTGTGGGTCCCCTGCCACTACCTCTGTCCCCAGAGACCAGCCACACTGGGTGTCCAGCCCACACTGACCCTGGGCGTGGAGCAGAACTGGTGAGAGGTTGCCTCTGGGGTCAGCCAGCACTTGTGGCAGAAAAAATTGTTTCTCAGATGCCCCTGGATCCCTGGAAGTGTCTGAGGCCAGGTTGGAAGAGGCTTGGCGCAGCTTGGGATAGTGGAAGATGTCCCTGCCCATGGCAGGGGATGGGATTTGATGGGCTTTAAGGTCTCTTCCAACCCAAACCATTCTGGGATTCTGTGGTTCTATGAAAAAAATCTTCCTTAGGGTGGAGAGGAAAACCCAGGGTGAGGTTTGCAAAGACCAGACCACCCAGAGGCTGACCAGAGCTGGGAGGAGCAGGAGTCTGTACAAGCCATGCCTGGATGTTGCTCTGGATGGATGCTCAGAGGGAGACGGGGACCAACAACGGCAGCAGTGCAATGGGGGAGAAAAGGGAGTTGGTTTTGAGGGGGGAAGGTACCAAATTTGGGGGTCTGCCCAAAATAAATTTGTGCATGGGCTGTCAGGCAGAGAGAGGAACCCAGGGGCCGCTCAGGGCATGAAGTAGCCCAGGTTTCCACCACGCTTCTCATGGGACTTGTTTTTCCTGGGAAAATGAATCCTTCTTTTGCAGCATTCATGAGAGTGGCCCATGCACGGAGCAACGTAAGAAGGGAATGGCCTTTTTTGGCCGCTGTGCTCAGGGCAGAATGCCTCGGACCACAACGAATGAAACACAAATGTGTGAGTGGCGCTGCCGCCGCCGCGCGTTACCCCGTCAGCATCCCGCCGTGCGCCAGGGGCCACGGTCAGCACTGTCACACGTGCAGCAGCCCAGTGGAGAAAGAGCCCTCCTGTCCTGCGTGACAGACCCCCGTGGCTCCTCCGTGGGGCAGTGCACCAGACACGGAGTGCACGGAACACCCCACGAGAGAGAACGGAACGTCTGGACTGCTCTTCAGTAAACAAGACGTGGGCAAGTCACGCCCCTCCAGATAATCTCTCGTTCAAAGTGAAAGCTCACCACAGAAATTTGGAAAAGGAGGTGGAAGGAGCGGGGCAGGACTCCTATTATGCTTGGAAACTATTTAAATATGTCAATATTAAGGGAGTGTAATTACCACTCAAGCAATTCCAGCAAACAAGTCGGTAACGGTGCCTGCTTTACGGGAAGTGCATTTCCTCTTGGCAGCCTCCTGGCTGGGGATTATTGAGTGTGCAGCTCTCCCTCCATCCACTGCACTGGGGAACCAGCACCTCCCAGCCAGGCAGGGCCGCAGAGCACTGGGCTGGGGTGCTGTAACATGAGGGACAACCTAACCCCCCTGCAAGTGATGCCCTAACCCCTGGCAAGGTCTGCTGCAGGTCTGAGGATGCTGAGCATCCCCATGGTGCTGAAAACCACCACCCCATGCTGACCATCGTTTCTGTGGTCAAAGTCACAGGCAGTAGCCTGGTGCTGCTCTGCTTCCCAGAGCATCTGCCTGGATCTTCCATGGCAGCCATGGAAGATCCATGCTGTGAAAAGAGTCAGAGGAAGGTGAGGGCTGCAGTTCAGGGGCTGGATTCCGTGCCCAGATCTCCTGAGTCAGCTCCCAGCATCCCCACCCATGTCCATGTCATGTCAGACAAGCCACTTCACCTCAGTGACACCGGCTCCGGCCTCAAAAACCTTCTGTGGTCCGGCTGTGTGGCAACGCAGGGTCACTCCTGGCTTGGGGAAATTACTCAGGGCCTTTGACCCCTGGTTTGAAAACACTGAACCCAAAAGTCAGGTTCCTTGAGCCGTTAGTCACTGAAGAAACAACAGCTTCCCAAAGCTGCTGAGAACCTTCCCAGGGCTGCAGGGAGGAACAACCTCCCCCTCCTGTCAGAGATGCTCGGGGTGCAGCTGGGCTGGCATACGAGCCAGAGAGACACTGAAACTGGATCATTCCCATGGACAATGGGAATTATCTCATGGGAAAGCTGCCCTGTAGAGTGGCCACCCTGCAGCTGCCCCTCTGGGATCACACACAGGTGCTGCTGACCACTCAGCTACCCAATGCCATTTACACAATAACCCACTAAGGACACAAAACCCCCCAGTCTTCGACTAAAGAGGTGCAATTAACCTGCATCACTCATTAGAGGGCCTGTATGTAATCCTCATTACTGAATCTGCACGTTTTCCATCATCTCTTTCTGCTGTGCAAGTCCTTTCATCCACACGTTGCAGATGGTGAACCAGGATCTCAGGAGTTTGGAATGAGAGGAGCTTTAAGTTCCCTTTCAGCCCAAACTATTCTGGGATTCTGTGATTTTGCCACCCCTTTGACTAGTTTTGAATTGTACTGACTCAGCATTGCCCAGGATGTTCCTTACAAGCCTGATGTGAAGTGTGTGAGTGCTCATTATTGTCCATAACACATGGACCATGGTATGAACCCTTTTAAATTCATTAAAAGCACTTGAATATTTTTAATTAATTCCTTTTCTTTTTTTTTCAATACCCACCCAATTTGAGCCCTAATCCCATCTCATGGCTGCAGAGGAGGTATAACAAAAGATTAGCTCATGTTTAATGTCTGTTTAGTGCCTGAAAGGCATCTTGAAAATGTAACATGACACGGAAATGCCGAATAATCATATTTTGTTGTCAACACTCCCCTTGAGCAATGCCCTTAAGCCTACAAATGCTTGCTGCAAGCAAAGCAAATGTCCTCTCATTATTTTTGAACAATTCCACCCCCTGCCCTGAAGTTTGGAGCACCACAATGATACCTGGCCACCTGGGGATGTTATTTTTGCTGGGGTTTTGGGTCTCCCCATAATTTCTCATTGCAAAGCTCAAATCTCTTTTGCTCAATTACCACCCACAATAGCTTGGAGGAGCCCAGAAGGTGAGGGGATAATGTGCATGTCCCAAACACAGATAGCTGCATGGCTGTGGAGCCAAGCGTTGTTGGTAAGAACACACATGAGGAATACCAGGATGTGTCTGGAGATGGGACCATATGGAGGAAGGGCTGCACTTTTCTGTGACAAAACTTGTTCTGGCTCCTGGAGCAAAGCACAGCCTGGGTCAGTGCAGGAGTGAGGTCAAGTAGTGGTCATGGACTTTAGCAAACCTTTTACACTGTCTCCCACATCATTCTCCTGGAAAAGCTGCAGCCCATGGCTTGGGCAGGTTCAGTCTTAGCTGGGCTCAGAAGAGGCTGGTGGCCAGGCCCAGAGAGTGGTGGGGAAAGGGGCCACATCCAGCTGGGGCTGGGCACTGATGTGATTCCCCAGGGCTCAGGATTGGGGTCACCCCAACCCCCTGCTCCAGGCTGGGGTGGTGGGGCTGGAAAGCTGGGAAAGGCCCTGGGGGTGCTGGTGCCAGCAGCTGGACATGAGCCCAGGGTGCCCAGGTGGGCAAGAGGCCAGCCAGGGTGTGACACAGCCCCAGGGCAGTGCCCGTCCCCTGTGCTGGCACTGCTGAGGCACCTCCAGTGCTGGGGACAGCTCTGGGCCCCTCAGGACAGGAGAGACACCGAGGGGCTGGAGCGTGTCCAGGGCAGGGAAAGGAGCTGGGAAGGGGCTGGAGCCCCAGGAGGGGCTGAGGGAGCTGGGAAGGGGCTCAGCCTGGAGAAAAGGAGGCTCAGGGGGGCCCTTGTGGCTCTGCACAACTCCCTGCCAGGAGGGGACAGCCGGGGGGGTTGGGCTCTGCTCCCAGGGAACAGGGACAGGAGAAGAGGGAACAGCCTCAGGCTGGGCCAGGAGAGCCTCAGGGTGGACATCAGGAGGAATTTCCCCATGGAAAGGGTGGTCAGGAACTGGAAGGGGCTGCCCAGGGAGNTTTCCCCATGGAAAGGGTGGTCAGGAACTGGAAGGGGCTGCCCAGGGAGGTTTGGAGTCCCCATCCCTGGAGTTGTCCAAGGAATGACTGGATGTGGCACTCAGTAACCTGGGCTGGTGACAAGGTGAGGATTAGTCACAGGTTGGACTTGATGGTCTTGGATGTATTTTCCAACGTCATGGATCCTGTGAATATGTGACTCTAGAGGGGACAAGGCCAAGATGTCTGAAGCCTCTAAACTGTTTCCAGAAAGGCTCAAAAGAACTGGCTGTGCATGAGAACCAATTTGCACAAAAAGTGAGAAACTTCTCTCCAGGTGAGGAAAACTTCTCTATAAAAGGTGCCCCCATGAAGCCTGGATGGCACTCCAGGGACCCTGGACATCCCATCAGCTGGATGGATCAGTGCTGGAGCCAGTACTGGGGATTTCTCCTTCTCCCTTTCTTCCTTCCTTCCTTTCTCTCTTCATCTTTTTCTTCCCTTTCACCCTGCCCCGTTATCCAAATCCCACTGTGCTTACATTGATGTAGCAGGGACTAACACACCAATTTCCATGACAAGTGTGTAACTCACTAATAAAACTTTGTAAGGTTTCACAGACTCTCTGACTTTTGTCATTCCTTTGATCACAAGCACATGGAAGTCTTTGGTGCTCCCTTCTCCTTANGTGTGACACAGCCCCAGGGCAGTGCCCGTCCCCTGTGCTGGCACTGCTGAGGCACCTCCAGTGCTGGGGACAGCTCTGGGCCCCTCAGGACAGGAGAGACACCGAGGGGCTGGAGCGTGTCCAGGGCAGGGAAAGGAGCTGGGAAGGGGCTGGAGCCCCAGGAGGGGCTGAGGGAGCTGGGAAGGGGCTCAGCCTGGAGAAAAGGAGGCTCAGGGGGGCCCTTGTGGCTCTGCACAACTCCCTGCCAGGAGGGGACAGCCGGGGGGGTTGGGCTCTGCTCCCAGGGAACAGGGACAGGAGAAGAGGGAACAGCCTCAGGCTGGGCCAGGAGAGCCTCAGGGTGGACATCAGGAGGAATTTCCCCATGGAAAGGGTGGTCAGGAACTGGAAGGGGCTGCCCAGGGAGGTTTGGAGTCCCCATCCCTGGAGTTGTCCAAGGAATGACTGGATGTGGCACTCAGTAACCTGGGCTGGTGACAAGGTGAGGATTAGTCACAGGTTGGACTTGATGGTCTTGGATGTATTTTCCAACGTCATGGATCCTGTGAATATGTGACTCTAGAGGGGACAAGGCCAAGATGTCTGAAGCCTCTAAACTGTTTCCAGAAAGGCTCAAAAGAACTGGCTGTGCATGAGAACCAATTTGCACAAAAAGTGAGAAACTTCTCTCCAGGTGAGGAAAACTTCTCTATAAAAGGTGCCCCCATGAAGCCTGGATGGCACTCCAGGGACCCTGGACATCCCATCAGCTGGATGGATCAGTGCTGGAGCCAGTACTGGGGATTTCTCCTTCTCCCTTTCTTCCTTCCTTCCTTTCTCTCTTCATCTTTTTCTTCCCTTTCACCCTGCCCCGTTATCCAAATCCCACTGTGCTTACATTGATGTAGCAGGGACTAACACACCAATTTCCATGACAAGTGTGTAACTCACTAATAAAACTTTGTAAGGTTTCACAGACTCTCTGACTTTTGTCATTCCTTTGATCACAAGCACATGGAAGTCTTTGGTGCTCCCTTCTCCTTAGGGCTGGGATTCCACAAAGCTGCTGCTGTGCGAGGTCCAGCCCCCAATATCCCAGCAGAAAAGTGATGGACAGGATTCCCCATTCACATCTTTCATGGGAGAACCTGAGCTGAGCTGCTTCATTTTCCTGTGTTTCACCCCTCATGAAGTCTGTCCTTGCTTGTGATTTTAAACTCTTGCTGAAAATCCACCACTGGGACAACAAATATTATTTAATGTTTTGTATTTTGCCCACTGGCAGGGGCAGGGGTCAGCCCCATGTCTGCTCACAGAAGGCACCACAGGCCATCATTTGTTTTGTTGCTTCCCTCAGATCATACCAACTCATCCCAGAGCTGTGCCTGTGCTTTTCTCCACAGACAGCCCCAGGTGACAGCGTTTGGGGCTGCCCAGGGCTGCAAGCATCGGCTGGTACCTCCTCCAGCAGGGCATAGTGTGCATTCATCTGCTCCCCACAGCTGTAATTTGGTAAAATAATGCCTGGAGTCCAGGTTTGGGACCCCATGGACGGCTCCCCACTTGTGCCAGGCTCCCACTGTCTCTCACAGCTCGCTGTGACATTGGGGCCAGGCGCTGTGGTGTGTGTGGTGTGAGGTAGGGGAGTCTCAGTAATGCACTCCAGGAGTCAGTTTTTGGAAAAAAACCCAAAAAATCCTTAGGGGAGGCAGCAGAGAAAGGTCCTTCCCCTTGTCTGCCGAGCTGCTGTAGGGTGTGAGTGAGGATGGGCCCGCGCAGCCACCACAGCGCTGGGCCCCGTTAATTATGGAGAGTTGACAGCAGCAATAACTCAGCATGGGAAAGATGAGGAGCTGCTGGAGCCAGTGCAGAGGAGGCCACGGAGATGCTGCCAGGGCTGGAGCCCCTCTGCTCTGGAGCCAGCCTGGGAGAGCTGGGGCTGCTCACCTGCACAAGAGAAGGCTCCAGGGAGAGCTCCGAGCCCCTGGCAGGGCCTAAAGGGGCTCCAGGAGAGCTGCAGAGGGACTGGGGACAAGGCCTGCAGGGACAGGACACAGGCAATGGCTTCCACTGCCAGAGGGCAGGGACAGATGGGATATTGGGAATTAGGAATTGCTGGCTGGGAGGGTGGGCAGGCCCTGGCACAGGGTGCCCAGAGCAGCTGGGGCTGCCCCTGGATCCCTGGCAGTGTCCCAGGCCAGGCTGGACAGGGCTTGGAGCAACCTGAGAGAGTGGAAGGTGTCCCTGCCCATGGCTGACTGGATGATCTTTTTGGTCCCTTCTAACCCAAACCATTCTGTGTTTCAAACCCTGAGTGCCTCTGTGAGTATGGAAAGTTCCAGACACAGAGAGGAGCTGCCCAGTGAAATGAAGACAAATATGGTAGTGCTGGTGGTGGGGCATGGAGCTTGCTCCTAGATGGGGTGGCAGGAAAGATGCTGATGTTCCACAGCATAGCCCAGACTATTCTGGTCTGACCCCCTTTGCTCATCAAAGTGTCACAATATTGCCTGGTCACTGGTCACAGATGAGGTGAAGGAGGCAGGAAGTGCAGCCACAGCTGCCCCTGCAGCACATCCTGGGCTGTCTCGGGGCTCTCTCCATCCACAGCAGGTGCAGGGATGTGGAGAGCAATGCCATGACATCCATGTCAGCTGAGGGGATGGTCCTGGATGTGAGTGTCCAAGGCTGTGCTGGCCTTGGCCCTGCTGTAATTTAAGCTGTGAGTAATCACTTCAGCCTGGGGGTTTAATTTTTAGATAAAATTAAGGGAGACAAATCCCAGCCAAACCATGCACCTTTTGGCCCTATAGATTATATTATAGGTTATATTGCATCCCACCATGCCATCCTGAGAAGAGAGGCTGGTCCATCCTCTTTGCTCCACCTTCATCACTCCTGGGGCCACAGGGGACACAGACACAGAAAATCTGTGTTGCTCACTGCTTTGCCTGGCTGACAGCACCCTGCAGATTCTTCCTTGCCCTTTCCTCGTGGGCCACATGGCTTGGGAAGGATGAACTTTCTCAGGGGCAGACAGTTGTAGTTGGTGGCTGAAACTGAGTTCCTGAAATTGAAGGGCTGTTAGGAACAGCCCAGCCAAAACCTAATGTGTATCGAAATACAGGAGCTGGAAGCCTGAATCCTTTGAGATCAATGAATCCTTCGAGGCTGATGATAAAAATGCTGTTGTCTTCGGCAGGGCCAGAGCACAAAGACAAACCCAGCTGTGTAACAAGGAGAAATTGTTCTCTCAAAGCATCAGGTCACTTAAAAGCGTGATTCCTGGCTGTGATCCCAACAATAGTGCACTTGGAGAGAGGACTGAGACACTAACACTGAGCAAGCTTGATACTTCATGTCTGGTTTGTTTGTTTGATGAAAAATTTTCAAGGAATGAATGAGAGAAGTAGTTCTTATTTTTTCTACTGCATAAATGTTGGAGAAAATAATTTCTCTTCCCTGTAATTAACCTTGGGGAGGAACTTCTGTGACAGGCATTTCACCCCAGCTGTCACTGAGAAAGAGGGATTGGAAGATGTAGAAGGGAAATAAGGAGATTTTAAAATAATCTAGATTCCATTTCTCTGTCAGTTGTGATTTAAAGAGAGCCTAACTGTCCACATCTCTTTGCCTGCAGACAAAACAAGGTACAACGTAGATCCCTTTAGAAGCACTTGAGGTGATTAAAAGAAAGGCTTTCACAGAACATATTTCCTTGAATAAACACCACTCTTATTCTCAACTTCTGCTCCAAGTACCCCACCACAGTGATCTCTGCATCTCCCAAAATGAATTTCATGTGCGGAAAAAACCCAACAACTTGTGGGTACAAAACACCGAGGAAAGCGGATCGTCCTCGTAGGTAGCACAAGGTTTCCAGGGAGACATGCAGCCAGCCTGGTTTTCATGGAAATGTTAAATATCCAGCTGCAAACAACCCCAGACACCCCCGGCCTGGAAAGACCTGCAGAGGCAGAGCATCCTGCTTGTGCCATGTTTTCATATGGATGCAAGCTTGGCTTTTAACCACTGTGTCCTAATGGATTAAACAACTCCACAAACAGCTGCTCTGTGGTGATATCAAGTGGGGACTGGATGAACTTATCAATTTAGATGGAACTGGGGAAGTTCTGCTAATGCACTTGAACAACAAAGGTGCACAGATGGCAACTGAAATGCTTAGGGAACTTCTTAAGAAAAATCCAGCTGAGCCTTATAAACAAATGTCTGTTGTAAAAAAGGCATCTAAGGAGTGAGGGAGAAAGACTCTGTCTCAACCACTTTAAATAAAATATTAATTTTTGTGGTCATCAGGGACCTGCCTGAAGCACAAGATGTTTGAGTTATCAGTATGGCTGTAGGGAGTAAAAAGGGAAGGCAAGATTTGCATGTGGCCCATCAGCGCTTGTTAAGGAAAGGGCAATTGGAAAGAAAAAAAAAGAAAAGAAAAAGGAAAGAAACCAGCTTTATACAATTCTTTCCTGCTTATTTTAGTGCGGGCAGGGGTGTTTTGTGCAGGCAAGCACCTTGTATGCATTCGCAGAGGCCTTTGAAGCTGCCCAAACACAAAACATCAGGCTGGCAGAGCTTGCCTCGCCTGACACGCACACGGGTAAGGGCAGGGGAAGGCAACAGCTTAGCTGATGGCTTTGAACTCATGCATGTACTTTCCAATTATTTAAACGGCCTGGCCAGATAAACATCAGCACCCAGGGATTGACATTAATATTCACCAGAACAAATGTTCCAGGTCTTCAGCCCATAACTTATTCAAACCAGTTGGCGGGGAACGGGGCTGCTGAACTCACGCTGCCTTCGAACCCAAAGCCTCCCGGGGAAGGGACTGGGCTGACCCCTCCACCTGTCCACATGCTCTGAGGGGATTCTGCCCCTCTGCCCCACTCAGGGGAGACCCCACCTGCAGGGCTGCCTCCAGCTTGGGGTCCCAGCACAGGAAGGATGTGGAGCTGCTGGAGAGAGTCCAGAGGAAGCATCAAGTTGTTCAGAGGGATGGAGCAGCTCTGGTATCAGGAAAGGCTGAGAGAATTGGGATTGTTCAGCCTGGAGTGGGCAAGCTCTGAGGTGACCTAATTGTGGCCTTCCGGTGCCTGAAGAAGCCTCCAAAACATGGAGAGAGACTATTTACAAGGGCCTGGAGTGACAGGACAAGGGGGAATGGCTTCACACTGCCAGAGAGTAGATTTAGAGTAGATAATGGGAAGAAATTGTTCCCTGTGAGGGTGGTGAGAGCCTGGCACAGGTTTCGTACAGAAACTGTGGTTGCTCCATCCCTGGAAGTGTTCCAGGCCAGGTTGGATGGGGCTTGGAGCAACCTGGGATAGTGAAAGGGTGGAATGGGATGGGCTTTAAAGGTCCCCTCCAGCCCAAACCACTCCATGTTTCTATGATACATGAACAAGGCAAACTGCTGGGTTTAAGTGATGTTTGAAAGGCCTGCAAGGGTGCTGCAGCATCAGAGGAGCTGTTCTCCTGCAAGATCTTGTTAACCAGGGACAAGGGGTTTATATTTTGTAGGGGACTGGAACAGGCTGCATCCTCGGAAGGCTTCCATCCCTGCTCCCCTCCTAGGGTGAACCAGTCCATCTCCACCTGAAGCCCGTGTTTCAAAACCAGGTCCCCATTAATGCTGGGACGATGCTGCTCTGCCTCCTGTCTCCTTGGACGAGTCCCTCCTTGGGCTGTGCACAGATCTAAGGGCAGCCAGGCCCTTCAAGGCATTCTGCAGTTCTTGCTGCCCACAGCAGGGTTTGAGGCCAAAGGAGTACCTAAGGCACTGATGAGTAAATGCTAATTAAATATAACTCATATTCTGGTCTGTGGCTCAGCAGGACACCCAGACATGGTCTCCACCAGAGAGATGGAACCATCAGATGGAACTGGCAACTTCTTCATTGAAAGTTCGTGCCAGGAGATGGTGCCCTGGGGCAGGGGTGAAGGGCACACATTCCAGGGTGATGTCCAGGGGCCCAGGCTCAGCCAAGCCCCACAATAAACCACTGAACCACCTCCTCTGGTCGCCTGATGGCTGTGTCAGACTTGTTGCACATTTGGTGGAAGGAGATGGAGGGAGAAGGAGGAAGGTGGGTTCTGCAGAGCACCAGGAGGAAGGGTTTGCTGTGGGTTACCAGAGTTACATTTTCCTTTATGTACTGGTTTTACTGACCTTTGCAAACACAGCCAGCGAGGAAAAAAACAAGAACACACTGAAATCATGGAACCATGGGATGGCTTGGGTTGGAAGGGACCTTTAAAGGCCATCCAGTCCAGCCATCCTGCAAGGAGCACGGACACCTCCAATACACTGAGAGTCCCTCTAAAAATTGATTTTGCTATAGTTTGAAATGATACAAGCCAATGGCAGGGATGTGTACTGACATTTCTGAAAGCCACATGACATACATTGTGCAGGGACTGGGGCCAGTGGTTTGAATTTTTATAGGTTAAGGGGTCTGTGTCTTCACTGCTTAATCACAGCCAGCCACATGTGGATAATAGGGACATCCTTGTCTTCTTTGGAGGCATACTAAAATCATTCACATGCTGTAAGATGGAGGAGTTATGCCATAATAATAAAAATTACTACATATGCTGTGCCAGTCAACTTCCCCTTAAAACCAAGCCCTTCCATGTGCTTTATTCCCTGGCATTCAATGTGAAAAGTATTTCCCATTTCTTTCTTTGAATCAGGACAGAAAATGCTGTCATGTCAGGGACAGTCAGGTGATTTTTTACTGTGGAAAGCAAAATAATTTCACTTCACAAACAGCCATGGGAGGCCTTACATCAGGTACTGTGCTGTTACCTGGAAATCAGCTCGACAAAAGGACTCCAGTTTCTCAGCAACCATAGGACTAATGCACTGGGCCTTCCTGTAAGCTTGCCACTTAGATTGGAGGCATTCCACGGGATAGGTGGAGACTTCTTTTAAGAAAAAAAAGAGAAATATATATTGATGCTCAGCTTTTTCGTACTTACATGCTAATGTATCAAATGCAGCATAATGGCCAAGAGCTGCAAACCATGGCCAAGCCAGGACTTCCTGAGGCCTGCAGAGCAGACCCACTCACACCAATGGGAGCTGGGGCTCTGCAAGCACCAGAGAACAGCTCAGAACACAAACAACTGAGAGCAAAACTTCTGCTCTCAGAGAAATCCATTAAAGAAAAGACTGGTGCCAAATCAAAAAAAGGCTGCACGACGGATTAGCTGGTGTATGAAACAGGAAAGAATGAATCGTGTGTTCACCTTTCCTGCACTCACTTTTTGGCACATCCCACCTGTCCCCCATGGACTGGAAGGAGATCAGGTGGATTTGTGGGTACACAAAATGTTACCCCAAAGAATTGGACTCAGTGGTTTTAGCACAGGTTTTTTCTTCAATTGCATATAGTCACAGATTCATTCTCTTTCTTTATACACTGAGCTGACTCAGAAGCTAATCCACAGGGTATTTAGTGCAAATAGCTTCTGACAATAATCAGAATTCCAATTCCATGGCAATCCTAACCTGTCATATCCAGTATGAACCAAATATCAAGATCTTACTCTCACTGTTAAGTCACAAATTTTATACTTGGAAAAGGCTTTGCAGGTTTTAGGAACACACAGTGGTTGGCCTGATCTTATTTGCCAGCCATTCTTAGAAAAGAAGAAGCTGTATATAATATTTTGCTGTCTAATTATGAAGTCCAATTTAGTGGTCTGTCTGCTGCTCTCAGGCACTGATGCTTGTATTATAGTAAAAGCTGAAAAGTGCCTTTACAGTGCATTGTTTAGTAAAGCAGAGAGAAGCATTGGTCAAGCCACTCTGAACAGCAGAGGTGTCCTCCCCCTCAGGCTACCAGTCCCCTTTTCTCCTTCTCTGTGGTTCTTGTGCAGTCTCCCTCCTTATTCTGGACTTTCCTGAGATCCTGAGAAGCCCCCCAGCTTTTGTCTTAGGAAGGAGGGTCTAAGCACATAGGTATATCACATAATCATGGAATCATGGAATTATTTGAGTAAAAATAAAGATCATCCCACCCCATGCCACAGCAGGGACACCTTGCACTGACCCAGGCTGCTCCAAGTCCTGTCCAGCCTGGCCTGGGACACTGCCAGGGATCCAGGGGCAGCCCCAGCTGCTCTGGGCACCCTGTGCCAGGGCCTGCCCACCCTCCCAGCCAGCAATTCCTAATTCCCAATATCCCATCTGTCCCTGCCCTCTGGCAGTGGAAGCCATTGCCTGTGTCCTGTCCCTGCAGGCCTTGTCCCCAGTCCCTCTGCAGCTCTCCTGGAGCCCCTTTAGGCCCTGCCAGGGGCTCTGAGCTCTCCCTGGAGCCTTCTCTTGTGCAGGTGAGCAGCCCCAGCTCTCCCAGGCTGCCTCCAGAGCAGAGGGGCTCCAGCCCTGTTGCTAAGGCCTGTATTTGTTGGGATTTTTTCACCGGAGTGCATCGGGCCCAATTCCCAGCTGTGTTTCACTGAGAGCTGCAGTGATCCAGAGACATTCAAGAGCCTCTCACATCTAGGACAGGTTTCCAGGAAAACAAGTGAACTCCAGAGACGCAGCAATGGAAACAATAACCCAGTTCTGGATTTGGGAAATGGACGAGGGCTTATGTCCGGAAACAGGGTGGAGGCATGAGGGGCTGATGCCACCCAGCAGGGAGCCACTGCTCTGAGAGGATGGGGATTGTTTGCTCTGGTTGCTTTCCAAAGTCATTCCGATGACTCGGAGGTGGGGGGATTTCAAGGAAACATTTGAGATGCTCATCCAAACCTTGTTTTAAAACATGGCTCAGCAAAATGACCCCCCGTTTCACACGGGAAGGCTGCTCAGTGCAGGGCAGGGGAAAGTGCTGGAGGCAGAGAAGAGGCCATCAGGCATCTGGGGCCACCAAAAGCCAGCAGGATTTTCCAACATCCTCCACCAGGTGCTGGAAGTAAAAATATGAAAAGTCTTTGGGGTGCAGTATGACCCAATTAAAATAAAAAAATAAAACAAATCCCTAATTAACTGTGCTATTAAAGGTCCATCCCCTTCTCTGGAGGAAGGATCAGCATCTTCTATGATGGATGCTTGCTAATAAATCAGGAGGGCTTTGTTCATTTGCCAGCTCCCCCACAGGCTGTCTGGGTGGTCTTCCTGTGAGTTAAATCTCTTTAACCTCAGTATCTCTATCTGCGAGATGGGTAGGAAAAATATATATTTCCTCTATATTCCCTTCTCCCCTTTAATGTCAAACTCCTATAGAAATGTAAAACAATTAAGAAACCTGAGGTGTTGCTGCTATTTTTTGCATAGCAAAAAACCAAAACTCCTGGGTGATGAGGTCTTTTAGACTTTGTTGCCACATAGATTTTTTTTTAATATAGAGGGGATCCAAGAGGGGAAATGGGCAAAAACTGCCAGATCCTGAATGGGACCCCTTCTTAAGAGGAGGATTTGGGCAGAACTCTCCCATCAACAGACTGGTAATCTCCTGCCTAGACAGGATGTCAGGAACTGTCTGGAAACATCTCATCCTACCTTGGGTATGGCAGGCACAGGAACACCATGACCTGCAGTGGACAGCCAGGCTTCAGGGTGCTTATTAAACCCACTCAAGTTTCCCAGTGCTCACTAAGCCAGGGCTCACTCCATCTCCTTATTATTGTATAGTTTTACCTGATCTTGGGTTTTAGCTAATTGCTTTTTACCTTGGATTACCTGGACAAGGTTTTTATGTAACAGTTCTTACTGAGATGAAAAACATGAGAGAAGGGAACGTGGGCCCTGCAGGTTGGTACTTAGGTGGCTCTGACGAGAGTGTGGTCAAGAACGTTGTACAAAATGGCAAATCTGAGCATCCACGGTGTCCGCTGAGTCAAAGAGATGTGGCTTAAGCCACAGAGGAAACCATACAGAGGGAACTGGATTTGTTTTTCAAAGCAGCCAGTCTAGACATAATTTTGCCACCTTGCACCTTTATATTCTCCTGCTTCCCTCTTACTGTGCTTCAGGGAAAATGTCAAGATTGCATTTTGTTGTGTTCTATCATCAGTCCCACAATTTCCCAATGCAAACTGCAAGGTGTTAGCAAACAGTGAAAACAGCAAAAATGCTTCACTGCTGTTGTGAAAGCATAGGTATAATGTATCTATTTACTGAATTACAGAAAATTCCTTTCCTCCTGCAGCTGAGTGTTGGCAAAATTGGTCACTTAATTCTGAAAGAATTAATTTCTCTCAAAGAAAGTAACAGCAATTACTTCAATGTCATGGCAACACACACCAGCACTGTGTGAGATGTCTCTCACCACCTCCTCACTGCACTCTCCTCTTGGAAATAAAAAAAAAAACCAAAACCAACGTTATTTTGGCAGCAGTTTAGCACTGAGGTGTCCTGGGGAAGCATTACCCATGGTACCAGGTGTGCTGGATTTGGGGTTGCATCTCCAGTGAGCATCATTTTGAGCACCCTTCAGGCAGCTGCCTCTGCTCTGCCCCTCCCTGTCTGCTGCTAAAATCCTCCCCAGAGCATGCACAGAGCTTTTCAGACAAGCAGGCTCTGAAACAGCACAGGACCAACGTTTTGTGCATCTCAGCAGCCATCTCACAGGATCGAGGGCTTCAAGGGGCTTTGCTGGGTGGTGCAGGGATGACCAATGTGGGTGTGGGGGCCCAGGCTTTTGGCTTTGCCGTGTGAGAGTAAATGCAAATTATCTTGCTCTCCAAGCTAATGGGAATAAAATCCTTATAGGCCATAAATTACACTGAGTCTCTCTAGGATCCACAGCTCACCCTCTCAAAAATCAGCTCTCTTGCCTTTGGCCAGGGCTCAGTCAAACGTATGGGTGGAGTACGGGTGGATTCCCAATGATATCATGGAAGGATGTGGGTTTGCCTGCAAATTCCTGTGTCTTCTCCTGAGCTAATTTCACTCTTTGTTTACTCTTATCAGGACTTCTGCAGCCAAGAATTAATTAGCAGCACTGCCTTAGTACATTGGGGTCCTACCAGTTCAAGTCATTGTATGCACACAAAGCCAAGAAGATTTGCACAGCCTAAAACAATTTTTTAAAAGGAAGTCACTACTAAGCAATATTACTGGTTGAAAAATCAGCTAATTATACCAGCAAAAATAAACACTGAAGGAGAGAGCAACTCTCCAGTTTCACCATATATAAAGCAGGCAGTGATAGTGCTTTGGAAGTAGATGCTTTTGTAAGGACTTTGACATTTTTAGTTGCTGAAGAGCTTTCTGTCTGACTGCCCTCCACCCATGCCAGGTACCTGGATAGGTCAGGCCAGGGAGCCTCACTTAATGCATTGCCTGGGGCTGTGCATTTTTGCTTTTGTTCTGGTTTTTGTATGGGTTTTGTTTTGGTTTGGGTTTTGGGTTTTTTTGGTTTTTGTTTGTTTGTTTGTTGTTTGGTTGGTTTTTTTCTTTGTTTGGGTTTTTAAAATTGTTTTTTAAGAAGGATAAAAAAAAGTCCAAACAGAGTACTTTGTAACACAGCACTAATTCAGTTACTTGAAGTGAGACACGCGGAGGTTATTTGCTTCCTGTAGTTACTAAAGTAAATAAATGGCGTGTAGATTAAGTGCTGGGTGATGAAGGCAACCTTGTACAATATCCCCCGGCAGACGCTTACATTTCCCAGATAAGATACAAGCCGAAAAGTCTGATGAGCTACAGGCTTTCACATGAAACTACTACAACTACCACTACTAAAAATACCACCTAGCCATACTTGCTAAAATAAACATTTATATGCACAGATAATCCCCACGCTTCGATGTACAAACCAGCGGGTGGTGGAGAACGGCTAGAAAAAGCTGTGCCAGAGAGTGCTGTACCTGCAGGGCTCCTTTCAGGGGCTCTACTCTGGCATCATTCCAAACTATTGACAGGAGCTGGGACACCTCGGGAAGTGGGAGAAAATTCAGGCTGCACATCCCAAAACAAACAACCAGCAAGAACAACAACAGAAATAAAGGGCCATGCTGCCAGGGCTGGAGCCCCTCTGCTCTGGAGGCAGCCTGGGAGAGCTGGGGCTGCTCACCTGCACAAGAGAAGGCTCCAGGGAGAGCTCAGAGCCCCTGGCAGGGCCTAAAGGGGCTCCAGGAGAGCTGCAGAGGGACTGGGGACAAGGCCTGCAGGGACAGGACACAGGCAATGGCTCCCACTGCCAGAGGGCAGGGACAGATGGGATATTGGGAATTAGGAATTGCTGGCTGGGAGGGTGGGCAGGCCCTGGCACAGGGTGCCCAGAGCAGCTGGGGCTGCCCCTGGATCCCTGGCAGTGTCCAAGGACAGGCTGGACAGGGCTTGGAGCAGCCTGGGTCAGTGGAAGGTGTCCCTGCCCATGGCACGGGGTGGGACAGGGTGAGCTTAAGTTCCAACCCAAACCGCGCCGTGATTCTATGCAATTTCTTTTTTTTACTTTTTTTAGGCAGAAGAAAAGCTTTAGTAAATATTTTCACATCATAATTTTCATGCCGATGAGAGCATCAGACCAAGATAATAGGAGTCTCATTTCCTCTTAGGAAACTAAATGAGAAATGAGGCTTGGAGAGAAGCTCACGAAGTCAGCTACTCTGTCACCCAGCTCCCTGGGAGATTACCCACAGGAAACAGGTTTCCCTTTTCTTCAGGGACAGTGTGCTAGGAAGCTCTCCTGGAATAAAAGCCCCCTGCCAGTGAGCTCCCACCTCCATGAATTTCTTCTCGAGACAAAGGCCATGTTCCATGTATGGTAGGTAGACATGTTTAGCCATAAAGATGTTTCTGGCCTACAAAAGGTATTTATTTATTTTTCTGAAGTGTGGGAAGGTGGGACATTTGTCTGGCATTCATTTGCCAGACAAAATCAACTCTAGAATCCAAAACATTTTAGTGTAGGACACCAGAAGCCAGTCAAGTAACCTATTCAAGTGTTCTATGTGATAATTTGAGTTCCAGACTGCTTAGGGTGGAAAGAGACCTTGATGTCATCACTGCCAAGGGCCAGGACACTTTTCCCCAGACCAAGTCACTCAAAGCCATGTTTCTGCTCAGTCAAGACTACGAATATTGTTTCATTTGGGTAT
>VZSE01002707.1:234-15925 GCA_013398275.1 Promerops cafer | reverse complement strand
ATTTGGGTATTTTGCAACACTTTAACTCTGTTTTTCTGCCTATCTTTTTTTTTGTGCCTGGGATGGGAAGGCAGCACCATGGCCTTGAGACAAAACAGTACAGCCCCTGGAGCCCAAGATGATTAGCTGTAAGTGCTTACACAAGAAGGGCTCATCAGGTAGCTCTGAATGAAAAACATGCCAAAATCATGTACTGAGGCTCATTACATACAAACCTCGAAAAAAGATAAGCCAGCCTAACCATCTGCATACATATGTCATACAATTGTACATGCAGTTTGGGTTTTGCTCTTAAATCCTCCTGTCCCCAAAAAAGAAAATGAAGTTAACTCTAAACATGTTTCTTTTTCTACTAGAAACGTCTAAATTGGAAAGTCCTTGAGCAAGCTGTTCCTTTTCGATTCCAAATCTTAAAGCAAATAAAACCATCAATGCCCCCCAAAAATTAGCAATTGAATTGCAAGAAGGAAATGCAAGGAGACAGGTCGCCCTTCAATACTAGGTATTTATTTTCTTGTATTAAGTGTTCCTAGTAGACAAGTGAAAGAAAATAGCTCAATTTTTGCCTTTCACAATGTCACTTCTAAGAATCATTTTTTCAGTTCCAGGAAAGATCAATCACATTATTGCTGGCAGTAAGTAGCACTCCCACAAGCTGTTAAATTCTTTACCTGCAGACAAGTGGCTCTTGAATAGCTAAAAAACCCTGTTTCCTGCCTTTTGAAGATATGAAAGGGACTCAAAAGGATTATGAAATCACTGTAGCAGATAACCTTCAGACAGCAGCATCATCAAAAGGCAAGGATAAACAACGAAATTCATCCAGCATCTAACAGTGCAACGTCACTGTGTTCCAACTGGAGAAGAATGGCCTTCAGCAAAGCCAGGGTCTACAAGGAGTATTCTTGGTGAGTATAAAGAAAGGATATATCATGACTGGCAGCAGTAGTATATACATTAATATGAATATATATGGGTGTCTTTAATAGCACATGGCACTTCAGAGGAAAGAAACCACAAATCCGGGGTAAAAATTAACAAAAGTGCCAGTGTGATACAGTAGTGTATTTCTCAATTTAAAATAAAAATATCCTGCAGTCTAGACTGGGAGTCTGGGGCCAAAAACTCTTGGGGTCACCCTCTCCAGAAGAGACAAGCTTGCTCTCAAGGAAGTGCAGACAGGGTCTGTTTGTTGTGCATATCCTACAGTCACATATGACCACCTGAAAGGATTTTTGATTGGTTACTCTTCCATTAAAATCCTTAAGTCCAAGTCCTATGCACAAGGTATGCACTGGGACTGAAATTGGGCTGCCCCTCTTCCTTCCCTGGACTTTCTCCTCAGGATCTCTGCCCTTTGTTGCCCACGTCCCTCATAGCTGGCCCATGATTACCTATCTTCCAGCAAAGTCTCCATGAGGGAAACAAGGTGCTTGTGGTGTTGCACAGACCAAAAACAAATGTCCAGGCAGGGACACCTCTATCTTTAAAGATGTTCTAGCCACAACAAAAGCTGTAAGTACTTTCAAACTCCTCCTGATATCTGTAAAAATTGAGGATGCTCTACCTCCCACAGGGAGTAAGTGTTGTGTCCAGGCTTATTAAAAGTACTTTAGCTTATTTTGAGATCTCATTTTAAATAATCTCACTGGACACTTGCTTTGACTGTGTATACTGGGTTTGCACAGCGTTCCACAGAGTGTGGGACTACAGCATGAGCACTAGGTAACTCAGTCCTCTGCTTCTGTCTTCATCTTACACATAACATTTTGAAAATTCACAAGAAAACCATAATTAGTGTTATTTATGATCTGTCAGTGTTAGCACCCTCACAATCCTGGAGGATTTCTTCTTCCTCAAGAGGCAGCAGTTCCTGCCCCATGGATGGCTCAGCATCCAGGTGGGTGGGGATGACAAGGGAGGGCCATGGACCAACAGCTTGGAAGTGAAAAGGAGATGGTCAGCTGGTCAGACTTGAGGTTTGACCGACAGGGCTCATGAGTATCAGCAAAAATATCCTCCCAGTAGTGTGAACTTTGATTTCCAACACAGAGAGATCCTCCTGCACTTGTAGCTCGTGCCACTTGGGAGAGGGGTTTGAACTACACAGGAGGGGGAGTTTAGAAGTCAGTACCAGGTGTATTTCCTGAGCAAGGAGTGTCTGGGTGCCGTGGTACAGTTCTGCTGCTAACTCCTCTGAGCAGAGACAACACCAATTTCTGCCCTGACCAACCTCACCTGGAAGGCTAAATCTGCAGAAAAGGTATTAATTAAGAGCTATTCACCTCGAGCCAGACTTGATAAGTGTTTGCCCCAATGACCAAACCAAAAAAAGGGCAGATCAGGCACTCTGCAAACTCTCCATGAGCAGAGCTACTCAGGGCAGTGAAATACGTGATGGCAAACAGTAAATTTTCATATGTCCTTTGATCACAGTCCAGATGCTGCTCTGTCTGTGTCATCCACATCACTCCATGACCCAGCTCTGGATGAGTGAAGCTGAGCAAAGGACAGCCTGTGCTTGAGTTCCCAGAGGATGAACCATGCACCAGCAGGTAACAGCAAGCCAAAAATTTGAGATTAACATTCTGATGGCTCATATTTTGTCCGTCATCACTGACGGAGGACTTGCAGAAAGATGTCTCACCTGCAGTGACAAATGAACTCATGCTTTGAAGCTAACAGCTTCCCTTGAATTGCTCTCATTATTCTATACCTTAGACTGCCAATGCTGTATGTACATCTTCTTTTGAGCCAAACCTACCAGAACAACTGGATTTTATATTATATCACAAAGTGGCAGGATGATATAATGATAACTTTTCCACAAGGCCTAGAAGGGATCATCATACTTTATTTTATGATCAACGGGTCATTCATCTATATCTGCTTTGAAGCCACAATAGACTTTTTGCCAATCACTAATAGAAACTAAATAAACACAGCCAAACAGTGTCATCTATCTGTGCGGTGAGTAATTGTGAGGGGTTCCTCTTTAAATAGATGCTTAAGTAAATATAGAAATATCATTTTACAAATGCTGGCTCAAGAAGAGGTGCTGGGGAACTACAAAGAAGGGACATCTCACTTAGGTATGTACGTATAGAAGTGCAAACGTGGTCCTAATGCTATCATCAAGCACATAACAAAAGAATTTAATTTGGCTTTTATTGCCCCCCGTGTGCATTCTTCAGTGTACTGTACTCATGATGGAAAAGTGTCTTTCTATTTCCAAAGCCTCCTTCACAAAAACGACCTTTTTATTGAATGTTTTCATTCTAGCGGGCAGCACTTTATTTCCCAAGGAGGCTGTTGGGGGACTATTTCATATATAAGAGTTTGTGTGATGGTTACAACACATATGATGACAGGTTATAATGCAGATGTATGATCTTTCTAGACCCTCTCTCTGTCTCTGCCTATGTCTGTGTTTATTAATGACCCTGTAGCTCTGAGCCTGAAGCACTGGGTGTTCTGGCTGACGCAAGTTATTTTGCTCTCAAGGGCAATCCTCCCTCTTGTGTCCTTGAGGCACAGCATTCACCCTCACCTCTACACCTGCTGTGTCAGGCTGTGCTGTGGGTCCAGAGGTGTAGGTTTCTCAGTGCCATATGGAGCTCCCTGCTACCTGCAGCACAGCAATTTAAATATTAAGGATGCGTTGGTTTGGAAAGTTCAGCTCTCGGTGAGCAATACTCAATTAACTGCAGGAACAGGGAAGTAGAAATCGGGAAGAGGAAGCAATGGGGAATCATAAAGGGTTTCAAATGCTTTTGTAATTGTCTGCAGATCAGACGCGGGGCTGGTGACTCCTATTGATGCCTGCCACCACAAAATCACGATGGCTCACCCGGCCACCTGAGTAGGACTGAAAGATTTATCTCCACACAAATAATGGAGATGGTGGTGGAGAGGGAACCGGCAGACATGAAAGACAGTGGAGCACAGGAAATTGCTTCCAGGCAACTTTGGCTCCCAAATCTGTAGAAAGAAGGAAACAGGTCTCCTAGGGTTTCTGGTGTTTGAGCATTGACTGTCATTGTATTTCTGCTGTTCTTCTTCACCTCCCCTCCACAGCTCAGTCCCTTCAACCTCTACAACTCACAGCCTCCTCTATTCCTATCAGTGAAACTCTTGAACCAGAGAGGAAGAAACACAGACCTTTTGCAATACCTCTGCCACTGCAAAAAAAAATGAGTTGCCAGGAGATAAGGAGTCAGGATTCCTGGGACTTGCACCCACAGAGAAGGAGATGGCAATAGGACACAGGGTTTTGCAGGAGGATATCCCAATTTCTTTAGTTGCCAGGGGCTCGGAGCTTGGAAGGATTACTTGGTGAAATGGCACATCATTCTTTGTGTTCTATCAAATGGGGTCATGCAGTCACTTTTTTAGTGAAATGGCTGCTTTGTGACTGCCTGCAGACACTCAGTGGCAGCTGTGACCAGAAGTATGGGCTGGGCACAGCCCAGACTGTGGGCATCAGGGCAGGGGGGATTCTGCCCCTGTGCCCCTGTGCTCAGGTGAGAGCCCACCTGCAGAGCTGCCTCCAGCCCTGGCTCCAGCAGCACAAGGACGTGGAGCTGCAGAGGAGGCCACGGAGATGCTGCCAGGGCTGGAGCCCCTCTGCTCTGGGGGCAGCCTGGGAGAGCTGGGGCTGCTCACCTGCACAAGAGAAGGCTCCAGGGAGAGCTCAGAGCCCCTGGCAGGGCCTAAAGGGGCTCCAGGAGAGCTGCAGAGGGACTGGGGACAAGGCCTGGAGGACAGGGTTAGATGGGATATTGGGAAGGAATTGCTGGCTCTGCGGGTGGTGAGGCCCTGGCACAGGTTTCCCAAAGCAGCTGTGGCTGCCCCTGGATCCCTGGCAGTGTCCAAGGCCAGGCTGGATGGGGCTTGGAGCAACCTGGTCTGGTGGAAGATGTCCCAACCCACAGTAGGGGGTGGAATGCGATAATTTTCAAGGTCCATGGCAGGGGGTGGAATGGGATGATCTTCAAGGTCCTTTCCAACCAAAACCTTTCTGACTCCATGAAAACAGCTGCTCCCAGCTGGGCAGTGGCACCATCTCCCCTGTGCAGCTGCAGACCTCCCAGGATGCACTCGTTGGTTGGGTCCCAAAGCAGCGATCCCCAAAACAAACCTGTCTGAGCTGCTGCATCCCTCACCCATGCCTCACCCCGTGTCCCACCTGGACCACCCAGCTCCCTGGGCATCTCCTGGGGGTGAGCAGGCTTCGCCCATGGGTGTATCACCCACACTGCAGTGGGTGACTGGGAGAACGAATTGTACTCTGAAGGGGTTTTTCTCGTCTCAGAGACCCTCAGGAGATACTAAAAAATATTAGACCAGAATTCTGGCTTTCTTCTGTCAAAATATATGTGAGGTGAATGCCACCTAATGCATCGTCCAACCGGACAAGTGCCAATAGTGAAATAAATGTTTTCAATCAGTGTCAAACTGTGTATGAAGCATTGAGTTTTTCCTATCCAGCCTGGTGAGCAGAGATGAAATGCCTTGGCAGATGCTGGAACAGAAATCCACACTGCCCTCAGGGGTGCATATAATGGCATGGGATTTCTGTACATTACAACATTCCTTTAACACCATGTCATCTAATGACAGACTTTCTTCTCTTTTTTGGGGGGTAGGGAGACAGAAATTAGGTTTGTTATATGGTTTCCTCCCTCTTAGCTGTTTCTGGGTTTAGTTTTCAGATAGACCATGGATTACATGTTAACTGTGAATAAAAAAAATTAGTTCTGCCTTGCAGTGGGTGCCCTTTGGAGTCTGGGAGGGGAGAAACTGCACCTTCTGACTGCCAGTAGCTGAACTGTGCTGGAGTAATAACACATGGAGGTAATAACCTGTTAGTAAGCACAGTCATAGCTGCATAACCTTAGGAATGGGGGTGGCCCAGGTGAAAAGGGTGTTGGGGAACAGAGTGGGCACAGCATGTGGCAGCATGGAGGTGGCAGTGGGTGGGGCTGACAAGGGTGAAGGGTGGCAGGAAGAGGAGAAAGAGGAGGATGGTGAGGAAGAGGAAGAAGAGGCAGGGAATCCCCAGCCCCAGGGATCCCACTGAGGCTGAGACTGGCATGGCCTGAGCAGGGCAGCACCACAGGCTGAGGAGTTACTGTGTGTTCTGTAATGTCCCACTGCCAAGGCACCTCCAGTGCTGGGGACAGCTCTGGGCCCCTCAGGACAGGAGAGACACCGAGGGGCTGGAGCGTGTCCAGGGCAGGGAACGGAGCTGGGGAAGGGGCTGGAGCCCCAGGAGGGGCTGAGGGAGCTGGGAAGGGGCTCAGCCTGGAGAAAAGGAGGCTCAGGGGGGACCCTGTGGCTCTGCACAACTCCCTGACAGGAGGGGACAGCCGGGGGGGATCGGGCTCTGCTCCCAGGGAACAGGGACAGGAGGAGAGGGAACGGCCTCAGGCTGGGCCAGGGGAGGTTCTAGTTGCAAATTTGGGAAAAATTCTTCCCTGAAAAGAGCTGTCCAGCCCTGGCACAGCTGCCAAGGGCAGTGGTGGAGTCCTCATCCCTAGAGGGATTTAAAGGCTGTGTGGATGTGGCACTTGGGGACAGGGGATAGCAGTGGCCTGGGCAGTGCTGGCGCAATAGTTGGACTCAATGATCTTGGGGGGGCTTTTGCAACCTAAAAAATTCTGTAATTTTATACATATTACCACATGTTTCCCATTGTTCAACTGCAAGATGCTCCGGAGCTGTGGCATGGTTCACATCCTTTATCCCAGGGCTGCATCCCAGCCAGTGCTGTGTGAGCCCTAATGGGGACAGAGGGTGTGGGTTGCAGCAGGACTCTGTAGGCAGGGAGGTAGCACTTGCAATAGTTCAGGTGTACAGAAAATGAATCCTTTCTTCTGAGACACTGAGTAGTTCTGTGTTCCCGGTAAGTCAAAGCAATTAAGAGAGCTTTCTGGCTTTACTTAATCTAATTTACCACATTTTTCTGTAATGAATATGTTACAGAATAGCTTAACTAGTCCGGACTAAAGGCACTTTCAGAGCAGTACCAATTTACCTTACCTGCTGCTCTGCAGACTGACGTGAGACAGAGGGAGGTGATGCACTGAGACTCAACTTAGGGCTCGCCAGAGGGATCAGGACAACATGTCATGATGTTTCTAGCTGTGACCTGAGAAGCTGAGACCTTGCTGTCTGTCCTTTTTATCATTGGAAGTGTCCAAGGTCAGGTTGGATGGGGCTTGGAGAAACCTGATCTAGTGGAAGGTGTCCCTGCCCATGGCAGGGGGTGGGACTGGATGGGCTTTAAAATCCCTTCCAACCCGAACCATCCCAGGATCCTGTGATCTTCCCATCGGACCCAGTGCTGGTGGAGAAGCCCTGAGAGCTCTGAACCCCGACTGACAGACACCCTTTGGAGGTGAGGCTACTCTTTGTAGGAGTCAGTAAGATATTGAGAAACCCGAGTTGCTGACTTCCTAGCACATCACCATAAACAGAGGGAGTAATAGTAATAATAATAATAATACTTAGCACTTAAGGACAATAGCTGTCGGGGCTGTGAATGAGGTGGTTCTTGCAAAGCTCTGTTTATGGTGCCTGTGATATCAGAAAGTCTGGCAGGAGGTCTGCTGCTCAGATTTCTTAAGGGCTTTAGGAGGTGGTAATTGTCTCACTTTTGCTTTAAACACAGTGTTAATTATGGTTTTAAACAATGGCTGTAAAGTCATCCTTTAATTCTTTGTGAAGTGCTCTTCCCTGTCTCTGTGATTTGGGAGGCAGGTGAGTTTTGGAAAAGCACTGGGACAAGGTCACAGTTAAGTACCTTCACTAGGACCAGAAAACAAATAAAAACTTTTCAAATTTTTCTGATTGTAATTGATACACTTTAATATCTAAGGTGTTTCTCTGAACTCGAAGGCACAGTTAGTGTAGGATCCATTACAGTGAACTTTTCCTCTTTGCTGTAAATCAGTTTTCTTCTCTATTCCATATGTTGAGTTGGGTGGTTTGACTTTGTGTCATTAAATTATGTCAGCAGACCCCCAAAAATCATAAATTGAAAGAAAGGGTGTCTCCAATACAATTTGGATATTTCAGACCTAAAGTTACTTTTATGTATTTGAAAAAAACCTCAAATATTAACACATATGGGAGATGGTGAGCCATGTTCTGCAATCTCTAGAAGAGCCACAGGTATCTCAGCCAGTACAGCTGTTTTTACCTCCTCACAGAATATGTAATTTTTCCTCTCAAATGAGAAGAACATGTCTGGGCTTCCTTTAGATTAATCATTGCTATCAGATGGCATGCCTTCTTCCCTCCAGATAAAATGAATGTGCAGGTTTGGGTAATGTGCTTTTGAAAATCCAATCTTTAAATTACACTTTACTTCTAATACTTCTTTTTTTTCTTCTTCACTTTATGCAATTTGGATTGTGAAATCAGGGAAGTCAGTTCCTGTCCAATCCTATATTTCTTCTTTACCTGAAACTCCCTTACTTGAGGCTGAAATAGGTTTTCTCATCCTGAAGGTAGTGACTATCAGACAGAGTTTCAGTTTTATTTTAGTGCTAGATACTCCCCCATTCTCAAGCAATTTCCATCGCCTGGAAATTTCAGAGAAAAAATCAATTCCCAGCAGGTTGCTTTTCCTGGAACTAAGCCATGTGCAAGACTGTCATGAAAGCATTTCTGTTGGGTTTAATATTTGTAAAAAGTTATTAAAGAATCCCAACCCTACATTTAGACAAATGAGGACTTTTCAATTATCTGTTTTAATACACCGGCTCTACTAATTCATAAATTATTGGGTATGAAGAGCTATTCCTACTGTCTAGACTACCCACCTGAGTAACTCGGGGCAGAAAGACTCCCTGCACCCGTACAGGTTTAAACCAGCTGGAGCTCATCTGCTGAATACCACCAAAACCTCATTTCACAATTATTATTGACAAAACATCCACCACAACCAGTGGTTAATTACTCCACCTGGATCATTACTGTTGAAAAATGATGCTTCACTTCTCAATTGTGTCCTCCTAGCACAGCACCTACCTTTTCTTTTTTTCACCCATGCGGGTATTTCGTGACCAAGTCATTGCAGATAAAAGACATTTCTTGTCTCAGCTATCCTGATTTTGAAGCATCTTTTAATTATTTGCATGCATCTTCTCCCTTCTCTCTCACACACCTCAAAAAGGCATATCATATGTAAGTCCAAAATATTGTTACCTAGATCTATAATGCTCCCAGAGAGCTGGAATATGAAGAAGCACCTAATAATTTTGTTATTTTAAGTGAGTATTTGTATTGGATTTGAGGACAAGAAATCCAAACTGTGTTCCTTGAAGCAGCCTGTTGTGCAGTGTAACTCTGATACTCCACATGTAAAAGGTCAGGGCTTCATAAAGTCCTTGATTGCAGATGTCTGATAGTTGGATTATTTTTTTATGTCAAGCTGTAGGTCAGAAAGAGGAACACTGATGCTGAACAACTCACCATAAACATGAGAATTTTCTCTTTACAACAGGCCAGTCCCTGTCTCTGACTGGACAAAATTCCCATTAGCGTCACTGGGAATTTTGCTTGGTAAAGTCTGTGAAAAGCATAGGCTGTTATATTGCCATCTGTGAGGACATGACTAATGTTTGAGGGAGAGAAATCAGCTCCACAGTGCATCTGGCCAGGCCACTGCAATAAATACAGAGAGACACATAAATGATGGTAAGGTTACGACCTATCCCATTAAAAAGGAAGGAACTCCAAAATTACACCCCTACCTGCCAGCAATAGGAAATACAGAAGCTGGAGTTTTTCCTCTTGCTTTGCTTGCTACTCTCCCATCCCTTTTACAACTATTTCCTTCTACCAGAAAGGGTTTGGGGTGGTTTTGTTTGATTTTTGTGAGGATGTTGTGGGCTACTCCCTCTGGTAAACTGATCTGCAGGGCAGTGACACCTCAGTCTCCTCTTCTGGGTAAGAGGAAGGGCACATCCCTGCCTTGTGGCTGCATCTGAGCAGCCCATCTCTCAGGAGCTGATAAATCCCCCTAAAGCCAGAATTCAGGGATCAGCTTGATAACATTAGGACTAAAATGCTGCTTTTAAGTGATGGACACCCCACCCTTCCCCAGTGCTCCTGGGCATTGGTGTTGCAATGTTGTATATGCCAGAGCCCAGGAGGCAGTGGATCCTCACTTGGGATGCACCCTGAGGTCCTAGAATTGTGGAAGCACAGAGTAGTTTGGGTTGGAAGGGATCTTAAAGATCCTCTGGTTCCAATCTCCCTGCCACCGGTAGGTCTGCAGGTAAATGTGGCTGAAACCAGGAAGTCTCAGTCTCCTCTGAGGTGTCAGGAGGAGGAATCATAGGGTAACAAATGCCCCTATTTCTCATGTCAGCCCCAGCTCTTTCCATACACCCCATTGTCTGATCCAGAGATCCCCATAGGTAACTACAGGTAACTACAAATAAAACATTGCAGTTCATACAAATGTACTTACTTGAAATAAAGAAGATTTTGATTTAACTACTGAAACTGAAATACTGAAAAAGGGATACCAGCTATATGGCCCACATGTGCTTATCTTTAAAGTGTTCCAGCAGAGCCACTTTGCTGTTACAGAAAGAAAAAATTCACTTTTTGAGAGCTTACACACCAAAACAAATCTGAAAACCTATACTACTAATTTGGACATCTGAAACACAGAAGTACAGGTACAATACAAATGAAGAGTTACAACTAAGGTGGTGCATTAACATCGCATATTTTATATTAACAATGAGTCAGACTCTGCTAGATCCTAAGGAGCTAGTGCAGGCAAATGCCAAAGGCACTGGGATCTCTGGGTTGGACTGCTGGAGGAAGAAGCCAGCCTTTTTCTCAGTGTAGCATGTCCCAGCTAAAGGGATTTTCAAGCTTTCCTTTATCTGTAAAATCAAGTATTGCAGCTCCATTCCTCCCCTTTACATCTTCCCTCCAACAGCCCTGTGTCTCCTCTGCCTGGCCTGTGGCTCCCAAATGACACCGTGTTCTCCTGCTCAGCTCCATCACCAAACCCTCCCAGACTGTCTGACCTAAATCCCTCTCACCTCCTGGTCATAAATCCCACTGGTGACATTCATCAGGAGCTGGGCTGACCCTTGGCTCCACTGGTGACACAGCACTGCTGCCGCGGGTTATCTGAGGGACAAGAGGTGTGGCAGCTCTGTGGACACTGAGTATGTCAGTGAGTGACCACTAGAAAGGCCATGGAGGGCAGGCACTGCTCCTGTGGCCCAGCTTGGCTTGTCATGGTCATGGGACACCAGATCCTTTTTGACAGTGGCACTTTCCCTCTGGCAGCAGCCCATGTTCACTCTTCCTTTCCCTGCAGCACACTGGGTCCTGATCCCTGCACCACCTACATCCCTCTCTGATGGATGTAGTTACACCAGCATCTTGCACTGCAAGCAGCAAAATCTCCTGCTAAAATTAGGGAGACAGATCGTTTTAATATGCACTTATATATACAATTTCCTTTATGTTGGCATAAGTTAGACTTGCCCTGTGTTTAACCCCTTTCTAGCTACCAAACCTAAACACTACAACATCTATGTGGTCAACTCGTAAAGCTAACAAAATTTCAGCCAGCAAAGCACATAGAGTCAGGCATGTGTGAGTGCCCTGAAGAATCAAAATATTCCCATGTCAGAACGAGCTCCTCAGGGACAGCACTGGTACCTGTCACAGCTACTGGTGGACATTTGATTTGAATGGCTTAACCCCCAGGGCTGGAGAGAGGAATGGTTTTCCCCATGGCTGGTGAGCACAGGCAAGGATACGTCTCATCTCACCAGGCTTTTTTTTCTCATTTTTCTCACAGAATGGTGTGGGCTGGAAGGGACCTTAAAATTCACCTCATCCCACCCCGTGCCATGGGCAGGGACACCTTCCACTGTCCCAGGCTGCTCCAAGCCCTGTCCAGCCTGGCCTGGGACACTGCCAGGGATCCAGGGGCAGCCACAGCTGCTCTGGGCACCCTGTGCCAGGGCCTGCCCACCCTCCCAGCCAGCAATTCCTAATTCCCAATATCCCATCTGTCCCTGCCCTCTGGCAGTGGAAGCCATTGCCTGTGTCCTGTCCCTGCAGGCCTTGTCCCCAGTCCCTCTGCAGCTCTCCTGGAGCCCCTTTAGGCCCTGCCAGGGGCTTGGAGCTCTCCCTGGAGCCTTCTCTTGTGCAGGTGAGCAGCCCCAGCTCTCCCAGGCTGCCTCCAGAGCAGAGGGGCTCCAGCCCTGGCAGCATCTCCGTGGCCTCCTCTGGATTCACTCCAGCAGAGTTGGACCCGAGGTGGGTGCAGTGGATTTCCCCTTGTACCCACTTCTGCTGAATCCTTTTCCAACAGACCAGCCTTGGGACGGCAGCCAGCAGTCAGGAGCACCAGCACTGAAATTGTGATTTTAGCTTGTGTGACAGGGGTGAGCAGGGATCCTTGTCTCCCTGTGCCACTCACCACACAGAAAGGTTGCCTGAAGAATGCTTTTCTTTGCAGGCCTTGGGTCTCATAGCTTGAATCTGCTCTCTTGACATGAGCTGCTGGAGTGGAAGGAGACTGGCTACAGCCAAAACGGCTTCATAACCCAGACTTTGAACATTGCTTGAGAGCTCTGCTCTCAAAATAATGCATAAAAATAGAAGCAGGGCCACAAGCTTAGCTATTCCTAATGTGCACAAAAGGATGGGAGAGTGCCAGGAGCCAGCCTGCGCTGCCTCTGCCCTGCCTTCAGCCTGGCTTGTTCTCTCCTACCTCCCCTGACTGGCTTTTCACTGCTGTGAAAAGGAGAGACATACCCCCAAAAGAGCAAAGTGTGTTTGTTATTGACCCTCGCCTGGAAAGTGTATGAAGAGGGATCAGCTCTGTTTGTTTGTACCCGGTAATGATGTCAGGAAAAGGTTTTTTTTTTTTCCCCCCCCAAGTCTGGTTTTATCCCCTTTGTTGGAAGGGCCTTTGGTGAGTCTCACACCCTGGTGCTGTTAGCAAAACAATTAGGTTAACAGTGCCTTGGCTCCAACTGTCTGTCAAAGGCTGAATTGCAATGCAAATTAACTCGGCTTTAGCTCTTCAAAGCCAGCTGGGTTCAGGAGAGGTCCCCAGAAACCCCCGTGAGAATGGAGGTCTGGGGCTGGGGAGGGTGGGCTCGGCGGGGTTTCACATCCAGGACCTAATGTGTTTGGCAGGAGGGATGCGAAACGTTGTGCAAACACACTATACAAATGTAATACATTGTATAAATCCTTTCAGTACTCAAAAGGGGCTTAGGGGAGAGACTTTTTAGTAGGGCCTGAAGTGACAGGAGGGGGGGTGATGGTTTTAAATTAAATTAGGGGAGATTCAGACTATGTAGAAGGAAAAAAATCCTTGTCTGGGAGGGTGGGCAGGCCCTGGCACAGGGTGCCCAGAGCAGCTGTGGCTGCCCCTGGATCCCTGGCAGTGTCCCAGGCCAGGCTGGACAGGGCTTGGAGCAACCTGGGATAGTGGAAGGTGTCCCTGCCCTGATAGATGAGGTGGAACAAAATGAGCTTCAAGGTCCCTTCCAGTCTAAACAATTCTTGAGTACTATGACTCAAACATATTTTATTTCTCCTCAGGGATTAACAGTGCCCTTCATGCATTTCAGGACAGGTTTCTGGCCCAGGGTGACATTTGAGCAATACATCCAGAGCAGGGCAGGCTGTGGGTATCACCCTGCTTTCCAAGCGTCCCCTCAGCCCAGGTCCCATTTCCATTCTTATCAGCTTCATTATGCTTATTTCTGTATTTTCCATATGGGCACATACATATGGTCTTTTTAAACAAGTTTGCAGGGTTAATTGGAAAGCAGTTCTTTATCAGTTATTTAATATTTAGCACTTCTGGGGCAATTTTCACCTGCAGAGATCACAGAACCAGGCAAGTGCTGATGGCCCAGCTGTACCTCTGGGAAACCAGAGGTGCCAAAACCCAGGTCCCTACTCACAGGGAAAGGTAGGTGCCCAAGGTCACCTGGAGAATCTACAGCAGGGCCAAAAAATTCTATTAACTCCTGGACCCCATTCCTGTCCTCCACCTCTTCACAGCATACACCACACTGGGTTTTTCTGTCACTTCCTTCATGACAATAAAGTAATTGTAGCTGTCAATGCTGAGGCAAGTGGAGCTACAAAGGGGGAAATTTTAAAATATTTAAATCTCATTTATAACAGCCTGGCAAGTTTTGAAAAATTAAAAATTATAACTTATGGATTAATGAACGTGTCCAACATGTCTTTCACCAGCAAATGCTGGAATGAGAAGGAACTCTTTTTTTTTCCCCTCTCCCAATTTACCATATACCTCACAGGGAAAAAGTGATTCTGAGGAAAAAGTTCTCTGAGGAAGTGAGGAAATCAGCCTCAGTGTATGTGAGGTCACTCTGGAGGCTGTAGGACAAGGTGTTGAATGAAAAATATTACCCAAATTCCATTTTTCAGGGTGCAGGAGTCATAATTTTAAAAGCAATGGGACTTATTTTGCATGTGCAGAACAAAATGCTGATGCTGATTTGGCCCCTGCTATCACCTGAAGACTGTAGGGCAGTGCCCCGGGCTCCCCTCCTGCCTTTAATTATTTGAAGGTGAAACAAGGAGTCAGTTGCCTTCCTCAGACTCCAGCTTTGTAACGAGGCTTCCTAAATTATTCTTTTTGATGCCAGCAAATAACATTCTTTCCCTCCCCAGTGTTTTCCCAACTATTTATCTGGATTTTGAGCGGATTTTGTACCTGGCTAGGTATAGTCTGGTTAACATTTAATAAGCCTGCCCCCAAATCTAGCCACTTTCTGACTAATTTAGATCCAGACTCTGCAAACGCCAGGCCTGTTTGTAGCATCCCTGACCTGCTCATGTGAATAGATGCACAACTGTGCACTTAAATTTTCCCTGCCCTCCTGCCTGCCCCAAATTCAGGGATCGAGGACATGCACCCCGGGGATGCCCTGCCTGCACGGGATGTCAGTTTTATGTGTGCTCTATCTGGTGTCACGTTCAGTTGGGTGCATCCGTTTTGGATGTGGCTTTGGCTTTGGATTTGAGCTGGACATGCTTATAGCAGCCATGATTTAAGAGTCCAGGCTCCTACTTCCGACACGATAACTGCCTCAGAGAGTGACCTTAAAGCAACTCATCCGCCCGCAGTTATTCTGTGAAAAAGGAGCTGCTCCTCCGTGGGAGTGCGTGCAGGACGGGGACCCCTGGGGAGTTCTGCTGCCCTGCCAAGCCTGGCGCTAGGAAGTCTGGCCGGACTTCCCAGCCCGGCCGCAGAGCGCACCAAGGCTGGACGAGAGCGCAGCCTCTTGGTGGCTCAGTTTTCCTCACCCTCTGCAGGTCCAGGATTGAAATGGGGGAATCTGTGGAGCGCCCAGGGTGCCAGGGGTTGTTACCGCTAGTAGTACCCGTAACGAGAATACCGGAGTGCTACATGCCCGTCATTTCTGCTTCGTGTTTTGGAATCGGAGTGTACCGAGCCTCCGTGGTGTCTTTTCCTGTCCTTTGGTGACAGGTGCTGTAAAAGCACAAATTATTATTACTATTATTATCATTAACATCGTTGTTGTTGTTGTTACTGCTTTTTGTAATGTGCCCTCGTTCGATACCCAGAACCATATCAATTTTTGAATTTTTACGCTGATTTGGTTTAATATTCCAATATTTA
>VZSE01002706.1:19098-49724 GCA_013398275.1 Promerops cafer | reverse complement strand
ACCTGCACCCGAGCACACCTGCAGCTGAGTACACCTGGGCCAGTGCCGGGACCCCAGCAGTGCTGAGGGCACACGGAGCGAGCTGCCCGTGCTGCCTGGGCTGGCAAACCCGAGATGAGGGCTCCGGGAGCAGGGCACGGAGAGAGGGTCCCGCTGGGAAACGGGGCTGGCACGGAGCTGGGCCTGGGCCGGGGCCTGGGCCAGGGCCTGGGCCTGGGCCTGGGCCACTGCTCACAGAGCGTTCCACAGGGTCCTGCTGAGCCTGGGGACACTTCCCTCAGCCTGGGAGTCACTCAGATAAATCCTCAGCCTGGGGAGTCACTCAGGCACCCTGCACTAAAGATCCAGCCCAAGACACGGGAACACGGTTGCATAAAAATAACATGGAACTTCTCATCAAAGATACATTCTGAGGGATGCAAAGAAACACGGAGGCATTTTGGAGCACTGCATAGGTGGAGTGGGTCCTTGGGAAAGGAAATGTTCCCATTTCTGTGGAAAAACCTAAATCCAGGCAGAGATGCGAGAGGAAGGATGCTTCTGGGAATTTGGGTCCTGTTGAAATATTGTCTCTGATTCACTCTGAAGTATTTTGCCTGCAGCTATTCAGAAAAGCACTTTTGCTTACGCTGCCTCACGCCAAAGCTGAGCTAAATCACAATCCTGGCAAAACTGCTGAGGAGGTCCTTGCTGAGAGCTGCTCAGGCTGTTCACCTGGCGTGCCCTGGAGAAAGATCCTGATTAGATCCAGTGGTTTAAAGGGATTTTTGAGTGCTTAAAATACATCAAACCACTGTTGGATTCAGCAAGAAGAGCCTCACTTAGCAGTTACTTGCAGGTAGCGTCATGCCCACATGGTTGTGGACTCTCCTACAAACAGGGCTCTCCGTGGGCTCCTGCAGTGGCTCCTGACACAGAACAGTGCAAGGTCCAGCTCTGAGTCACCCCCAAACTCCAGGGGGCTCACTGTGCTTGGCAGAGGACTGGCACCAACGGGGGCTCGGAATTATTTCACATCTGTGCATTGGGTTGGGCCGGGAGGGGTTTTTGCAGTTCTTGTGGTCTTAAGGATGTTATTTAGTGAAAAATGTTACTGGGAATGACTGGGAGGAAAAAAAAAAGAGATGAAAGTTCCCCTGTAGAGGATCATCACCTATCCAGGTATAACACACAATTTATTGCCTTTTAATCCTTTTATTGCCTTTAATTGCTGAGTAATGCGGTGCGGTTCACTTAGGGAAATGATTCCATCTAATTGTTGTATTTGTCGGGTAAAATCCAGTTGTCACCTTAATGCCGTGCATGGAGATCCTCACTGGTGCCTTTCCTGGTGCCGTGGGTGGCGGTGATGTCCTGCAGCAGGGCTGAGGCACAGCCCCTCGTGGATGGGATCCCTGCCAGTGCCACCGGGGCTGCTGCAGACCCGGGCAGCTCCTGCCCTGCTCGTGTCCTCCCAGCCCCGTCCCGGGCCCTGCAGGGAGGAGCGGAGAGGGGAGAAAGAGAGGTTTTTGTCAGTGTGACATCAATTATTTCCTCTGCTAATGAAAAGCCCCTAATTTCTGAATTAGCATTCCTGATGCACAGGCTCCACATCAGTCAGACGGAAACACGCCGCAGCACTGAACGCAGCGTGCGAGCAAAGCCGCGGAGACGCTTTGAATCCTCGGCGAGGCTGCGCCACATCCCCGTCAGAGCAGCTGCTGAAGGGAAGAGCAGAGCCTTGATATCATCACAGCCACATCTCTGCCTCCCCGCCCGCTCCCCTCCTTATCTGCTGCGCTCCTCTCGCCCACATCTGCCTTTTATTTTTGCAGGAATGGGTCACAGCATTCAGCACAGACTCGCACGTCCTTTATTTCTCTAACTCCGCTTCCCGTGCGTGAACTGGCGTTCTGAAAAACAGTTCTATTCCACTTTGAAAAGCAGGGTCTGACTTAAACCCCAGGGCACCGCTGCAGAAGAACATTCACAAGTTCCTCTGACCAAAGGCAGACTCCAGTCCATGGCCCTTGTGTCCCTCCAGGCTCTGGTGATGGCAGTGTCATGTACAGCCAGAAATGTTTTAAAATGAAAAGGACTTCCCTGCTATCCAGCCTAAATCTCCCCTCCTGGAGCACAGAAACCAGAGGAACTGGGATTTGTGTCAGCACACAGGATCAAGCCGAAAAGCAGATATTTTAAATTCCTTAATGGTCTTAGATTTTAAGCCCAGTCTTAATCATGTTGAAAACTGCACTTTGCAAAGCATTTATCCTAAAACCTTACACTGTTCCAGGCTTTTGCAGGTTGGTTTGAGGTTTCTTTCAGGTTTTTGTTTTGATTTTGTTTGGCTGGGGTTTTTTTTTCATGTGTAGTATTTGTTTTTTAAATTACTTTGTATTGTTTGTGTCTGTCAGAATGTGTGTTTGACAGGAATCAGAAAAAAGAACAGTGCCTTTCTGCAATGTATTTTTTTGGCTCTTCCAGGCTGCGGAGGGCTTTGGAGATTTCAGAGGGTGCCATCGATGCTTGTTCACAGTCAGTTGTTGCTGCAGAGTGTAAGGAACGGAGCTCATGGCTTTGTGTTGCTGTTCACAGGCAATTACCGTACCCTGGAGTGGCTGCTCTGGCAAACCTGCTCCAGGTGCAGCCCCTGAGCCCAGCAGGGAGCAGAGCTGAGCCCCTGCTGGACACTCATGTCCAGCTCCTCTCCATTCCCACCACAGCCCCACGGACACGTCTGGCCGGGAAACGTCGGCTCTGCCCGCCCGGCCTCGGCCTGTCCGGGGAACTCCTGCTCCTCCATCCTGCTCCTGGGGCAACTCCTGCTCCTCCATCCTGCTCCTGGGGCAACTCCTGCTCCTCNCGGCCTCGGCCTGTCTGGGGAACTCCTGCTCCTCCATCCTGCTCCTGGGGCAACTCCTGCTCCTCCATCCTGCTCCTGGGGCAACTCCTGCTCCTCCATCCTGCTCCTCCATCCTGCTCCTGGGGCAACTCCTGCTCCCCATGGAACTCCTGCTCCTCCATCCTGCTCCCTGTGGAACTCCTGCTCCTCCATCCTGCTCCTGGGGCAACTCCTGCTCCTCCATCCTGCTCCTCCATCCTGCTCCTCCATCCAGCTCCACACCCACACCTGCCCCTGCACCTCGGCTCTCTCCTGCCACCCTGCCACCTGTCACACACCTGGCACCTGTCACACACATGGCACCTGTCACATACCTGGCACCTGTCCCACCCCAACATCTGGCACATCCCTGCCCAGTTCTGAGCTGGGAAGGTTGGAGCCACACTTCTGCAGCATTTCCCAGCAAATTCCTGGGGTAGAGGAATGTCTGGAGGGTCCAGTGGCACAATCCAGTCCATGCCTGAGGCTTCTCTAATTTACTGTCTGCAAGGCCAAACTGGCAAGGGTCTCCAAAAGCTGAAAATACCCTTTAATTGATTTCCTCTATGAATGGTTAACATCTGGTTTGCAGTTCTTATCAAAATTCATTTGGAGAGATGCATCTATAAGAAGATTAGGGAAAAAATGGGGAACACACATTTCAAAACCACGGAGGGGCCATAGAATTACACAGTTACAGAATCATTTAGGCTGGAAAAGCCCTCCCAGCCCATGGAGTCCCAGCTGTGCCCGATGCCCACCCTGTCCCCAGCCCAGAGCTCTGAGTGCCACCTCCAGGTGACACCTGCAGGGATGGGCACTCCAAACCTCCCTGGGCAGCCCTGCCACCACAGGCCTGTGAAATCCCCTTGCAGAGCTCTCCTTCTGCACAGCCCGTTCCTGCCTTGCTTTGCCTTCCCTTTCTTCTGCCTCTTCTCTCTCTTTCCTTGCTTTTACACTTCTAAAGCCGTGTTCAGACCTGCCCCCGGGCGCTGTGCTGGAGTCAGCACTGCACAAATGCCCTTTTAATTTCCACGCGACTGAAACGCAATCAAGATAAAAGGTTTAATTTTTCAGATGCATTTGATATCTCGTGGCCATTTAAGTGCCTTGATCAGTGGGCTGGGCCGGTGCCAGCCCTGTCGCACTTGGCTGCTGCTCAGGCAGAGCTTAGAGAAACACGCAGCATTAATGGCTAATGGGGATGCAGCCATAAATCCTCAAATAAAAGGACAAAGGGGAGCAGCGATACGGGAGCACAGGAATACAGAAAGAGAGGAACGTTTTTAGAAGCCATTTGCAAAATCAAGATTTTTTTTTTTTTTTTTTTCTGTGCTGCTTTAGAAATGAAATGGACAAAGCACCATTTTAGCTTCTAAATATTTGTGAATGAGCTTTTGAGAGAAGATCAATACTATCGCTGTATATTTTCCCAGCATTAAGGATGTGAATTTCCACAGGACATGTAGCAAAGGGAGGACACACTCCAGGGAAAATGCCTCTGAGCTTGTGCCTGGGTCCAGCACCTCACCTGCAAAGTGCAGCTGCGTTTCACCTGCCGAAGGGGGATTTGGTGTTGCACGTTTGGAACAAGGGCTTGAGCCCCGTGGCTGGAGCTGCTGAGGTGGGAGGTTTGCCCTGCACGCCCCCAGCCCTGCTGGGCCCTCTGTCCCTGACTGGCCACTGAAATCCCTTTGGGGATTTCAGCTTCACGCCCAGAGAGCCGGGGGAGGGTTTTGGATATTTACATGAGTGTGAATATATACATGTACTTATACAGATGAGTATTTCTGGGCCCTGGACATTATGAGCACCCGAAAGCAGAAATCAGGTTCCTCAGTGCACGGGCAGAGCTGGGCTGTGTCAGTGCTTTGTGTGAGGCTGCCTGGCTGGGGCTGTGGGTCACAGCCAGGGACGGCCCAGTGATTGCTGAAGGCACTCGGGAAGACAAACAACGGCGACAGGGTTCTGGATCCCGGAGGGAAACGATGCCTGAAGAGCAGCATCAAAGGCTGCTCCAGGGGCTGCCGAGCCTTGTGCTCAGACACTGACCAGTGCCCAGACAGCTTCGGAGGGCACTTCAAGAGATTGTTAGAGTGCTCCATCAGGAAAATAGCCGGGACTGGAAACTCCTGCGTCCTGGATAGACTCGGTGGCAAAACACTTGAACCTCACGCAGTGGTTGGTAAGAGCACTCAGGGCTGTGACTGGGACTCTTAGGAAATACCAGCAATAACGTGCTCAAAATCAAAAAACAGAGCAAGACAAAATAAACGAAAGAGCAAACAAAAGTCTGCCCTTGTATGCTGGTCAGAGGTTTAAGAAGAAAGGGCATTACGGGATTTTGAAAGGCTTATTTCTCCAGGGGGCCAGGAACCATCTCTGGTGAGCAGGGCTGAAGTCCTGCAGCATTTCGAAGCAATGGGGAGGACATGGGGCCCCCGGTGCCCCCCCAGGCTCCCCACCAGCCTCAGGAGCCACTGTGGGGAAAGCAGGTGCTGCAAAGGGCTCAGAAGGGTACAGGTGTGCTCACCTGAGGCTGAACACCTGCGGGATGGGGGTGTCTCCACCCCTCCAGGCTCCTGCTCCGCACAGTGCGGGGTGGGTGGTGCATCCCCAGGATGGGATGGGCACAGCTCCCTGGCCAGGGGCTCCCTGCTCTATTTCTCCCTTTTCTCCCTTCTGTGTGGAGCTGCAGGAGAGCAGAGTCTTCCCCTCGCCCTTTCCTGTTGGGAATAACCACAAGGCACAAATCTGGGCTCAGGAAGAGCTGGTTGGTGTTGGTGGTCCTGAAGGGCTTTTCCGGCCTCCCCCGCGCTGACCCTCGGCCAGGTTTGGAGGCTGTGGCCGGGGCAGGGAGGCTGTGCCCACGGCTGCCCCCTCTGCTGCCCGGTCCTGTCCCGCTTGGCCGGTTCAGTGCCAATCCATGGAGCCACCTCCCGTTCCCAGGGCCGTGCACGGCGTGGGGCTGTGCTGGGCAGTGTCACGGGGCCCAGGTGGCACCTGGCTCCCGGGCCAGGAGCGAGGTGTGTAATGAAAGCAGTGACACGGATTTAGCTTCCCTTGGATCTCTGCCTGCCCACGAAGAGGCTGGAGCCGCGTCCCCCGCTGAGCAGGAGCGAGCTCCAGGGGCCAGCCCAGGACAGTGCCAGCCCCGCTGCCATCAGCACAGGACAGCCAGCCTTGACTTCAGCCTTAAATCCATCACCTGCCTGCCGGGAGGGGAAGCCTCCCTGCCTGCTGACATCTTCCTGGCTGCTGCCTTTGCTCTCTTTCTCCTCTCTCGGCCGAGTGAAGAGAGCAGCACAGATGTTCGTGTGCAGCTCCAGCATCTTTCCATCCCCTTTCCGTCAGACACGCTGTGAAGCCACAGTGACACCACGGTGAATTCCAGTTCCCTGACTCACACGGGGAAAAGACACAGCAGAGATCTCTTACTCCTCACCGTTTAGTATTTCCAAATACTGCAATAAAAGCAGCCAGTGCAGAGCAGCAGGTGGGGGCAGTCACCCTCTGCCTGCCGGGGAACTGACCAGCAGCACCCACGTGCAGCCACGTAACTCCGGAGAGCTCTTCCCTGCAAAGCCCGGCTCAGGGGACCCTGGGCTGGCAGCCGGGAGCAGCTGGCCACCACCACCTGTGCAGGGCAGCAGCTGCCCCTGGGCACACCTTCCACCGGTCCAGGCGCCTCCAGTCCCCGGCCAGCCTGGGCTTGAGCACGTCCAGGGACGTGGCAGCCACACGGAAAAAGGGAAGCAAGGAAGGAAGGAAGATCTGTGCTCTGTAATGGAGTCCTCTGATGGTTTAATGGCATTTGGACAATAACAGGGCCACAACCACCAAGTTTCACTGCAAAATTAACTGGGAAATCGAGTAAGGGATGTATTGTTTCCCACTGAAAGATCAATGTTTCCCATGACAAAAGCAAACTAAAACCATAAAGAACCCCGAGCTTTCATTTCTAGAGGACATCAGTTGTTACTTTCAAATTTTAATTTTTTTTAAAGCAAATTATCAGCACTCCAAACCCTCCTGTAACAGATTTTATAGTCAGTAAATATTCAAGTTATAGTCAGCAGTTTCATCTGTGTCCATGTTCTTTGGAAAGGGGATCTGCTGCTTTGGCTGTCTGCTGATAACACAATTAAAATGCCCAAACTATTTCAGCAGACCTAAATATTGCAGCATGGCCACAGTAAATAAAGTTTAGATGATCCTTCAGCGGTTTGCTTTATTATATGCATAAAAATATGGATGTGGATGCAGGGAATTCACGCAAATGCCGGCTGTTAGAGGCAGCCAGCTCACGGAAACTGCAAATCTGTGCTGTAGTAAAACATTACTGTTGGAGAATAAACATAACTAGAAGTTTGATGGAAAAATGACAAAGTATTCAGTTTTCACCCAGGAGCTGTTATAAATACAAATATCCCTGTAGTCCCAGCTCAGCTGGCTCTGGGAGCTGGGATTGTGTCTGCAGCAGATCTGGAGGCTGAGTTTAAATGTTTTACACCCTGCAGAGCACCAGGCTTTGGATGTTGGGAAAATTCCCTCCTGGAAAGGCTGTCCAGCCTGGCCCAGCTGCCCCACATCCCTGGAGGGATTAAAGCCCTGTGCATGTGGCACTTGGGGACATGGGCAGTGTGGCCTGGGCAGGGCTGGGGAATGGCTGGACTCAATCTCAGAGGGCTTTTCCAGCCTAAAGGATTCTACGATTCAAAGTAAACCAAACAGAAATTACTGTGAAAAATATCTTTACAAATGAAGTGGCTGGATTTTAACACGTCCCTTGGTCCAAAATTTGATTCATATTAGACAAAGAAGTTTGGCACTTGCACTGATAAAAATGTGGAGATTTTCACTAAAAAGCATCTGGTTGTCCAGAGCTGGGAGATAATGAGTGAGTTAATGGTCCCAAATCTTTCGGCAATACAGAGAATTATGGTGTCACAGTTTCACCTTGGAACACTCCAAACTGACCTAAAGGACACTACAGACAACACCCAGTGTGTGCTGCTCATGGGGTGAGTGGGAAGACAGTTGGCAAAACGTCCCTGCAGAAGTCAGGCCAAGGTTGGACTTGAGTCTTGGAGGACTTTCCCAGCCTCAGTGCCTGGGATTTTAAGTCAGTGGCTTGTAATCAATCATAGAAAATGTCTGAATATTTCAGCGAGGTCCCAGGAAAGGGAACGAGTCCCTGGATGATATAATTCACCTGAAGTCTTTGACCAGGTTCCCCCCAAAACTGCTGAAAGAAAAGGGGTGTGGGGGAAAGCAAACCCTGGGTCCTGTCCAGGGCAGGGACAGGGACAGTGACAGCACAGGTCCTGTCCAGGTCAGGGGCAGTGACAGCACAGGTCCTGTCCAGGGCAGGGACAGCACAGGTCCTGTCCAGGGCAGGGACAGGGACAGTGACAGCACAGGTCCTGTCCAGGGCAGGGACAGCACAGGTCCTGTCCGGTGCTGGAGGCTGCTGGACCAGGCTGGGAGGGCTGGGAACCAATACAGGACTGGGAGGAGAGGGAGAGCAAAAGAGGCAGCAGCAGAATTGCAGAGGTCACAAATCTGCTCTTTGAGTGAAAGCCAGACATGACCAGAGAGGGTTTCAAAGCTAAAAAAAGGATACAAGAAACCCAGTCAATTAACCAGAAAACCAGTTAATGGCAGGGCCAGGGCAGCACTCAGTGACCAGAAGCTTTTAAGCCTTCCTTACACACACCTTAAAGACCTCCAAACAGACATTTCTCAGGCGAGGGCGAGAGGTTGGCCCGGCTGGGATTAGCCGAGTGTGCCCATTGCCATGGCTACCAGCCTTGCTCGGCTGCCCGGGACGGGGCACGGCCCAGGGGCGGAGGAGGGCGAGCTGGAGCATCCCAGAGGAGGGGCCGGGCCAGGTCCAGTGGGTGTTCCTGTGCCGGGCCAGGTCCACTGGGTGTTCCTGTGCCAGCCCCAGTGGGTGTTCCTGTGCCGGGACAGTCCCAGTGGGTGTTCCTGTGCCAGCCCCAGTGGGTGTTCCCGTGCCGGGACAGTTCCCAGGGGTGTTCCTGTTCAGGGACAGTCCCACTGGGTGTTCCTGTGCCGGGACAGTTTCCAGGGGTGTTCCTGTGCCAGGACAGTCCCCATGGGGTGTTCCTGTTCAGGGACAGTCCCCAGGTGGATATTTCTGTGCCAGGACAGTCCCCAGGGGTGTTCCTGCTCAGGGACAGTCCCCACTGGGTGTTTCTGTGTCACTGTGCTCATCTGGGTGCCAGTAGCTCCTGGCCAGGTCCTGGTGCAGGCTGGGTGTCACAGCTGACAGGTGTTGCTGATCTCCCATCTTTGCTGGTGGCCTCAGCCTTGCCCAGAGCTGCAGAACCCAGCTCCACAGAGCTGGTACCACCACCCACTGGTACCCCAGAACTGCTCCCCCAGCTCTCCATCCATGGGGACCCAGCTCCTCCAGGGCTGCCTGAAGGGCAGAGGTGCCAACACCACGCCCTTGGTTGGACAAACCCTTATTCCACTGGGAGAGGAGCAGCTCTTGTCCTGCTCTTCCTCCCAGGGCTCACATCAGAGCAGATCCAGGGCAGGCTCTGCTGGGGGATCTCCTGCACACGGCAGAGCCTGACTCGTGGGCCAGCTGCCAGATGGTGCTGCTTGCTCCCAGCTAGGGAAAGGACTGGGCCAGTAAATGGATTTTCCTCCTTTGAAGGCTTGTCATGATGATCCTGTCATGCCACGGTCTTTCTCTGATACTTTTATATATTGAGCTCTACAGATTTACGCTGTCAGGCGTTTCATTCAGCTCCAAATTATTCTTTTCTGGTTCTTTTCTGCAGCGTCCCAATTTTTCAGTTTCATTTACAAAAGGAGATGTTTGCCTTGGGCATGGCACCGCTCCCACTGGTGCCACGCAGCCCTGCCGAGACCCTGCTGGCTGCTCTGGGCAGGTCCCACTGGGCAATTCCCACTCCAGCTGCAGTTTTGCCCAAGATTCACAAGAGCTCTCCCATGGCAGGGGCACCTTCCACTGCCCCAAACTGCTCCAAGCCCCATCCAGCCTGGCCTGGGGCACTGCCAGGGATCCAGGGGCAGCCCCAGCTGCTCTGGGCACCTGTGCCAGGGCCTCCCACCCCCACGTTCCTTCCCAATATCCCTCCTGTCCCTGCTCTTGTTCCGTTTGATGCACACGGTTCAGAGCACATCCGTCATGACGGGGTTTGGTGCCACTGGTGGCTGAAGCACCAGGACATGCCCAGCTTGTTCCACGCTCTGAGGGCTCTTCCCTGGAGGAGTGCCACGTCTGTGGTTCCCGGGGCTCTGGGGAGGGTCCCTGACTGAACAGCCTCCTACCCAGGCAAGGGCTGCCTCTTGGCTCTTCCTCCCCAGCCTGGGAGAGCTGGGACAGGAGCTGGTTCGTAGAATCAGAGCACAGAATCCTGGAAAAGCCCTCCCAGCCCATGGAGTCCCAGCCCTGCCCATCCCCACCCTGTCCCCAGCCCAGAGCACCCAGTGCCACCTCCAGGCATTCCTTGGGGGATTCCTCCTGGGATGGGCACTCCAAACTCCCTGGGCAGCTTGAGGCCATGTCCTCTTGTCCTGTTCCCAGCAGGGAAGTGCACAGGAACATGGGAATACCTTGGAGTGCCAGCTTGGAAGGAGACAGCACATCCCTGCCCACCTGGGACCTGGCTGTCGTGCCAGGTACTCCCGGGACATTGGGCACTGTCCTGGAACACTGGGAATTCCTCAGAATGGGAAAAGGAGATAGTGCAGAACCAGCGAACAAGGTCCTTTTAATGCCAGTTCAAACCGAGGGGTGTTGCCAGCTCTGCCCTTTCAAGGGCAGGAAATCCGGAACTGATCTCATTTTTGCAGAGATGTGTCCTGTGTTCCTCGAGCCAATCCTGGCTACGGGTCCTCCTGCCACTGGAAATCTTCCTCTCAATGTGATCATCTTCAAGGGGAGGAGAGTGAGAATATCTTCAATGACAAAACGCTTCCCGTGTCCTACAAAGCGCCAGCCTGGCACATTCAGCATCCTCGCTCCCGGGAGAGGGCATGGATAATAAATAATGCAGGAGAAGGAGCTGACTGTGCACAGCTTTCTGCCGGGGCTCTGGGAATGCAGAGGGTCGCAGGCAGCCAGAAACGCTGCCTGGGATTCCTCCAGCAGCTTGGGATTCCTCCAGCAGCTTGGGATTCACCCCTGGTGCTCCTTCCACCCGGGCAGGAGAGGAGAGGAGAGGAGAGGAGAGGAGAGGAGAGGAGAGGAGAGGAGCTATCTGCAGGTGACAGGTGAGCCCTTCATGGAAAGGTGTGCCTGGGGGAGCGGTGCTGCTCTGCAGGCCAGGGGTGCCTCCCCAGGCTCCTCCTTCCCACGGAGCTGGGAGAAGCTTCCCAGGTCCAGGGTGGCATTCAGGGCACGGATTCAGAGGGAAGGTCAGGTGGTGGCTGGCACCTGGGGATATAAATCACTCAGCACCCGGTCACTGAGGCCCCCAAATGGCCAGTGCAGGTTCATGGGAAAGTGGATTTTTCATGCTTAGGAGCAGTGGGGAAAAGATTCAATTAAGCAGTTTCTGGGAAGTCCTTGGAATGTCTATTTCTGGGCAGTTGAGTCAATTATCAGTCAAATAGAAAATTATTTCTCTCCGATGAAAGCAGAAGGAAATAGATCCTGGTTTTAGGCTGTCTGTAGAATACACTTTCATTCCAGAGTGCATTACAGCACATTTGAGTTATACGTGTCTGTGTAGAAAACTGCACATCCTGCTCATTATACTCATTAAAAATTAGGTATTTAAAGTTAAAAAACCAGAGATCACTCACAAGGCGTAAAAGTCTGCAAACAAATGCACATGAAAGTTATTGATTCAGAAAAGAGAGCACAGCAATGAGAGTCGAAGAGATAAGGATGTCTCGTTATCCCGAGGAGGGTGTGAGCTTTATAAAATAATAACCCATCATGATTTGAGATCGTACAGAGCAGAGTGGAGCACAACAGACTGAACAGCATTTCTAATCATTCAGCTGCAATTAAAGGGAAATAAATACTGCTCAGTTAGGCTTCATACCCAATTACTTGCTTAGAGACTCTTTCCTGTTTGGTCAAGAGAAACCACAGGTAATAAATCTGAATTATTAAAGAGTTCTTAATTTGGCAGTTGCACACAGTAGCACAGGTGAATGACTGTGGTGAAATCAGAGCAGATGTTGGGAGGGAATTCCTGCCTGGGAGGGTGGGAGGCCCTGGCACAGGTGCCCAGAGCAGCTGGGGCTGCCCCTGGACCCCTGGCAGTGCCCAAGGCCAGGCTGGACACTGGGGCTGGAGCAGCCTGGGACAATGGGAGGTGTCCCTGCCATGGCAGGGGGGGCTCTGGGGGGGATTTGGGGGCCTTTTGAACCCAAACCATTCTGGGAATCCACACTGCACAAAATGCAAGAAAAAATGTCATTGACCATGAGGAGAAAACGCATCCCAACATTTTGATATCGAAAAGACAAGAATTTCCTCACGTAAATGAAGAACTTTGCAAAGTGGTGAGCTGCTTAGAGCAGCTGGAACTGTGACCTGTCCCCGGGAAACGTGGCCCTGCTGAAGGAGCCGCAGTTGAACTCGGAATTCCGGAGATCCAAGCTCTGCCTGAGCAGCGCGGCTGGCTGGGCTGGCGGCACGGCCGCTCAGCCTGGTTCCTCGGGGCAAAGGCGCTCTGTGCCTTCAGCCCTCCTGCTGCTCACGGGAGGCTGCGCCTGCGGCTGTGAGGGTGGCCCTGCCCGCTTGGAACGGGGCGTTTTGCAACCGGCTGTCCCAGGCAGTGAGCCAGCCCTGCGGGGCGGCAGGGATGCTCCTGGGGAGCAGGGAACGCACGGCTGCTGCCGGAGGAGAGCTGCAAACGCCACCGGGAGCGGGGAGCACAAAAGGGAGCGAGAAGGAGACGCTGCGGTGGGGAGGGCCGGGCTGGGCGCCCGGTGGGGTGGGACAGCAGCACCGGGAGCGAGACCCCGCAGCAGCCAGCCCCAGCTGCTGCCCGGGCAGACACACCTGAACCGCTGCCTCGCTCTCCTTTTAGCCCCTTTTGTTTAGTCCGTGTTAACCCTTGCGGTGCTGAGGCCCGGGGCAGGCACAGGGGGTCGGGGTCAGCCCCGGCTGCTCAGCTGGAGGGAGCCCGAGGCAGCGAGTGCTGCTGATTAAAATGCTGCAGACAGCTCCTGGAGCTGTAAAACACGTTGTTTTCTACAGCACTGGGCACAATGCAGCCTTCATTCCTGCTGCCTCCTTTTTACTGTGTGTCAGATTGATTGAAATGCAGTTATGCTGAAATATTTTTATTATTTTTATGAACATTGATTATTCTTCCTTTATAATTCCTCAACAGGTAAAATCTGAAGTGTCTCTGTAGAAAAGGAGGTTGAATGTATGTGATTTTGGGTGAATTTGAGCCAGAAATGTGGCAGTGGTAGGTCAGATAAATCATCACATGATCATCATAGAATGGGCTGGGCTGGGTTAAATCCCACCCAGAGCCACCCCTGCCATGGCAGGGACACCTCCCACTGTCCCAGGCTGCTCCAGCCCCAGTGTCCAGCCTGGCCTTGGGCACTGCCAGGGATCCAGGGGCAGCCCCAGCTGCTCTGGGAATTCCAGCCCAGCCAGGAATTCCCAATTCCCAATCTCCCATCCATCCCTGCCCTCTGGCAGTGGGAGCCATTCCCTGGGTCCTGTCCCTTGTCCCCAGTCCCTCTGCAGCTCTCCTGGAGCCCCTTCAGGCCCTGGCAGGGGATAACTCCTGGAAGAGTCAGGGCACTGGGCTGCTCCAGGACTTCCTTGGGGCAAGCACAAGCAGCAGCAGCTCTCCAAGGTTTGTGTGCCAGCCCTGGCCAAGCGCTGGCTTTGGGGGGGTCCAGCCCTCCCCTGTGCCCAAATCCCCCTGCAGAGCTGCCCCAGTGCCCGAGGCAGGATTCAGAGAGGAGCAGCCCCCGGGGCAGGGCAGGGGGAGTCCCGGTGGGACTGTCACAGCTCTGCCAGCAGTGAGGGCATCACGAGCCCCTCATTCAAGGAGCTCAGCGCTGCATGTTCTGCTCGCTGGGTGGGTGATGGGTACTCCACAGCTGATCACTGAAGGATGGCACTCTTTAAACGTGATTTCTGTTGAAAGTAATACATCCACGTGTGGAATTACCCTTCCCAATCAAAAATGCTCTTGGACAGAGCAAAGAGCGCCGAGCTCCCGCCGGTGACACAGCTCAGGGGCACCCGGGGGCTGGGGAGGGATCAGCATTGCCACAAGGAGGGACATCAGGGAAAACCCTGGCACAGCCCGTGGCCGTGGGGTGAGGGGCCGGGGGAGCAGCTACCATTAATCCAAGTCCAGAACCACGGAACCAGCAAGGCTGGAAGAGACCTCAGCCCGTCCAGCTGCACCACCAACCCAGCAGCACCAGAGTCAGCCCCGAGCCACATCCCCCAGTGCCACCCAGGCCAGAATTCCTCCCTTTGATCTGTCTGCTTCTGGCTCGCACGGACAAGGAGGCATCTGTGCTGTGAACCTCACTGTGGGAAGGTTTATGCAGGAATAACACAGCAGGGGAAATGATCAGTTGATAAGGGGCCCTCAGTGCCTCATCCTGCTGGTGTCATTCCCCCCTCCCTCCCCCGTTTGCAGCTTTATTCTGTTCTCCCAGCCGTGTTTTCAAGCACAAGCACCTGAAGCAAGGAGTGACCTATTTTCCTGGTTACCTCTGGATCCCCGGCTCCGAGGCTGCAGGAATGGGGATGTGAGAGCCCACGGGCCGGGATTTTCACACCAGAAGCCCAAGTGGATCCAAATTGGGATTGGTGCTGCCTGCCTGTCCCCGGGCTCGCTGCCCTCTGTGGTAGGGCTCATGCCAGGGGAGCCCAGGGTGCTGGGGGCACTGGGGTGACCCCACCCCGAACGTGGCCAGAGTCTGGGCTCATCTCCAGTCTCTGGGCAGAGCTTGGTTTGCCAGAGCCAGCAGGAGGAGGCAAGGCTGGAATGGGGGGCAGGAGTGCCAGGCAGAGGCAGGAACACCATGGATTAGTTTAAATTGCCTGGGAAATGGGCCCTACCCAGCTCTGGGAGCTGGGCCCTGTTTGGGCTGAGCTGGGGAGCCCTGATAGCCCAGGTCCTGCTCTGCCAGGGCCTGGCTGCTGCCAGCCCAGTGCCATGAATTCCCTGCATCCTTCACAGGCACAGACCGAGGAAAACGTGGTGCTTGCTGAGGCTGGGTAAGATTTCAGACCTGTCAGTATTCAGCCCCTGAATTCCAGGGCTTGGAAGCTTTTCTGGCATCATTCCAGTCAATCCCTGCTGCACGGCAGCTGCACAGAACTCCTCAACGTCCCGAGAACGGAGCAGAACAGCAGCCACGACCAGCAAAGCCCTGGAAAAGCACTTGATGGATTCAGCTCAGCCACCGGCTGTGAGTTACACATCAGGATGGTTCACAAAACGCTGGAGCTAAACTAATCCCTGAAGTTGGGAAGGAGCAAATTTTCCTCTGCAGTGCGGGCCCCCACCCCCAGCCTGTCCCTGCTCAGCACGGGGGAGCTGAGAGCCTTTCCTGAGTGCTCCAGGTGCAGCAGCAAAGGGAAAAATTCACCCCTCGTGCCTCAATGGACTCAGGCCGAGCCCAGCCAGGACTCACGGGGCGTGTGGTGGAGGGGCTGTCANGTTTCTGTGGTGTCCCCCTCTGTCCCTGCACTGGTGCCCTTCTCCTGGCCGGGAGTTGTTTCTGTGGTGTCCCCCTCTGTCCCTGCACTGGTGCCCTTCTCCTGGCCGGGAGTTGTTTCTGTGGTGTCCCCCTCTGTCCCTGCACTGGTGCCCTTCTCCTGGCCGGGAGTTGTTTCTGTGGTGTCCCCCTCTGTCCCTGCACTGGTGCCCTTCTCCTGGCCGGGAGTTGTTTCTGTGGTGTCCCCCTCTGTCCCTGCACTGGTGCCCTTCTCCTGGCCGGGAGTTGTTTCTGTGGTGTCCCCCTCTGTCCCTGCACTGGTGCCCTTCTCCTGGCCGGGAGTTGTTTCTGTGGTGCCAGACACACAGAGCAGCTTTTGGGCTGCGTGGAGCGCTGTCCCCGTCAGGAGCAGGGATCGGGAGATGGACGCTCCCTACAGCTCTGGAATGCAAACGTGGCTCGGGGGTGGCAGCGCAGGCAGTGCCAGGAGTTCGTGTTTGAAGAGAAATTCAGGTTTTCTCTGCCTGTGCTTCCACACCGCTGGCAGGACGTGTCCCTTCGCAGGAGGGCAGTGCTGAACCCACTGGAAGTGCCTTTTGAAAGGGTTATTTGCACTTCAGAGGATTTTGCAGGAGTTCTGCTGCACCTTGGAGAGCTGCGGTGCAAACCCCGGCAGTGCTGGCAGCTGGGGGCTGCTCTAGCGCTGGTGTTGTTTTGCAGGGCTGGTCGGTGACGCTTCTCAGAAATGCAGGGCCTGGCAGCGCTGCCAGCGGGACGCAGGCTCTGGTGGACACAGGCTCAGAACAGCCACCGAGTCACGGACTGGCCTGGGGCAAGGGGGTCCTGAGGGTCCTTCCACCCAGAGCACTCCATGATCCTGTGGGTGTGGGATTGGTTCGTAAGCAGGAATTACGGAGAAATCGGGATCCTTGCCGTGAACGCCCCTGCAGGGCCGGGCAGGTGTGGGGTGCGGGCGCTGCCCGGGCAGGGTGGCTGCAGCCAGGGCTGGAGGGGTCAGCTGGGCACGGCCCGGCCCAGCTGGACACGGCCCCGAGCGCGGGGGCATCGCCCTCGGCAGCCCGCGGAGCCGGGTGGGGACAGCTGCTCTCGGGCATTGCCCAGAGCCCGATGGGGGGTGGGACACGCTCAGGGGGCTCCCTGAGGAGCAGGCGAGCCGCAGGCAGCCCCGAGGCACAGACTTTACTGGGCGGCTGCCAATGCAGACAAGCAAAGGGGCTCGGAGACAGCGTCTCCTGACAGCGTTCTCTGTCCCGCGGAGGAGAGCTCGGCCATTTCCACGGAAAATACACGTGCACGGAGCGCTCAAACATCGTAATTGCCCTCACTGTTGACTTCTAGCCCTGGTTTTGCTGTCTGGATGTTTTTACCTCCCCCGGTCTCCGCTGGGGCCCGGGGGTGTGGGAGAGGAGCCTGCTGGCCCCGGGCCGGGATGGGAGGGGAGCTGCTGGAGAGTGAGAGAGCTGGGAGGCTGTTCCCTCTGACCCCGGCGGGCTCTGGGCAGGACAAGGGCCGCGTTGTCCCCTCCAGCCCCGGCAGGAGCGGCCCCACTCACAGCCCCCGTCAGGACCATCAGTGCCCGCCTGGAGTCTCCCGGCTGGTGATGGATGATCCCCGTGGGGCTGACAAGTCCTCTCCGGCTTCCCCAGCTCCAGGGGCAGCAGTTAACAGAACATTCCCTCTCTGGAACTAACTCCCCTTCTGACCTGATTTCTTCCACTAAGCGAAATCAAAACTGCAAATGAATACATGAGAACCTTCCTGTCTGCAGGGAGGGCTGTGGGGCACGTGCTGGACACGGGAGCATTGCCTTTTTCCTTCAGCGAGGGAAGGCACCGAGGGGTGACCATTCCCCAAACACCTCGGGGGAAGGAGAATTTCCTTCCCATTTTTGAAAAGCGCTTGAGCAGCTGGAGGCAGGTGACTGCGAGCACTGCGTGTGCCAGGACTGTTGGTGGGTTATGAGGCAGAGAGGGCTGGCAGTCCTCATACTCCCACTTAAATCATCTTTGGAACAAGGGGTTCTTAGCTGCTCTCCTCTCACAGTCCTTGTGAACAGAAGGCAGCAGTGGCCTGGTTAAAAATGAGGGTGGCTGTGGAACGAAATTGCTCCCCAAGCGCGTGGCTAATGCTGGAGGAGGCTGTGGCCATGGGTGGCCACCCTCGGGGCACATGGCTGGTGTGCAGGTGACACTTTGTGCAGAAGAGTTTCATGTGGCAGCTCCGACCAGCACCAGCCAGGGCTCCTCTCTGCTTTCCAGCTGTGCCTCCTCTCCCCTTGAGGGGAGCTCAGGGATCTGTTTCCAGCAGAGCCACAGCGGGGAGAGCCGTGGGGCACCCGACACGTCCCCAGTGCAGATCTGCAGGGCAGGGCCCGGGACACAGAGCTCCTGGGAAAGCACCTTGCAGCGTGGGCCACACCTCTCATTTCTTACGGAGCTCCTCTCTGCTCTCCTGGGGAAGAGGAGGCTCAGGGGGGACCCCGACAGGAGGGGACAGCCGGGGGGGTCGGGCTGTGCTCCAGGGAACAGGGACAGGAGCAGAGGGAACGGCCTCAGGCTGGGCCAGGGCAGGGCAGGGTGGACATTTGGAAAATTCCTTCCTGGAAAGGGCTGCCCAGCCTGGCCCAGCTGCCCAGGGCAGGGCTGGAGTGCCCATCCCTGGAGGGATTTAACAGCCTGTGGATGTGGCACTTGGGGACAGGGGTCAAGGGCTGGGTCAGGGTCACTGCCCTGGCCCCGGGCTCCCACAGGCCCCGAGGGGGCTCCAGTGTGGCTCACCCTGGGGGCTGGCCCTGCCTGCGCCATCCCAGGCGTTTCCATTTCTCCCCGGCAGCCAGATGTGACCCGTGAGAGCTGATGCTGACTGTGGCCCTCGACACGCAGTTGAGACGAGCAGGACACTTTGGCAGATGGCCCTTACGTGACAAGAGGTGAGGAGAGGTAGCTGGGAGCTCCATCAGAGCTCACCTGGGCTCCGAGGGTGGCAAACAAGGCCCTGTTCCAGCAGCTCTATAACTTCCAGCACACGAGTGCTGGTCTCACCTACAATTGAATATTTATTCAGAACCATGCCCAATAAAGCATTTATAGGCCTCTAAAAGAAGCTAAATCGTCTCAAGACAAGGTAAACCTTTGATGTTTAATAACCTGTATTATAATAAGTATCTGCTCTGAAAAATAAGGAGGGAAAATGGAAGGCTTTCGAGCAGAGCAATCATTCACCTGCTGCAAATTGCTTTACAAGGCATTTTAATGTATCACCAAATTATTGCAGCTGCTGACCAGCACACAGCAGCCTGGGAAGGCAGTGCTGGACCTGCCAGGCCTCTGCAGGAGGGGATTTTAAACTAGACCCAGGGATACCTTTCCTCAGGACATCCAGCCCGGAACGTGTCTGTGAAGGACGAGTCCAGGCAGGGAACACAAAGCAGCTGGCTCAGACTGGGCCAGGCACAGTGACCAGAACAAGGCATTTCCTCTGCTGTTCCCAGCCCAGAACGTGCAGCTGCGTTTCCCCAGCGTGGGTATTTGCTCTGTAAAATATTTCTTCCGCAGCTGTTTGGAAAGCAAAGGGCCAGTGGCTCTGCCCGGGGGAGCTGGAGCAGGATCCCCGCGGGGTGGGCGCTGCCCCAGGCCTGCCCGTGGTGCAGGGGGGATGGACAATGCCCTTAACAACTCTGGGGCTTCTGCTCAGCCCTAGAGGGATCCTGGGGCTGGGTGAGCACGGCCGGTCCCTTCCAGAAAGGTCCTCTCCTAAATGAGGAAGAGGGAATAAAGCTCTGTAAATCAGGGGATGTTTTTAAAGGTAGATGCTGTAAGGGACTGTGGTTTCTCCAGGAGGGGAGCAGAGTCCCCACAGAACCTCCTGGAGCCTTGGACGAGCCCCAGAAGCTGCAAAACCTCCTGTGAGTGGAGGGAGCCAGGAAGGAAAGCCCCAGGTGAGCAAGGAGTCCCAGGAGCTCAGGGTGAATGATCAAACACTGAGCAAATTGTCTTAGAAATGAACCAGGAAGGGAATATCTCAAAGCAGGGGGAACGATCCTAATGGAGAGACTGGGGAAAATCAAGAGATTCTTTTCCTGTGTGATAATGGGAAAGAAAACCCCACCCTCCAAAAAAACCAACAAAAAACAACAAAAAACCCAAAGAACCAAAAAGCCAACCAACCAAAAAACCCCAACCAACCAACCAAAAAACCCCAACCAACCAACCAAAAAACCACAAACAAACTAAACAAACAAACAAACAAACCAACCAGAGTTTCCCAAATACAATGCTGTCCAAACCAGGAATATGACAGTTCTGCAGAGCAGGGAGTGAAAACAGAGAATTACTTGGAAGTCAGGAAACAATCCCTTGGCAGTTCTGGTTTGCAGCGGGTTGTTCTCATCCTGTATTACCCTGTGCTGCTTCTTCACTCTCTATTTTCCTGTGCTTCTGCAGAGGAGCTGGGCTCTCTGAAGGAGCCAGCCTTTCATCTGCTGGGCTCTGCCTGGCATCTTGCAGTCCAATTCTTATATAATCCAATTAAAATGGATGGATTGTTTAGAAATGTATGAGGAAGGATAATTAGCTTATTCTATCCATGTAAATAAAATGTCTCACTACACAGCTTCGGTGACAGTAGAGAAGGCAAACACTTGAAAATGCAAGGAGAATATGACCAGAAAAAACCCCAAACACAAATCAGGAGAAAATTCGCTTTGTGTCAGTCATGTTTTCCTGTAACAAAGTGAACTGCAGTTGGTCAGATTTAGGAAAATCTGCCTTTCAGAGTGTCACAGGGCTCCCCATTGTGTCACAGCAATGTTCCTGGCTCCTGGGAGAACTTCCCGGGCTGCTCCCACCCAGGTGTGCCAGCTCGTTCCCTGGGGGAGGCAGCAGCTCCCTGACAGCCACAGCCCGAGCACCTGGGCTGGAGACAGGATTTCTCCATCCAAAAGCAGCTTCAGGGAAGAAGGCATCCAGGATTTGATGGAATAAAATGTTTGCCATGCATAGGGAGAATTGAACCCCTAAAGTGCATGCTGCTGAGTAATAAGCATAATTTGGGGTTGGCATTTTGGGGGTTTTGATGGGGCTTTTTCTTTGTTTTTTGAGGGGGACTGGAGGTTTGAGGTTTTTTTTGTTTTGCTGTTGTTATTGGTGGTGGTGTTTTGAGAAGGGATAGGGTTTTTTCTCTTTACTTTTTAAAATCAAACTCACATGTAAATGCTAAAATGCTTCCAGCTGGATCAAATCAGTGTGTACATGAGGATGATCCAGAGCAGAGTTTTATACATTTCCGTACCTATGGATAGTCAGCAGCCTGTGGCAGGTGTGAGAGCTGCTCTGGAGCTCTGTCCCAGCTGTGGCCCTGCCCGGGGGGAGGTGGTGGTGTCTGTGTGACCGGGGTGTGTGGATTTCCAGAGTCACAGCCCCAGAGCGGGCTGAGCTCTGTCCCAGCTGTGGCCCTGCCCGCAGCGGTGGCACTCGGGCTCTGCTGGTGCTGAGCATGGCACTAAAGGCTCCCGGGATCAAAGTTACCTTTGCTGCTTGATTTAACTCTTTTAACTCTTACAACCAGAGCCTGATAAATTACATTTTAATAGTGCCTGTAACGTATTTTTTAGACTGAATGTGCAGGAGTGTGAGGGTGGGAGGCCCTGGCACAGGTGCCCAGAGCAGCTGTGGCTGCCCCTGGATCCCTGGCAGTGCCCAAGGCCAGGCTGGACACTGGGGCTGGAGCACCTGGGACAGTGGGAGGTGTCCCTGCCATGGCAGGGGGGGCACTGGGAGGGCTTTGAGGTCCCTTCCAACCCAAACTGATCTGGGATTCTGGGATTCCAAGGTACATCTTGCAGATATTTTCAGTTTAACAGTAGTTCAGTTTTCCCCTATTACCTTTCAACACAAAATTAAGCCTTCTGCACCAGGAAGGCAATAAACCCACAGCTGGCAGAGGGAACTTCTGTGTGAGACACCAGGGGGGGCAAAATTGGATTTTGCAGCAGCCCTGGAGGGCCTAGGCAGGGAGCACAGGTGGGGCTGCTCCCCACGGTGACAGTGCCCAAAGCTGCTCAGTCAATGAATGCTGGTCACCCCTGGGAAGGCAGCCCTGGCTCCCTCTGGGCTGCACTGTGGCCCTGGCTGTGGGGTGATCCCCTGGTGCTGAGCTAGGGAAGCCCCTGCGTCCCCCAAGGGACCCCAGTCCCAGGGAACCCTGTCCCAGAGAGCCCAGATCCTGGGGGATCCTGTCCCAGTGACCCCAGTCCCAGGGACCCCATCCCAGTGACCCCATCCCAGTGACCTCAGTCCCGGGGACCCCATCCCAGTGACCCCATCCCAGTGACCCCAATCCCAGTGACCCGAGTCCCAGGGACCCCATCCCAGTGACCCCAGTCCTGGGGAACCCCATCTGAGCAACCCCAATCCCAGTGACCCCAATCCCGTGGAACTCCATCTCAGTGACCCCATCCCAGGGACCCCAATCCCAGTGACCCCAATCCTGGGGAACCCCAATCCCAGTGACCCCATCCCAGGGACCCTGTCCCCGTGGCTGTCCCACTCAGCCTCAGGCTCCCAGTGGGATTTCAGCCTCTGAGGCCTCCGGTTGATTTCAGATTTGTTTGGGTGATGCTCTTTTGTCCCGCAGCTGACCCCAGGCAGCAGCAGACAGTGCAAAGCAAATATTGACATTGCTAAAGGGGGAACGGGGCGCTTGCAGACTCCTGGCTGGTGAATATCCTGCCAGGGACCTGCTGCTCTTCACTCGCCGGGTCAGTTTCTGTCTGTAAGAAAAGCAAACATGAAAACCAAGCAAACCAATACCTTGAGAACATTGTCATTTCCCTAAGAGTGTGTTTTGGCAACTCTGGATTAACAAATTAGTGAATTGTTACAGTGTAGCAAGTTCCAGTCCTTCAATAAAAATTCACTTCCAGGCGAGCTCAGCCCTTCTGCTTCTCCAAGAGAAACTCCACTCCCTGTGTGAGAGCTCAAATCACCTAGAACGTACATTGGTAGTGTCTAAATGTCAGATCTTTGTGTAGAACATTGCAGTTATGAGTCCTGAAGGGAAATAGAAATAGAAAAATTATTGAAAAAGGAAAAAAATAAAAGCAGAAGTAATTGATGTCCAGCCTCCACTTGCCCCAGTTCCAGCGTGGCCAGGCAGGAGCAGCTGGATGCAGGGGATGTGCCTGGATGAGGAGGACTGGGTGGGATGCAGGGACCCCGGCTGGGTGCAGGAATCCCGGCTGGGTGCTGGAACCCCGGCTGGGTGCTGGAATCCCGGCTGGGTGCAGGAACCCCGGCTGGGTGCAGCGATCCCGGCTGGGTGCTGGAATCCCGGCCGGGTGCAGCGATCCCGGCTGGGGGCAGCGATCCCGGCTGGGTGCAGCGATCCCGGCTGGGTGCAGCGGTCCCGGCTGGGTGCTGGAATCCCGGCTGGGTGCCGGAATCCCGGCTGGGGGCAGGCACAGCCATCCCTCCCACACGGTCCTGGCAGCGCAGGGGCTGGAGCTGTATGAATGTGGACATCCTGTGCATCGGACAGGGAAGGAAAATCCCCCACACCGAGACGGGCGGGAGAGCTGCCGGGCACAGAGCAGCTCCCCGCCCGGTGGGTCACACCGCTGGCTTCTTCCGGTGCACCGAGGAACGCAGGGGAGGAGAACTGATCCCTGGAACAACGCGGCTGTCCGGACACAGTTACGCTGAATTTCTGAGGGGATTGCTGCTCCTTCCTGGCTCACAAAAAGGGTTTTTTTCTGCCCGCAGTGCGGAGGTGCTGGTGCAGCTCCGGGCTGTGGGGCAGCTCACGGCAGTGCAGGAGGGCGGGCAGGATTGCCCCGGGAACGAGCCCGAGGAGCCGGGCTGTCCCTGCCCAGCACAGCCCAGCCAGGGCAGGATTGCCCCGGGAACGAGCCCGAGGAGCCGGGCTGTCCCTGCCCAGCACAGCCCAGCCAGGGCAGGATTGCCCCGGGAACGAGCCCGAGGAGCCGGGCTGTCCCAGCCGGGGCAGGATTGCCCCGGGAACGAGCCCGAGGAGCCGGGCTGTCCCAGCCAGGGCAGGATTGCCCCGGGAACGAGCCCGAGGAGCCGGGCTGTCCCAGCCGGGGCAGGATTGCTCCGGGAACCAGCCCGAGGAGCCGGGCTGTCCCAGCCGGGGCAGGGCCGTGCCCGGGGCACCTCCGGCTCTCCCCTTCGCGTTCCGAGGAGCCAAGGGCGGCTGAAGGGCAGCTCCCTGCAGCTCAGAAATGGACAGCAGCTCCTGCTGGGCACTCAGTCACGCCTCCCGTGTCACTTGCGCTCAGCGAAGCAGCGCCAAGGCCGGGCCGATGCCCCTCTGCACGTCGGGTGCAGGAGTGCCCGGTGCGGGAGGGCGTGGATGGGGCTGGCTCATTCCCAGGGCTGCTGGCTGGTCCCAGGCAGCGCTCCACTGGCAGAGTGGAGACCTGACCAGGCACAGGCAGCATCAGGATCAGGATTAGGATCAGGATCAGGACTGCACTCAGCAATCAGAGCTTGCTGACACCGTGAGGAACAACCGCAGGGCATTGGGGTCACCGCGCGTCCCAGGGTGTGTCCCATTATTATGGAAAACCAGCGTCCTGTGAGGGAGGAGACTCAGCCACAAAGGAGCCCTGGAAAAAATACCATGTAACCCTTTTATTGTGCTAAAAACACCACTTAACCCCTTTACTCTGCTAAAACCACCACATAGCCCTTTTATTCTGCTAGAAAGGCCGCAGCTGGCCCCGTTCACCCACTCTGGGCTCCCTCCTCCCCAGAGAGGGAATCGCCTCCCCTAGAGGCAATAAGATGGGAGCCATAAAACCCTTCCCCAGCTCTGTTCCCTTCCCTGGACAGGCTCCTGGTCCTCAGTGCAAGGTAAGAAGTTCTAGAAGAATCCAGAATTTCTGAACGCCTGACACTGAAATTGCTGTAATTGAAAGGGTGCCACTGTGGGGGAGAACGTTTCTGTTCTGATGCCTGTGTTTGGGAAGGCTCCTGAAAGGACGGGAATAGCTTTGCCAAACTTGCCTACAAGGGTCTGGATACCTCTGCAACTGAGAGTCAGAGGGACCATCCCTTTGGACAGGCTGGGGGAAGGATGGGAGCTTCTGATAGAGCAGGTATGGTGTTCAGTGCCTGGAAACTAAAGCAGGATATTTCCAGCCCAGATCATTTATTATGTCTAATAAATAAGGACATTGGAACATTTTTGATTTTAAAAAATGTTGGTTTTAAGCCAGGTTCGCGTTTCTGTCCTTAAGCTCAGTCAGTGCCTTTGTGTGGGATGGTTTCAGATCAGCATGCTTGGTGTTGCCTGCTGGGGTAGGAGAACAGAAGGGTTTTCGGGGCCAGGCCCTGCCTCTGCTCTGCAGTCGGCGATGTTCACACTGTGGGTGGCTGCTCCCAGGGCGAGGCCGTTCCTGTGTCAGACCCCAGCGTTCCCCTGGTCAGGGGCAGGAGAGGGGTCGTGTCCACCTGTACCCCAGATCTGCTGTCTGGGACAGAGCTGTGGCTCCGTGCTCAGCTGCCCGTCTGTCCTGGTGCTAGAGGAAATAACTCGTGCTGCAGACAAGAGGCTTCTCCTGCTGGTTTGTACAGCAGCGAGCAGGCAGCGCTCACCTGAGTATTTGCTGATAGAAATGTTTGGTTTTTCTCGTTCTCTTGACTTTGAAATAGCTCTGTCTGTAGGCAGCATCAGTGTGGGGTATGGCTCAGAGGCAAAAATAGCTCTGGAGAGGCTTTGGAGGAGCCTTCGGGGAGACAGAGCCAGTTTGGCGTTGATTGCAGCTGTAGAATCCTAATAAACAATTTTCCTAATAAAGAGACTGGTCCGAGAGTCATGTAATTACTGAGCTCCCAGCGAGTGAAATGCCCTGACTGCTTTAATCTCTCTCAGCTCCTCGCCATGTGAATCACCCTCTCCTCATCCAGCTCTGCCTCCTCTCCAGCCTGAGCAAGTCCTGATTAAAAGTGTCACCTGCCCAGACTGGTCACGCTTGGGCTGCGCTGCTCCCAGGAGCCGTGGTGCAAACCCAAGTTATGTAACCCTGGAACTTGAATGATAAAAATACCCCTGAAAAGGAGACAGACGAGCTGACATATGCAACTGAGTCATTGTGTTCCTGGAACACAGCACAGGGGAGTGAGCGGCTTCTTGCTGAAATATAAAATAGCCCCCCCGTGCCCAGTGTGAGTTATTTGGGAGGCAAACCAGCAGCACAACTCTCTGGGTGTTATTTTATTTTCTTCCCTGGGAGGGTGGGCAGGCCCTGGCACAGGTGCCCAGAGCAGCTGGGGCTGCTCCTGGATCCCTGGCAGTGCCCAAGGCCAGGCTGGACACTGGGGCTGGAGCACCTGGGACAGTGGGAGGTGTCCCTGCCATGGCAGGGGTGGAGTGAGATGGGTTTTAATGTTTCTTCTATCCTGATTCTGGGATTCTATTTTTCTTTCTACTGTGCTTCTGGAACCTGTAAGGTTGGAGTTCCTTCAAGGCTAAACGCATTATTTGTCACTTCTGTGGGTGCTGGCAGTGCCCCAGGCCTCCTCTCTGGCTGTTTGTGCAGTGCATATGCTGAGCCCGTGGCTTCTGCAGCCACAGAACAGCTCGGGGTGGGCTCTGCAGCCTCAGCTGCGGCCCTTGCAGATGGGAACAGGTTGAGACTCCCCATTTCTCCGAGAAGAGGAGATCCCGGCTGGAGAGGAGATGGATTCCGAGCTCCAGAAGGAGCAGGGAATGAGCTGATGTTTCCTCAACACCCCCTGACTTGTCCTCCTGCAGAGCAGCCCTGTCCTGTCTCAGCTCGCTCTGCGGGCAGCTCAGGAGTGACGTAGCTCAGCCCCAAGGTCTGGCTAAGGGGGGTGCAGTGAGCACCTCGAGTCTCACCCTGCCCGGTTCGACACCCAGCTGCTGCCCACGGGTGCTGTCTGCAGACCAAGGGCACTGTCCGAGGAGCTGGGCACTGTTTCTTTGCTCACCACGTCCCCGCAGCAGTCAGGAAATGATGGGATTTCCTGGGGCTGAGCACAGGCTGCGCTGGGGCAGAACCCCAGGGTGGTTTGGGGGAAGGGACCTTAAAGCCCAGCTCATGCCACCCCTGCCACCACCCCTGGTGGCCTGGGGACAGCGTGCAGAATTACCCAGGGAGGGCTGTTCCCCCTGCCTGTTCATTTGTAGGGTAAGGACACAGAAGGGGCAAGCCCCAAGTTTAATTTGCTTTCCCAGCAGCACAGGGCTGCTCGTGCCCATGAGGAATTTCATTGGCACCATCAGCCTGAGGCAGATCTTGGGAAGGAGCTCTTGTGCTGTCTGTGTCAGTGAGGAAAATGAGTAAACTTGGCACGGAGATCTCTCCTGGGACTGCAAATGCACTGAACTGATTTGCAAATAGTAGCACATCCATAACTTTGACAGACATCCCCAGCATTGATCTTCCTCAAAACAACAAATTAGGAGGTGAAGTGAAAACCGTGAGCTGGGATTCTCTGGCACTGTGATACTGCCTGAGTTTCTCACCTTTTCCCGAGGAGAGAGTAAATTAAAGGGGCATCTCCTATTTGCATTTCTGGGCTGGAAGTTTTGTGGGGAGGCTGGTCAGAGGAGGCTTCTTGGGGACAATTCCCAGCCCCCTGGTGCTGTTCCAGGCCCTGGCAGAGCCCTGCAGGAGGGGTCTGTGAACCCCCAGCAGCTGGAGCTGGAGGATGTGCCTCTGTGGGCTCAGGTTCTCGGTGGGGTGGGACACAGCTCAGCCTCTGCTCTGTAATCACAGATTCATTCAGGTTGGGAAAGGCCTCCAAGATCATCGAAGTTACTTCTCTGCTGCCAAAGGCACCAGCTGATCAGAATCTACTTGATCCACAACAGCCCAATCCACAGAGTTTAATGGGCTGTGTCCTCCTCTGGGATATCCTTTGGTGCAGCCCTGAGATGATTTAATCAGACCCTCTTCATCTTTGCCTTTTTTCTGCTACATACAGGGACAAAAAGAAGCTATAATTGAGTATCTCTCTGGAAGAAGTTTGGACAATTCAGTCATATTCTAGAATTCCCCAACCCCAAAGAATAAATCCTGCAAGAATGAAGATGGAGCCCGGGAAGGAGTGAGGGGAGGCTGAGGGGGTTTGCACAGATCTTTCTGCCACCTCCAGCTCCCCAAAGCAGCCCGTGCAGGGGCTGGACCCGGGTGTTTCCCAGGGTGGGGAGGCAGTGGCAGAATGGGGATTTTCACGTTGTCCCTGTGGGTTTGATGCTCAGCTGGAGACCTGTGAGTGTCCTGCAAAGGGAATTTTCCCACAGCTGCAATCTGAGTGCCAGTGTGGAGCTCTGCCACTTTGGGAGCGTGTCCCGAGGGGGGCATGGTGGAGCTGCCTGATGGAGCCTGGGGATGTCCAGGGTGGAGCAGTGCCCCCAGCCAGCGCCAGAGCTCTTTGTCCAGGAGTGCCCTGGGATGAGGGAAGGCACTGGGATGTGCCAGGACAAACCCTTGAGCTCCAGTCCTGTAACCAGAACAGGCCCAGGTTCTTGTGTGGTGCTGTTTGGGTTGATTTGTCACAGGTGGACCCTTGGAGAAACACGTGAAGGTGGGAGGACATTCAGTAGCTTCACCTGAAGCTGACCAAATCCAGGGAAAACCTGGGCATTCCCAGCCATGAGAGAGCTGGAGGGCAGGGGGATGACACACACATTTGGGGGATGTGGTGTGGGGGTAGCTGTGCTTGGTGAGGTGCTGCAGTTCCCTTTGGGGAGGCAGCTCCGCTGGAGCCCTGGGGCTGGGTGCAGCAGTGAATAACCAGGGTTCCTGGAGCCCTGGGGCTGGGTGCAGCAGTGAGTAACCTGGAGCCCTGGGGCTGGGTGCAGCAGTGAATAACCTGGAGGCCTGGGGCTGGGTGCAGCAGTGAATAACCAGGGTTCCTGGAGCCCTGGGGCTGGGTGCAGCAGTGAATAACCTGGAGCCCTGGGGCTGGGTGCAGCAGTGAGTAACCAGGGTTCCTGGAGCCCTGGGGCTGGGTGCAGCAGTGAATAGCCTGGAGCCCTCTGGCTGTCACAGTCCTCAGGGGAGCGACAGGAATCCTTTGCAGCTGCCCCTCTGTGAGTGTGTTACCTCCCAGTGACTAAACCCAGTGTTTTTCCGAGCCCAGGGATGATGTACTGTGACTCACTCAGTGCTCTCAAAGCCCATTTTCCTTTGCCTCGCTACTTTGGAAGCAGTTATATCAATTGCCTGCTTTTCCTGAACAATTTATTACTATTACAGCTCTTCTGGAGTTTTGAACTGTCTGTAGTTAATGATGCCAGCTATTAAAAAGACACTTTATCCTGAATAACTGTGAGCATCTGGCTTTATCAGCAGTGATGCAACAATTTCTGTGGCTCCAAGTTAAGGGAAAAGCTTTATGTATCGTGAGAGAAACCAGAACTGAAGAGTGTATTAAACCCCAAATGAGAAACGAGCAGTTTTCCTGTTTGAGAAAGCACTTCTGTGAGACAGGAGTGGCATTTTACAAAGTTTTCCTCCAGGTCTGCACACACTGAACAATATAAAAGCGGGCTTGGGTTTGGGTGGCTTTTCTTAGTGGTTTCCACAGAATGTTTCCCATTCTGAATTTTCAGGGTTTTGCCTCACCTGGGTTGAGCCAGTGAAAGTTCCCCAAGAGAAGAGCTGTGCCAGAGGGGACACAGGCTGCCCCGGCCACATCTTCAGAGCCCATTATCCTTCTGCATTCCAGAGGGAACGTGGGAGATCACTTGAACAGATGCTGAGACTTGCAGAGGTTTCGACTCTTTTGTCCTGAGTCTGACCCCCCGATTTCCCGGGGACTGGAGGGACTCAGCTCCAGCGTGCCCAGGGCTGAGAAACAAGCGTGGGATGAAATGCCAGCAGCATTTGCTGGGCACCCAGAGCTCTGCAGTCTCCAGCTCATCATCCCCATCTCTGGAGGGATTTAAAGCTGTGTGGATGTGGCACTTGGGGACATGGGGTAGTGGTGGCCTTGGCAGGGGGAAGAGTTGGGCTCAGTCTTGGAGGGATTTTTCATCCTTAGAGATTCTCTGATCAGTTGTTGAATCTGAGCTGGGTAATTTCCTACTTGGAAAGCAATAGTGAGGCACGAGATGGAAAATAACCTTCTTGGGGCTCTGTTTAAGTTGACCAACACTGGAGGCAGGCAGAGGTTCCTGAGGGAGGTGTGGAGGGACAGGGAACTGAGAAGGGATTTTGTGCTGTGTTGTCAGTAGATGGAAAGGGCTGTTCCTTGTTTCTCATAGTAGGAGCCAGGTTGTGATCTGGTTGTGCATCTAAAATTAGGGAACAAAACCCTTTCTCTTTCTCCCCTCTTTAATCCTTTATTACCTTAGGAGGCCAAAACTCTCAAGGAATTCCAGCTGGATTAGGCAGCATCGTGGAGCCATCAGCTGATGAACAGATGTGGTTTAGGTAGAACTCACAAATGGGGGAGAAGCCCATGGCCCTGGGTGAGTGAGGTTGGGGGGTGCCAGTTCTCAGCAGCTGCTCCCAAAGGCCCTCGGCAGGGGCAGCTCCAACAGCCCCACCACGGCTCCATCCGTGCTGCTCCGGGGCATCCATGGGCAAGCAAAGCTGCCACGGCCCCAGAGCTGGGCCAGGTGCTGCCAGCAGGGCCCTTCCCAGGCCTCCTGCGGTCTCTGCGGGGGCTGAGCTGGCCCTGCTGCTGCAGCCCCTTCTCCTCTCTCGTAGCCCACGGACTGTGCTGGTATTGCCAGGGGTCGTTCCTGGGTTCCGGCTTCCAACAGGGAGCAGTGTGGGCCTGCAGCGGCGTGGGCCTGCAGCGGCGTGGGTCTGCAGCCAGGGCCTGCAGCGGCGTGGGCCTGCAGCGGCGCGGGCCTGCAGCGGCGTGGGTCTGCAGCCAGGGCCTGCAGCGGCATGGGCCTGTGCCATGGGTCTGCAGCGGCGTGGGCCTGCAGCGGCGTGGGCCTGTGCCAGGGGCCTGCAGCAGCGTGGGTCTGCAGCAGCGTGGGCCTGTGCCATGGGCCTGCAGCGGCGCGGGCCTGCAGCGGCGTGGGCCTGTGCCAGGGGCCTGCAGCAGTGTGGGCCTGCAGC
>VZSE01002706.1:2005-18673 GCA_013398275.1 Promerops cafer | reverse complement strand
CCCCGAGCTCCACACAGGTCACACCTGGTTCTGTCCCTGAGTGGTGCTGTCCCCATGGGTCACACCTGGTTCTGTCCCCACGGCTCACAGCTGGTGCTGTCTCCATGGGTCACACCTGGTGCTGTCCCCGAGCTCCCCACGGGTCACACCCGGTGCTGTCCCCAAGCTCCACACAGGTCACACCTGGTGCTGTCCCCCGCTCAGGACTGAGGGCTGAGCTGCTCCTCCCCAGCCCAGCCCAGCAGGGCCCCACAGCTGAGCAGGGATGGAGCTGCTGGGACAGGAATTGCTGGAGCCAGGACCTGCTGGAGCTGCTGAGCCTGTGGCACCATCACAGACTCCAGGATGGCTTGGGCTGGGGGCTCCCTAGAGCTCCCCCAGCTCCACCCCTGCCGTGGGCATGGACACCTTCCCCCAGCGCAGCTTGCTCAGAGCCTCGTCCAGCCTGTGCCCAGCGGGGAGCCTGGGCACTGTGGCCATCAGGAGAGCCCTGGCTGCAGCCCCTGAGCACCATGGCCTCCCTGGGTGGGGCTCTGAGCCGGGCTGGGACACTGGGAGAGCTGGGGGCTGCAAACCCTGGCCAGCAGGGCAGCGTCCAGAGGGCTCTGAGCAGGGCCCTGGGCACAGTTCAGACGGGTGCCTGCAGGGGCAGTGGGGCTGTGCCCTGGGGTGGGAGCTGCAGGGGGAACCAGCACCCTCCAGCCTGGAGATCGGGGTGGTCACCCCTCCGTCAGTGCATGGCTTGGCTGATATTTTTTGCGCTGAAGTGCTCTCATTTCAGGCTCTATATGTATTTGTTTTTTGGTTCTTTTTTTTACTTCAGACAAAGTTCTAGTTCTACAGAAAAACCTAGAGGAAAAAAATATCTGTGAATTGAGTTCCTCCTGCATAATGATGTGCTTTCCACAGAACGATAAATGTTAAAACACAAAAATTACTACCTGTGTTTTGGAACAAATCTCTAAAGATAATTAATGTACAGAGACAAGTTTTACCTGTGATTATTCCTTCCAAATATATGGCTGTTCCTCTTGGGAAGGAAAGCTCTGCATTATAACTTCTGCGTGATGGTGATTGCTGGTTAGGAGGGAGAGATGCTGCCATTTACGTGGAGAATTCCAGGAATACCAGAGGTTATGCTGACCAGGATGTCACTTTTCACGGATGATGCACAAAAAACATACCTTTGTGTGGAACAAGTTATTTGAAGTTAAAGAGCACTTCAGAATGAAAAGGACGAGTGACAAAAAGGCTGAATCTCTTAAATTGAGGCAAAGTGAAAAGTACAGAGCAGGCTGTGGGAGGAGTGGCCAAGAGCAGCTCAGCAGAAGGTGCTTGAAACCACCCCAAGGAACAGGAAAAGTGCTGGCCAAAGTCCAGGGAGAGCCGTGCTGGGGAATGGTGCTCTGAGCAGCGCTGCTGCGCCCTGCGCTGCCTCTGCACCTCCCTGGCAGCGGCTGCAGGGCAGGAGAGCTCCAGGGGTGACACCAAAGCCTGGGCAGGGCTGGGCTGCTGTCCTCAGAGGGGGCTGGAGTGAACAAACAGCTCCAGGGGTGGTGTTGGTGAATGAACAGCTCCAGGAGTGGTGTTGGGTGGATGAACAGCTCCAGGAGTGGTGTTGGTGAATGAACAGCTCCAGGAGTGGTGTTAGTGGATGAACAGCTCCAGGAGTGGTGTTGGGTGGATGAACAGCTCCAGGAGTGGTGTTGGTGAGTGAACAGCTCCAGGAGTGGTGTTGGTGAGTGAACAGCTCCAGGGGTGGTGTTGGGTGGATGAACAGCTCCAGGAGTGGTGTTGGTGAATGAACAGCTCCAGGAGTGGTGTTAGTGGATGAACAGCTCCAGGAGTGGTGTTGGTGTCTGGGCCTGTTCTGAGGCCCAAAGCAGGTCAAGGCTGGCTGAGTGCCCGGGCCAGCAGAGCAGGGGCTGGGGTGGCCCCTGGGGCTGGCAGGGGGAGCTGGGGTGTGCTGGGTTCAGGGCTGCCTGTGAGCAGGAAAACTTCTGAAAATGGCAGAACCCAAATTCTGCTCAGAGAGTGAACTTTTAACAGAGCAGGGTGCAGCAGGCCCAGCACTAGTGGGGTTTCTTCTCCCTGAAAAGGGGAACCTGCTGAGTAAGGGCAGACGTGGCCATTCATAGAATCCCAGGATGGTTTGGGTTGGAAGGGACCCTAAAACCTCATCTCATTCCCACCTCGTGCCGTGGTCAGGGAGCCTTTCCCTGGAGGGGCTCTGTGCTGAGGCACCAGCAGCTGGGTCTGGCAGATGAGCTGGGCTGAGCTGCTGTGGCTCCTGGCAGGGCAGGAGCTGGGGACAGGGACATTCCCTGCAACAGGGACATTCCCTGGAAGAGGGACATTCCCTGGGCTCCTGGCAGGGCAGGAGCTGGGGACAGGGACATTCCCTGCAACAGGGACATTCCCTGGTGGAAACCAGGCGCTGTTTGCTGTGACGGAGCTAATTAAGCTCCTGGGAGAATTTATGCAGAGCTAATAAGAAGCAGAACTAAACGTTGTCTTAATTTACCCTCAAGCTCACAAAAATGTTGTTCATTCACGTTGCACTGATTAAGCCAACAGCCATTAACACTTCCTTCAGAGACAGAGACCTTTGGCACCGAGGAGGAATCAAACTGCACTTCCCAGAGAGCATCTCCGTGTTCCAGGAGTCTGGAGGCCCTTTCCTCCATCCTGCAGTGGGGTGTGGTGATGCAGGGCTGCTGGTGGGCTCAGAGAGGAGCTGATTTTCCCTCTGCCCTTCCCAACTACCCTTGTTGGGCTGGAATTTGCTGCTCGGAATCCCTGTGTGTCAGGAAGCAATGTCCCTGCCTCCAGCTGGGGCGAGGTTTGGGTCTTGGAAAATCCATCCTGGATTTGGGCCTCTGTTCACATCACAGGCTGGGATTTGGGTTTGTGTTGGTCAGCACAGGAGAGCCAAGGGCTCTGTGAGGTCTTATGGAAGACTTGGGACAAGGGATGGAGGGACAGGACCCAGGGAATGGCTCCCACTGCCAGAGGGCAGGGCTGGATGGGAGATTGGGAATTGGGAATTCCTGGCTGGGCTGGAATTCCCAGAGCAGCTGGGGCTGCCCCTGGATCCCTGGCAGTGCCCAAGGCCAGGCTGGACACTGGGGCTGGAGCAGCCTGGGACAGGGGAAGGTGTCCCTGCCATGGCATGAAGCCACTCCAGGAGACTTTATACCCAAATTAAAAGAGCCACATGAATCAAGAAGGGAACTTGCAGCCAGGCACTGGTGGGGTTCCTCTTGGAGTCCCTCACTGGTCCCCACCCCAGAAGTGGCCAGAAATACCAAAATCCAGCCCCAAGGTCAGCACTGCTCCCTCAGCTCCCTGCCGGGGGACAGGGACACGTTCCTGGTGTTGTGCAGAGCAGGGCAGGGTGGGCTCTGCTTGGGGCTGCAGGCCAGGCTCACCTGTGCTCTTTAAAGAACACGACCATTAAATATCATTTTGTGCCCTTTTCATCCTCCTGATCACTTTGAATTCTTGTGATGTTCCTCAGGAGCACAGGGAGAAGCTGTGCTCTCCTCACATTTCATCAGGGCAGCTGGATGAGCTGTTGCAGGAGTCCTTCAGATAAAAAGGCAGTAGCAGAAGATCAGGCCTCTAGTTCTCACATTACTCTTAATCACGTGTTTTCATCCCTTTATCTAGGAAAAAGAAGAAAAAAGAAGGGAAAACTCACTAAACCTCCTTTCTCCCATACAGCCTTCACGTCTCTGGCAGTTCCTGGTTTATCAGTCACTGACAAGCCATCAGAGACAAGTGTCTGGCAGTGCTCAGAGCTAAGGCTGAGCTCAGCCAAGCACTCCAGGGCTGAAATGCTGCCTCAGCCTTTCCTGAAGTGTCCCAGACGAGAGACCCCGAAACTGAACTTGGAATCTTGTGACAAGGCAAGATTTTCATCGTGTTGAGCATCTCTGGCAGTGAGCTGGGCATGGAAAATCTCCATTTTGGAACAGTGGAAGTCAAGCACAGCCTTAAAATCACAGAATCCTGGATTCATTTGGGTTGGAATGAACCTTCAAGACCTCTCATTCTCCACCCCTGCCATGGCAGGGACACCTTCCCCTGTCCCAGGTGCTCCAGCCCCAGTGTCCAGCCTGGCCTTGGGCACTGCCAGGGATCCAGGGGCAGCCCCAGCTGCTCTGGGCACCTGTGCCAGGGCCTCCCTGCTGTAACCACGAATCACTGAGGTGCCACAGCCCAGCTGAGCCCGGTGACCCCCGGGAGCTGCCCAGGGGCCCTGGGACAGGGAAGGGGTCTGGCAAAGCATGGGAAAGGCAAGGAGAAGGTGTATTTCCTCTCTGTAAACTCTCCAGGGCAGTAAGCACTAAAGAGGGAGCAGAATGAAGTAAATGGAGGGATTCTCTTGTGCTAAAACCAGCCCAGTGGGCCGTGACTGGGATAAGTCACAGGGAAGGGTAAATTAAAAGGTGTTAGCATCAGAGCAACGAGGGCTGGGAGAACCCTAAAAATGAAAAGCAGGAGAAGCATTAACTTCTCTTCTGTGATTGTGGTTGGACCCGTGAGCTGGGAGAACATCTGCAACGGGAAGTGCTAGTTCAGGTTTTCAGGAGCTATTTCTGAGATTGTTTTTCTGCTTCTTCTTCTCCCCCGTGCAGTCCTGTCGATCCTTTTCAAATGCGAGGGCATTCCTTCAAAAACAAAACCTGATTTTCAGAACATGACGTTCCTGGCATGTCCCTTACTGACACACTTGGAATGCAGCAGCTGCTGCTCGGCTGGGGCTGGGCTGGGCTGGGCTGGCAGGTGAGGCACACCTGGAACGTTGTGTTCACCTCTCACCCTGCTCTGGGAGCCCCAGGAGCACCCAGTCCTATGAGTGAGCACGGAGCAGGTCAGTTCAACACGGAGCAGGTCTGAAAAGGCAGCAATTTGTTGCTGTTTGGCCACACCAGGACTCACAGGAGGTCTGGAGCATGAATATCCCTCGTTTTTTCCAGCTCATCAGTGGGAGAAATGGCAAAACTGTGTCAAACCAGCCCCAAACCCCAGAATTTCCCTGGGATGGCTCCCTGTGCATCCCTGCTGCTCTCACCCCTTTGCACACACACAATCCCAGCTGGCTCAGGGCAGCCCTGGGAGCCAGGGCTGGGGGACCCAGCTGCAGGATTGGCTTGTCCCAAAAAATACAAGGAGAAAACAAGGAGGAAACAAGGAGGAAACAAGGAATAAAACAGGGAGGAAACAAGGAATATGGAGGCGGATCAGCTACTAGAGTCACACGTCACTCAATGGGAAGCTGGAAAATGCCCTCCCTGTTTGATGCCCATAGGCCTTGAGGAAAAGGAAAGCCAGCAGCTTAATAGCTTAAAGTGCAGCTTCCTGGGAAATTCCACCCCTGGGAGGAGGGAAGAAGGGAGGTCTGTGGGCAGAGGGGGTGGATGTACACGTGGGTGGGTTCTGCTGCACTCCTGCACCCTTCCAGGAGCCCCTGTGTCCTCACACCACTCCTGCTTCCCACAGGGAATTCCTGCCCCAGGCAAAGGGATCAGCAGCGGGCTGAGGACCCCGCAGGCTGCTGCCTGGAAAGCTGGCCTTGGGCATCCCCCAGACCCATGGGTGGATGGAAAGCTGGCCTTGGGCATCCCCCAGACCCATGGGTGGATGGAAAGCTGGCCTTGGGCATCCCCCAGACCCATGGGTGGGTATGAAGCTGTCCTTGAGCATCCCCCAGACCCATGGGTGGGTATGAAGCTGGCCTTGGGCATCCCCCAGACCCGTGGGTGGGTATGAAGCTGGCCTTGGGCATCCCCCAGACCTGTGGGTGGATATGAAGCTGTCCTTGGGCATCCCCCAGACCCGTGGGTGGATGGAAAGCTCTCCTCTGGAATACCCTGGACTGCTGGGTGGGGATCTCTCCTCCAGGGTGACTGGGGAGAACAGAGCAACCCTGTCAGCCTGGGGCCACGTGAGCTCTTGCTTTCCTGCTGAAAATACAGAGTGCCATGGATCGGGTAAATAATGCCTGCGAGTCCATCAGGTGTCCCAGGGAGGGATGGGATCCAGGGCAGAGCGGATCAGTGGTGTCAGCCCCCCGCTCTCGCATTTTCCAGTCTCTCCATCACCACCCAGCTCTGCTCCCTGGGCTCTGCTCCAGGGCACGCATTTCCCCGCCAGCCTGGGAGCAGGGCTGTGCAGATGGACAGCCCTGGGGAGGAGGGGCTATCACCGCGGGAACAGGCTGGCAGCGGGCTCACAGAATTCCTTCTGGTTTCCTCCTGACTTCCTTGGTTCGGATCAGTCGGATTAGCTCTCAGGGAAACTGATTAGAAAGGGCTGCTCTCAGCACATGCTGTACCTTTAGTTCCTGAACCAATTTTTGGATGTGTTATTAAGACTTTGCTCATCCTGTGAAAATTTGTGGAATTTTATCTTTTTATTTCTTGAACAGAACGTCCCTTTTTTGCAGAGCTCTCTGTATTGCTGATTTTTTCACAGTGCTCTTCTTGCCTTTCAGGAACACTGACTCTGGGTTTATTCCTCCTCTGTGATACTTTCAGCCTCCTTTGGGGGAAAAGTTGAATCTTTTATCTCTAATACAGAATCTTTAAGCAATATCTGGGCTGCTGAGAGCAACTTCTACGAGCTGGACTCGATAATCCTTGTGGGTCCCTTCCAGCTCAGGATATGCTACGATTCTAATGCTTTTTCTGATTCCTCTTCTATTTGCTCCTGATATTTTAAAAAGCCCCTGGGATCCTGTTGTGAGGATGAAGCTGCTTCCAGGAGGTCGGGGGTGCTCAGTGAGGGAGGTCAGGGAGGGCGGTGGGACCCCTGGGTGGAGGTTGGACAGAAGCAGAAGGGGTGAGTGACAATCGGGGTTGTCAGCCAGCTGGAAATCCCCAGATTTTGGGTGTTCCATAGGCAGAGATCCAGGAAAAGCAGCCCTCCCTGGAGATCTCTGAGATCTGCAGCCCTAAGTAATGAGATTGTTCATTTTCCGTGTGTCTTGTGCTGGAGCTGCCTGGCAGGGGAACCCAAACATAAACCCACCAGACACAGCTGTGCTGTACCCAAACACAGCAATTCTGTTCTGCAGAGCAGAGCCAGAGCCTCTCAGCTGCGCACGGGAAGCTACAAGTGCAGAAAACAGGATCTGGAAGAAATCACAGCTTTCTCTACACGAGAATGTCCAGCTTATTTCTTTCCTGAGCTAAGGGCATCCAGAGCATTTCTGCCTCTTATCAGTTAAATAAAATGAGTGGGATAATATGAATAACATCTGCTGTAATGGAATCAAAGCAGCAGCTCCCGAGGGTCATGAGCTTCATCTGATTTTCCTCTAAGGCCTCCCAGCCCTGGAGCTGCCACGATATCTCCCATCCCATCCCACATTCCTAACGCCAGGACAATGTGAGCACCCACCCTCAACCGGCTCTGCTGGGGTTTATTGGCTAAGCCGTGCTTATGGAGACAATGAGCTGTAAAATCCTTTGCAGTCATTCTTACCTGTATTCCCCAGAGACTTTTGGGAGGAAGGAGCGCAGTTCTCCTGGCACCCCCTGAACCCTCCGGGGCTGAGCTGTTCCTCCAGGCTCTCTGGGGAGCACCAGCGCTGATTCCCACATTTCCCCATTTCCCACATTTCCCACATTTCCCATGCACCGTGGTCACTGATCAGCCACTCGGGGCCCTCCTGGCCCCAGCACATCCCCCCAGCCCGGCTCTGGCTGAGGCTGTGCCTCGTGGCCACAGCCTGTTTGGTGGGGAGCACCGTTTGCTTTGCTCTGGATGCTGTCAGAGCCAGTCTGAGGGACGGGCAGAGGGCTGAGGGTGAGGAACGGGGTCCTGCACCACTGCAGGGAACATCACGACCCCGCTCCTACAGATCTGGAGTTTTATTTCCCAAAGATCTGGTTCTGATCCTCATTTTTGCAAAGAAATGCTTTACTTCTCCTAGAGAATCAGTCAGTGAGGTTGGAAAATCCCCCTGAAACCACAGAGCCCAGCCCTTCCCCAGCACTGCCAGAGCCACACGGACCCCTGTCCCCAAGTGCCACATCCCCAGGGCTTTAAATCCCTGCAGGGATGGGCACTCCAGCCCTGTGCCAGGCTGGACAGCCCTTTTGGTGAAGAGTTGTTCCCAATGTCCACCCCGAGCTCCCCTGGCCCAGCCTGAGGCCGTTCCCTCTGCTCCTGTCCCTGTTCCCTGGAGCAGAGCCTGACCCCCCGGCTGTCCCCTCCTGGCAGGGAGTTGCAGGGTCGGTGCTGCCCCTGGAGATGAAGCCCCTGGGGTTTTTACAGGGTTTAGGAACAGGGGGTTCTGTGCCTGGGTGCAGCTCCCTGTGCCGACACGTCCTGGAGCACCTGGACCCCTCCACACTCACCATCACCTCCTGATGGCTCAGCAGCCACCTGGAGTTCCCCCAAAGTGTCTTTACCCGTCCCACCCCCAAGGGCAGCCCTTTGGGGCCAGCTGGTTCCGTTTTGGGGCAGCACAGGCCAGCCCAGATCCCCCATGGAAAGAGCTGCCCTTGCCTTCCCGTGGGGCGCAGGGTCCAGGTGTGAGCGTGGCAGGTCCCCCTCCCAGGGCCAGGCTGTGCCCACAGGTAACCCCGGCCTCCCCTGATCCCCAGGTACTGCCCGTCTCTCTTCCCTGGAGCCTCTCCTTGGGCGACCAGGTCTGCCTGGCCGAGGCACTCACCCCGGCTCGGGCGAGCGGGGGACTCGGGCACAGGCCTCGCTCTGCTGGGAAGCGCTGCTGCACAACCTGACAGGCCAGAAATGAAGCAATTTTGTGCCAAATAGCAGCCTCTGACAACTCCCTGCATGAAAGTCTTCTTCCCTCCGCGTGACATTTCACCACCTCTTTTTCTTCAATATTTCTGACATTTTTCCCATTACTGCGACAAAGTTCTAAGGAAAGGAGGAACTCACCGTTCGCTCTTCCTTGGAAAGGATGAAAAGGGAATGCAAAGAAAATTAGAGGGGAAGATAGCTAAGCTGTGCTAGTCAAGTGGAAGATGTTGGGCTGAAGATTAGTGCCTAAGTAGATGTGATAATAATTGTCATTAATGCTGATGGTATCAGATCAACTCTGCAATGGAATTATCTGGAAAAGCAGCACCCTACAAACAGGACTGGCTGTGTTTCCTGAAGGAGCAGTAGTTTTGTGCCGTAGCTTCTGGCACTTTCCATCAGGAAGCCGACCCTGGGCTGTGCCAGCAGCTGGAAATGCAGATATTGAGGCGTTCCCAGTATAACCTGTCTGTGTTTGTTATTTGTCTGTTGAAAATCCATGCAGTGTGCAGGGCAGGACTGGTGAAAAAATCCAATTTCGTTCCATTCCCATTCTGTCAGCCACGTAACAGGCTTTGCAGAGTTTTCATTCTGCTTCCAGGTCACTTTGCCACGTCACCAGGTGGCACAGAGCAGATCCTGGCTCCTGGCTGCTCCCTCAGGCTTTGGAAGCCGTCACCTCTCCAGAGCTGAAACCGCTCTCCTCAGAGGTGGGAGAATTTCTTTCCTCCTTCAGCACATTTGAACGGTTTGCCTTGGGAATGTGACTGAAAACATCTGCCTGTTGGCTCTTTGATATCAAATCTGGGTGCTGGCAGCTGCTCTGTTTCAGTTTGGCGTTGCTCCAGCAGCAGCTCACACGAGAGGGCAGTGCCAGTGTCCCGCCCAGGCCTGCACGGAAGGATTCCTCTTCTGAAGCTCACTTCTGTCTGCAGAGCATTTGCAGGGGCAAGGGGCCAAGAACTTCTGGAAACTGAGGGGGAAAAGTGGGTCAGTCCTGCTGACACAATATTAAAAAAAACCTCAGGACTTCTGATGCAGAGGCAAGTGAACTACTGACTGTGGTTTCTATGCCACAGGACATCTGGACAAATGCCTGGCAGCAATTATTTAATAAATGTGTAGAATCAATGATTGTGCTCCATCCCTGGAAGTGTCCAAGGCCAGGCTGGGCTTGGAGCACCCTGGGACAGTGGAAGGTGCCCATGGCAGGGGGTGGCACTGGGATGATCTTGAACGTCCCTCCCAAACCAAACCATTTTGTGATTCTGTGATGTAATAAAATAACCAGATTATTTGAAGCTTTCTCCCAGATTTGTAAAGATTTCCCCAAACTCTGAGGATTTGTGCCACAAGACAACCCTGCTGAGCACTGGTTCTGTATGGAATCAGGGATATCCTGAGCTGGAGGGACCCCCAGGATCATCCCAGCCCCTGGCCCTGCCCAGACCCCCAACAATCCCCCCTGGGCACCCCTGGCAGTGCTGTCCAAAGGCTCCTGGAGCTCTGGCAGCCTCGGGGCCGTGCCCATTCCCTGGGGAGCCTGGGCAGTGCCAGCACCCTCTGGGGATGAACCTTTCCTGCTCTCAGCCTGAGCCCCCTGACAAGTGTGGTTCTACAAAAGGCTGTATAAAACCGTTTTGCTGGAGTCATCCCGCTGGATTCCTGCTGCTGGTGAAGGAGGAGCAGCTTGTCCTTCCTCTCAAATGGCTCAGGTGAGGATGGCGGTGGAGGAAGAGCCAAGGAGGAGGGCAGAAGGCAGAGCAGGGACGGTGCAGGTGGCAGACACGTCCCCTCCTGTCCCACACACCCCGTCCCCTCACTGCCGTGCCTCCAGCAGGGCGAGCACAGCATGGCAGGGACGCTGAGGGCTTCTCCCTCATCCTCCTCCCTCAGAGTGAACGTTCCCAGGAGTGCCAGACCAGTCTGGCCTGGCTTTAATTAAACTCCACTTCCAGTGAGCAGTTCTGTGGGTTTTTGTTGTGCTCAGCTGGGGGAAAGAGAAGGATGCTCATGTGCTTAAGCATCCTCCTAAATGTTCATTTAGTTAAATCCTGCTCATCGTATTTGACTTTCGGCAAAATAATAGCGATGCAATTAGTTATCTGGATTAGCACAAAGCCTCCAGTGCTGGCTGTGTGGAGAACACAAAGCCAGCACTGGCACTCCCAGCGGGTCGCACTTTAATGAGGATTTGCATCTCTAATTTCACTCCCAACTTTTTTTAAAGTGCTTTTCCACAGGTGAAAACTCAGGGAAGAAATGCTGCCTGTGCTCTCCAGAAGTGAGCTGGTTTTGGAGATGGCCACAGTTGCTCAGATCCTGCTTTAACCCTGGATCCCTGGCAGTGCCCAAGGCCAGGCTGGATGGGTTTGGAGCACCCTGGGATAGTGGAAGGGTTCCCTGCCCATGGCAGGGGTGCGATGGGCTGGGCTGCAAGGACCCTTCCAACCCGAACCATTCTGGGAGTCTGTGACATCCTTTGATCATCACATAATTATTTTAACTTGTCACCTTTCGCTGTCATGGAATTAATTTTAAGATGCAATGTAGTGGGTTTGGTCTCTTTTCTATTGCAGACTCAGCTCTCTGATACTTTGCCTTCTGTGAATGGGTTTTTTGGCATTTGGGGAAAGCAAAAACAAGCTGAGAACCAGAAGTAGAAAACAGAATACAAAGCTGTAAAGCCATTTGAGACAGCCCGTGTTTTCACCAGTCGTCTACATGGTTATGATGATTTTAAATATCCAGACAGGGAATATATCCCTAAAATATTTCTTTTTCTGATGGAAAAATAATGTATTTTAATACAGTAGATAAATCCTGTCTCATTTTATTCCTACTTTCACTGAAATACTGTCTAGACATTTTCCCATTTGCAGAGTAATGCTATATGGGCAAGGGTGGGGGTTGTTGTTAATTTTACCTACATGTTTCAAAGTCTCTAGCAGGGATATAAAAATTGCCCGGGTTATGTAATCCATCCTCTTTCTGCAGTGAAATATTGAAAACGTGTTTGCAGGACCTGGGTCACTGTTCAGAGCTCTGGCCTTGGAAGCCTCCCTGTGTGCCCCTGTCTGTGGACAGAGACGTAAATGCCCCCACACGCACACGGAATTCCTTCACCTTCCCCGGTCGGTGCCGGGGGCTGGGGGCAGTGGGAGCTGGGCGTTGATGGCTCCCGGGGCACAGTCCCACTGCCCTTGCCTCACTCATCCGAATTTTGCTCAAATGAGGACAAATTCAGTGTGGCACAGGGGCTCCCCTCCTGGGCCACGTGTGGCTGCCCTCCAGACCCCCAGGGACTCTCCAAACCCACCCTTTGGGCTGCTCCACAGCTCCATCACCGTGCCCAAGGCACGCGCGCGGGAATGTCAGGACATTTCCCGCTGGCTTTGCTGTGAACCTTTCTTTCCTAAGCGTTTGGCTGTCCAGGAAAGGCAGCAGAACTAGTTCCGATAATCACCTTGGCTGAATCGATTACAGAGACTTTGTATGTTCCCAGAATTTTGATTAACCAGTAAAACCAGGAAGTTACATTCCCTCCAAACCTCTCTGCACTTTTACGGACTCTGGTAACCACTGATTTCTCCACTGGGCTCAGCAGGGGCTGCTGGAGGGGAGGATGAGGCCGGTGGGGCCCTGTGCCCTGACTTGTCCTGCCTGTGGACAGATCACCCAGGGTGCCACACCTCAGGGAGGTGTTGAGTAAATCCCAAATGAACGTTTGATCTCTGCTCTGGCACAGGGACAGCACCAGGGCATGGCTGGGGCTGGGCCAGGGCAGGTTTAGGCTGGAGCTCAGGAAAGGTTCATCCCCAGAGGGTGCTGGCACTGCCCAGGCTCCCCAGGGAATGGTCCCGGCCCCGAGGCTGCCAGAGCTCCAGGAGCCTTTGGACAGCGCTGCCAGGGGTGCCCAGGGGGGGTTGTTGGGGGTCTGGGCAGGGCCAGGGGCTGGGATGATCCTGGGGGTCCCTCCAGCTCAGAACATTCCCCAATTCCACAATTCTGTGAGGCTGCAGTGCTCACAAGCAGCACAAGTCCATCCCTGCTTCCAAGTGCTCCCATCCTGCAGCAGCTCCGTGGTGCTCTCCCACTCTGTGACATTTCAAGTGACACAGAAAACAGAACAACCAAAACCTGAGATTTCCTGTAATATCCATCCAGAACAATTTATCACTGGGAACTGAAAAATATAAAACACTTTTTGGTCAATATTGGATTGATTTAAATATTTGGAATAAGTTTAATGGAGTTTAAATTATATCTGGCACACTCTTAACTGTTCTAATAGGACAGGAAATTTTGGAAAAAACTTGATGCAAGAATAATTTATGTGGCTGCTTTCTGCATTGCTGTGCAGTAAATCAGTGAGAATGGATGGAAGTGATTTTTACACCTCCTCTCTCTGAGGACTGTTACAATGAAAACTCCTTTTGAAGGTCAGCAGGTGGTTTTAGTTCAGCCTCCCTCAGCGCGTTCAGGATTTAAAGCTCTTAAATGGCAAAAAGCAAATTTATTTTTTCTACCAGGAGAGTATTTTAAATCACTTTAAATACCAGGAGAGATTTATTCCAGTTTGTGGGATCCCATAATTAGTGCTGTAGAATAGAGAAACCTGGGGTTTGCCTAGGCAAGTGTAGAGAGGGATGTGCCTGAAATCCCAGCTCTGCTGAAGCTCCTGTGGTTCAGATCTGGAGCTGGGAGAGCAAATGATTCCATGGAATGTGGACAAGGTTTGCTTTCCCCTCTCTGCTCTCTGCCTCTGTGTTTGTGCCTCTCTGTGCACGAGGAGCGGCGTCCAAGGCGGATCTTCCCGGGGCAATGTCAGCCCAGACCGCAGCCCCCCCTCCCCAGCCGTCCCTCGTCCCGAGGGAGAGGGGACGGGGCCGCAGGGAGGGCAGGGTGGCCCCTGGGGGATGCTCCCCGCGTTTCCTGAGCCTGGGGAAGGAGCCCCTGGGGGATGCTCCCCGCGTTTCCTGAGCCTGGGACCTGTGGCGCGTCCCTGTTCCCCGCCCTGGGAGGTTCCCGAGTGGAAGTTGGGCCCTGTTTGTTACCCAGTTCTCTTTGGGGTTTCTCTTCTCTGCCGCTCACCAGGACAGTTGTTTCACGTTCCCCTCGGGCAGCGTGCCCCCCACAAGGAGCTGCTCGCGCAGGGGAGGCACCAGCGGCTGCCGGGACTCTTTTCCACACAGGATTCCTCAGATCTGGCCGGGCTGGATGAGGAATGTGCTTTGCTGACCTGTGCTGACAGGGAGCGAGGGCACCAGGGCTTATCCACAAGCACACCACGCGAGGAGGCTCCTGGCAAATGTAATTACACGAGGCGATTTCACATCCTTCCTCCTCCTATTCTCTGATCTGATCTCACTAAGAAAAGGAAAAAGAAGAAGAAGAAAATAATGAAGAAGACAGAAGCTGGGTTTCTGCTGAAGGGAGCCATGTGTCCTGCAGAGCAGGGCGCTTGCTGGGCCATCGATGGCTAGCGGCTGTCCCATCGATGGCTAGCAGCTGTCCCATCGATAGCTAGCGGCTGTCCTATCGATGGCTAGCGGCTGTCCCCTCGATGGCTAGCAGCTGTCCCATCGATAGCTAGCGGCTGTCCTATCGATGGCTAGCGGCTGTCCCCTCGATGGCTAGCAGCTGTCCCATCGATAGCTAGCGGCTGTCCTATCGATGGCTAGCGGCTGTCCCCTCGATGGCTAGCAGCTGTCCCATCGATAGCTAGCGGCTGTCCTATCGATGGCTAGCGGCTGTCCCAGCGGAGTGGCAGGCCGCACCCCCAGCGCACCCGCTCCGACCTCCCCTCGCTCCCTTCGGAAAACAGCCCCGCAGAGACTCGGGGCACTTCGTCCCAGCAGGGAAGGGCACCAGAATGAGTTGAAAGCTCCTGTTCCGAATTGGAACCGCGGCTTTGCCGGCGAGGCTGATCAGAGAGAGCAAAGCGCCATGGAACCGTGAATGTGCCCATCGGCACGGCGGCACCAGGGCGGGTTTTTCTCCAGCATGGCACGCTTCATCTCGGCACAACCTGTCAAGTGTGATACAGGGCGAGCGCTGGACTCGAGTGTCCTGTCAAATATCCCGTAGCAGCCGAGCTAACAGCTCCTTCCTACGGGACATCGCGGCGGGAGACGCTCCTGCACGGCAGCTCCCGGCGCTGAGTCACCGCTCCCACCCCAGCTCCGCGCCCGGAATAGCAGCTCTGTCTGCTCTGGGGGTTGTTGTTTCTCTTCTCCCTTTCCCCATAAACATTTGGGAGGAGTGGGCAGGAGGAAAAGCTTTGCTGTGAGGCAGAGCCACCGTGAGCAAAGGGATGGAGAAGTGATGCTGTAAAAACGCGGGGGCGGTGGCAGACCAAACCCAGCACGGCGACCTTGGGCACTTGCTGGAGAGCTCCTGCCGTGCTCCGTGTTGCGTTTCCACCCATCGTGCCCTGGGCAGCTGGCCGGGAGCCGGGAGGAGCCCCCGCTGCAGCCAGGACCCTTCCCCGTGCTGAGCTAACACGGCAGTGTGGAGAGCCGCTCCGGCTGCCTGCCGCGGAAAGGCCAGCCTGGAAAGGACGGGATGGAATCCTTCCCCAGCTGGAGCTCCTCCCTCCAGCCCCCTCCACAACGAACAAACCGAAAGCAGCGGACTTCAATTTTACACTTTTAAAGACATTTTTTGGCCGCTTTAGTGCAGTGAAACGACGGGAAGTGGCACCGCAGGGAGGGCAAAGGAAGCGAGCCCCTGGGTCCCTGTGACCCTGCAGCTGCAGCTCTGCTGCCCAGCGCTGCCCTCCCAGCCCGTGGCTCCCATCCCAGCCTGTGGCTCCACACAGCTCTGCAGCTACCGAGAAACTTCCTTCATGTTCCCATCTGTTAATGGGGGATTTTTGGTTTGTTTTCCTGAAGCTGATTTCCTATTTCTGTTCTTATCTGCTCTGCAGCATTATTCTTTCATGGTTTGCATTTACAGGTTCATGCTCCTCTTGAGGGCCTGTGGAGCTTCCCAAGGGCCATGACAGGGGGCACCTTCCAGATAAAATAATTATGATCAAATAAAGAGAAATAGTTATTATATAAACAGCCGATACAAAAGCAGAACCTTTCCATAGAAAGGCTAAATGACAGGCTTAATGATGAATGAGACAGACTAATAAGAGGCTGCATAACTCATTAGCATCAAAATGCAGGAATGTTTCGAAGCCAGACAAGTCGGTCAGCGCCGCAGTTCCAGGTACTAGCAGCTCACCCCGCAGAGCCAGAGGGAATCCAGGGCTTGGGCTGCTCCTGTCCTGCAAGCACAGGGTAGGGACAAGGGACACCTGCCCTCGCTGTCCCTGTGTGTGTGCGTGTGCCTGGATGTTGCTTCACACCTCCTAGAAGAGAAAAGGGGCTAAATACTGCTCCCAAATTCATCAACACTAATGAGGGGCATGAGGGGTGGTTTAACTGCCCCTGTGAACAAGACAGGTAAAAACCTGCCAAAATTCCTGTGCTTGGGGACTTCCTGGGGCAAAGACTCACAGGGTTTTTTCATATAATCCATGGGGAAAAATACTTCTCGTGCTACATTTTGATAGATAAAATGATAGAAATACTAAACTCATCAGGCTGGGATGAGTCCAGCTACGTGTATTGGTTCCTTGGAGCTGACAGAGTAGCACTGCGTAACTCAGGTGTTTTATCATCTCTCTGCCTACCTGCCTTCCTTCCCACCTGCCTTCCTGTGTATCCATCTACTCCTTTATCTATCTATTCATTTATTTATCTATTCCTTTATCTATCTATTCATTTATCCATCTATTAATTTATCTATCTATTCCTTTATCTATTCATTTATCGATCTATTCATTTATCCATCTACTCCTTTACCCATCTATTCATTTATCTATCTATT
>VZSE01002703.1:4628-18777 GCA_013398275.1 Promerops cafer | reverse complement strand
GGAATACCAAGTAAGTTTGCTGATGATAGNAGGAATACCAAGTAAGTTTGCTGATGATAGTAAATTGTGAGGAGCTGTTGACTCCCTGGAAGGCAGGGAGGCCCTGCAGAGAGACCTAGACAAATTAGAGGGCTGAGCAATCACCAACAATATGAAGTTCAACAAGGGAAAGTGCTGGATTCTGCACCTGGGATGGAGCAACCCTGGATGTATGTACAGACTGGGGAATGGGAGGCTGGAAAGCAGTGCCACGGAAAGGGACCTGGGGGCCCTGGTTGACAGAAAGTTGAATAGGAGTCAGCAGTGCCCAGGCACCCAGGAGGGCCAACTGTGTTCTGGGGTGCATCAGGCACAGCATCGCCAGCCAGTGAAGCAAAGGGATTGTTCTGCTCTGCTCTGTGCTGGTGAGGTCTCACCTCGAGTCCTGAGGGCAGTTTTGGGCACCATAATATAAGAGATATAAAGCCATTAGACAATGTCCAAAGGAGGGCAAGGAAGATGGTAAAGGGTCTGGAGGGGAAGCCATATGAGGAGTGGCTGAGGGCACTTGGTCTGTTCAGCCTGGAGAAGAGGAAACTGAGGGGTGACCTCACTGTAGTCCACAACTTCCTTGTGAGGTGAAGAGGAGGGCCAGACACTGATCGCTGTGGTGACCAGTGACAGGATGCGAGGGAATGGCCTGAAGTTGTGTCAGGGGTGTGGGAACAGTGCCAAACACCTGGCATCCTGACCAAGATTAGAAAAAGAAAATGTTAACCCTAAGGGCCCTGCTAAATTGTGTTCTTGCTGAAGGATGCTATGGAATCTCATTTCTTGTTGGAACACCACCATATGAGTGTGACCCTCTGGCTTATTGTGATTGAAAACAATCTCATGCATGGTATACCTGAGGGATGTTTTGTGTGTTACAAAATTAGCAAGAGGCCCTAGGGACCAATGAGAAGGCGATTGTTTATCTGTAACGAGATTAAATAAAAGGGAGCTCACATGAGAAAGAAGGAGACAGAGACAAGGCAAAAAAGCAACACCTGCCGAGCCCAACACTATAACACTATGAGTGTGTTTTCTTATCATCACCAATGTATATTTATTTTCATATTTCGGTCTTTCTTTGAATTTAAACTTGTCACCAACACAGGGGAGATTTAAGTTGGATATTAGAACAAGGTTCTTCACCCAGAGGGTGGTTGGGTATTGGAACAGGCTCCCCAGGGAAGTGGTCACACCACCAAGCCTGACAGGGATCAAGAAGAATTTTGACAATGCTCTCAGGCACATGGTGTGACTCTTGGGGATGATCCTGTGCAGTGGTAAGAGTTGGACTTCAATTATCCTTGTGGGTCCCTTCCAATTCAGTATATTCTGTGATTCTTTGATTTTGTAATGTGGCATCAATAACATAGATATTGGGACTGAGTGCATCCTCAGAAGGTTTGTAGATGACATCAAGCTGAGTGGTGCAGTTGATTCTCTAGAGAGAAGGGATACCATCCAGAGGGCCCTTGACAGGTTTGAAAAATGGGCCCATGTGAACCTCATGAAGTACAAGGCCAAGTGCAAGATCCTGCACCTGAGTAAGGTCAATCCCAGGTTTCAATACAGACTGGGAATGAATAGATTAAGAGCAGCCCTGCAGAGAAGGGCTTGGGTATGCTAATAGATGAAGAATTGGACATGAGCTGTCACTGTGCGCTTGCAGCCCAGAAAGCCAATCCTGAGTTGCATCAAAAGAAGTGCAGGCAGCAGGCTGAGGGAGATGATTCAACCCCTCTACTACCTGGAGTACTGCATCCAGCTCTGGGGTCCTCAGCACAGTAAAGACACAGACCTGTTAGAGTGTGTCTAGAGGGCCACAAAAATGATCAGAGGGCTCCAGCACCTGTCCTATGGAGAAAGGCTGAGTGAATTGGGGTTGTTCAGCCTGGAGAAGAGAAGGATCCAGGGAGATCTTATTGCAGCCTTTCCATATGTAAAGGGGGCTAGTAAGAAAGAGAGAGAATTTTACCAAGACCTGTAGGGACAGGTCAAGGGGCAATGGTTTTTAATTGAAAGAGGGTAGATTTAGCTTTGATATAAGGAAGAAATTTTTTGATGAGGGTGATGAGACACTGGGACAGACTGCCCAGAGAGGTGGTAAATGCCCCATTCCTGGAAACATACAGTCAAGTTGGAGGGAACAACCTGATCCAGTGAAAGATATTCTTGTCCATAGCAGGGGGTTGGACTAGATAATCTTTAAAGGTCCCTTCTAATCCAAACCATTCTATTATTCTGTGACTAAAATTGCCAATCACAGATAAGAAGTTCCATTGTGATAGCTTGTCAATTATACTTTAGAGTTAGCTGTTGAACTAATCTTTGTCTTTGTCAGAGTGTGATAGTATGTGATTAATATCTTTAGTAATAATCTGTCTTGAAATTTTCTGTATATGTTGTGTTGGCTGATAGACACCCATTAATTTGATGAGTTAATTATTTCGTTGGTATCTGCTACAATCACTTCTACCACTGACTGCAGCCCTAGTGCTTTTTCTGTTTCTCAGACTATTTCTTTTCTGTATCTGTAACTCTTTCTGCTACCTTACGTTTCAAGTTCTCAGCTGCCTGTTTCTCTTGTGATCTTTCAGGTTTAAAATATTCTTGCTTTCCAGTAATCAGATTCAAGGTATTTTCTGACTGCCATTATCAAATTCTGCAGTGTTCCCTGCTGAGTGGCTCTTTTTACTGTAATGATAAAACCAATCCAAGCTTTATAATCTAAGGGTTTTGTGAAATGGCTATTCATATAATCAGCATGCCCCACTATATTCAGGTGAAGCCAACAGTTACACCAGAATTAACTATGCAAGGTTCAGACAACACAAGCCTCTGATGGACGTCAACAAAGTGCTGTTTGCCAAAGGGATCACAAGTCCTGGATCCATTTGGGTTGACTTGTGTGAGTAGCTACCAGCCAACATAACTCTGTACCTACACAGAGCTAAGGGCTGTCCTAGAACTCTTAGTGACATGGGACACATCCTAGTTCTAGAACAGACTACTGGTTTGATTTTTACATAAATCGTCACCCTCTTCTCTTATGTTGGAGTCATGTGATCCTTTTGGGTTACTAACCTGGTACTACCTGTAGTTTCTTTTCCTTCGCCTTACTGACAAATGGGAGGCATAAAGCCTGACACTACAAAAGAGTCAACATATCTACACTCCAGGATCATCCAGTACTGTTCTTCAGTTGTCTTTGGGCTGAACCTGATACAACTAGTTTCCTTTCATGTTTGAAATGCTCAGATGATGGCAAAGCCAATGACACAGATCAGGAGGAGGAAGTGAAACTGCTGTCTAAGCTTCTACTGTTGGAAAAGCAAGTGTCAAGTTACTGTAGTTCATCTGTTCTGTTGACTCTATATTCCCCAGCTACCTTACATTTCCCTCCTCTTGTCTACTGAATCTTGCTTTACTTGGTAAGGAAAAGTAGCCTATCATATTTCAGCTCACCTGATTTTCCCTTGGATCCAATTATGTGTGAGGGAAAAAGGAAAATAGGTGAGTCCAAATTGATGCTGTTTGCTATCTGGTACCTGAAGTTTGTCATGGATATCTTGATTTGCAACAGGAACAGAACATAAAATCAACAAAATGGGGCTTAATTGGGATCACCTCCAGCACCTGTATATAAGCAAGGAAGTGCCTACAAGGCACCTTTGTGGAGAAATCCCTCAAAACACTTTCTAGGATGTCAACATGATGGGATGCTTCTCAGAAGGGCCTGTACACTAATGTACACAGCATAGAGAATAAACACAAGGAGTTAGAGATCTGTGTGCAGTTGCATGGCTACAATCTTGTTGGGATCATGAAGACATGGTGGAATTGCTCCCATGACTGGAGTGTTACAATGGAGGGATACAGGCTCTTCAGGAAGGACAGGCTAGGAAGATAGAGCAGTTTGAGTGTTTGGAGCTCTGCCTGAGGACAGATGAGGAGCCACCTGAGAGCTTATGAGTAAGGATTATAGAGAAGATGCATAAGGGTGACACTGTAGTGAGCGTCTGCTCTACATCACCTGACCACGAAGAACAAGTGGATGAGGCCTTCTACAGACTTCTCGAAGTAGCTCCATGTTTTCAGGCCCTGGTACTCATGGGGGACTTCAGCAATTCCAATACCTTCTGGAGGGACAACATAATAGGGCATAAGCAATTCAAGCAGTTCCTGGAGATCATCAGCAACTTCCTCCTCCAAGTGGTAGAAGAGCTAAGGAGGACAGAGATCTGCTGGACTGTATACTTACCAACAAGGAGGGGCTTCTTGGGGATATGAAAGTCAAAGCAGCCTCGGCTGTGGTGACCATGGAGTCAGGTGGAGTTCAGGATCCTGAGAGGAGGGAACAGGACAAAAAGCCAGATCACAACCCTGGACTTCAGGAGAGCAGACTTTGGCCTCTTCAAAGATCTGCTTGGAAAAGTCCCATAGGATAACACCCTGGAAGGAAGAGTTAATATTAAAAGATCACTTCCTCCAAGCTCAAGAGAACTTCATCCCAATGAGCAGTAATTCAGGCAAAAATACTAGTAGGCCTGTGTGGATGAACAAGGAGCTGCTGGCCAAACTCAAACACAAAAAGGAAGTGTACAGAGGGTGGAAGCAAGGATGGGCAACCTGGGAGGAATACAGAGACATTGTCTGAGCATGCACGGATGAGTTTAGGAAAGCCAAAGCCCAAGTGGAGTTGAATCTGGCTGTGGATGTCAAAGGCAACAAGAAGGGCTTCTATAAGTGCATAGGTGACAAAAGGAAGGCTGGAGAAAATGTGAGCTGGCTGCTGAATGAGACAGGGGACCTGGTGACACAAGACAGAAAAGGCTGAGGTACTGAATGCCTTCTTTGCCTCAGTCTTTCCTGGCAAGACCAGCCTTCAGGAATCCCATTTCCCAGAGACCAGAGGTAAAATCTGGAGCAAAGAAGATGTACCCTTGGTGGAAAAGATCAGGTCAAGGAATACTTAAGCAATCTGAACATACATAAGTCCACAGACCCTGATGGGATGCACCCATGAGTGCTGAGTGAGCTGGCAGATAACACTGTGAGGCCACTCACAATAATCTTTGCTTGATCGTGGCAACTGGGAGAGGTGACTGAGGACTAAAGGAAAACAAATGCCACTTGGTTGTGAGTTAACCTTTGTAAGCACCACACAGCTGCTCGCTTACTCCCCCTGCAGTGGAATGGGAAAGACAATCAGAAGGGTAAAAGTGAGAAAGTATGTGGATCAGGATAAAGACAGTTTAATAGGGAAAGCAAAAGCTGCCCACACAAGCAAAGCAAAATAATGAATTCATTCACTCATTCCCATTAGCAAGCAGATGTTCAACTGTTTCCAGGAAAGCAGGGCTTTGTCATGCCTAATGGTTACTTGGAAAGACAAACAACATACCTCCAAATATCTCCCCTTCCTCCTCCTTCCACAGAGTTTTTATTGCTGAGCATGATGTCATATAGTCTGGAATATCCATTTGGACAGTTGGGGTCAGCCGTCCCGACTGTGTCCCCTCCCAACTTCTTGTGCCTGAATCATAGCCTGAGTGGAACAATATTATTGTTACTGGAACTTTGAGGAAAATTCCAGCAACTACTATCTTGGATTACAGAAAGGATGGACATTGACAGATGATTAAAGCAAATCACCTTATGACCCTGTAAACAGTGGTCCTAAGTGAGGCTCTTTGAGCTATCCTGGGCTGCAGTGGGCTGCACCAGTATCTCCCTCTCAGAGCTAGCGAGCTCTCAAGTTTGCAATACTCAGAGAATTGCTTCCAAAAGCTGACAGTAAGGCTTGGGCTGATAGCCCCTACTCCTCAAGGCTCAACCCTTTGCCTGCTGAGAAATGCAAAGACATTCGATGTGAGTATTTCACTAAAGTTGAGAGGAATTTTTAACAGATGTATACCTTTGTACATACTTATTTGTATCTGTGTATGTGAATTGATTTAAATGCCCTATAGCAAATGGAATATAAATATTGCCCTCTCAGATCTATAATTGTTACTGCTGTATAACTTGTTACTGTGTAAATCCTATTGAATAATTTTGTAAATGTTAAATTAGTCAATGATTAAGTGCTGCTAAATACTTTAGACATAAACCATTGATCAAGACTAAGGCTAAGTTTGGCAAGGGGGTCTACTCTGAACCTTGTGAATCTATGTGAGGGTCTCTCTTACCCCTTTGTGCCCTTACCCTTTTTCATCCTTACACTTTTGCATCCCTGGTCTCCACATAAATCATTTTAGATTTATTCTAATCTGATTTTCCTTTGTGTGCATCATCCATGTAGTAAGTAATAGAGTGTACTTTGCCATGAACTTTGTCACATTTTCACAGATTTATAATAAACCTGCTTTTGCTGATACCTTTGCTAGTGATTCTTTAAGCAACTCACTCATTCATGACACACCCTCAGTCTACACACTGGTAGGGCAGTGTGAGAAACAAAAGGTCTTGAGATGTGTAAGCACTGTTCAGTAATAACTAAAGCATGGGGGATTTCTCAAAATTGTTTTGATCATAAATCCAAAACACAGCACCATACAAACTACCATGAAGAAAATTAACTGTAGCCTGTTGCAGATGGTGGAGATGGAGAGACAACACACATCAGGGTTTCATGCAGCAGAGAGAGACTTTATTGGTGTGCACAGCTCTTTATACAGACTATTCAAAAGACTCTGTGTTCAAACCTGATTGGCTATGATTGGTTACCATGCAGTTCACTGACCAATAGCTGCTTGCTTAGGTTCATCAGTAGGGACTGGCTAGCGTCTGCTCTCTGTAGCCAAATCCCTCCTCCTTTTATGACGCATACAGTCCATCTGTATGCTGTGATAGTAGCTTAGCCGAAAACAGTACACACTCTTGTTTCCAATTAGGGCAGGAAGGAGAACCCAGGGAACTTTGGACTGGTCAGCCTCACCTTGATCCCTGTGAAGGTGATGGAGCAGCTAATCCTGGAAACCAATTCCAGGCACGTGAAGGACAAGAAGATCATCAGGATTAGTCAGCATGGCTTCACCAAGGGGAAGTCATGCTTGACCAACTTCATAAATTTCTGTGGTGAAATGACTGGCCTGGTAGATGAAGGGTGAGCAGTGGATATTGACTACCTTGACTTGAATAAGGCCTTTGACACTGTCTCCCTCAAGATCCTGTAGGGATCTTGTAAAGAAACTGTATCGGCTGGATGAGCAGACAGTGAGGTGGATTGAAAACTGGATGAATGGCTGGGCCCAGAGGGTGGTGATCAGTGGCACAAAATGCAGTCGGACACCAATGAATAGCTGTGTACCCCAGGGGTTAATACTGGGTCCAGTCCTGTTCAACATCTTCATTAATGATCTGGATGACGGGACAGAGTGTACCCTCAGCAAGTTTGCTGATGGCACAAGAGTGGCTGATATGCCAGAGGTCGTGCTGTCATCCAGAGGGACTTCAACAAGGTGGAGGAATGGGCTGACAGAAACCTCATGCAGTTCAACAAGGGAAGAGCAAAGTCCTGCACCTGGGAAGAAACAACCCCATGCACCAGTACATGCTGGGGGCCAACATGCTGGAAAGCAGCATGGCAGAAAAGGTCCTGGGGGGTCCTGGTGGACACCAAGTTGAACATGAGCCAGCAACATACCTGTTTTGGGTCTGGCTGGGATGGAGTTCACTTTACACGTAGCAGCCCTCACAGTGCTGTGCTTTGTATTTGTCGCTAGAAAGGTGTTGATTCACCAGTGTTTTGGTTGCTGCTGAGCAGTGTTCCCACAGCAACAAGGTTATCTCTCCAAACTCCCCACCCTCAAATGCCAGTAGGCTGGGAGTGGGCAAGAGGTTGCGAGGGGACATAGACAGCTGACCCCAAATGACCAAAGAGATATTCCATACCATATGAGGTGGTGNCTGATAGCCCCTACTCCTCAAGGCTCAACCCTTTGCCTGCTGAGAAATGCAAAGACATTCGATGTGAGTATTTCACTAAAGTTGAGAGGAATTTTTAACAGATGTATACCTTTGTACATACTTATTTGTATCTGTGTATGTGAATTGATTTAAATGCCCTATAGCAAATGGAATATAAATATTGCCCTCTCAGATCTATAATTGTTACTGCTGTATAACTTGTTACTGTGTAAATCCTATTGAATAATTTTGTAAATGTTAAATTAGTCAATGATTAAGTGCTGCTAAATACTTTAGACATAAACCATTGATCAAGACTAAGGCTAAGTTTGGCAAGGGGGTCTACTCTGAACCTTGTGAATCTATGTGAGGGTCTCTCTTACCCCTTTGTGCCCTTACCCTTTTTCATCCTTACACTTTTGCATCCCTGGTCTCCACATAAATCATTTTAGATTTATTCTAATCTGATTTTCCTTTGTGTGCATCATCCATGTAGTAAGTAATAGAGTGTACTTTGCCATGAACTTTGTCACATTTTCACAGATTTATAATAAACCTGCTTTTGCTGATACCTTTGCTAGTGATTCTTTAAGCAACTCACTCATTCATGACACACCCTCAGTCTACACACTGGTAGGGCAGTGTGAGAAACAAAAGGTCTTGAGATGTGTAAGCACTGTTCAGTAATAACTAAAGCATGGGGGATTTCTCAAAATTGTTTTGATCATAAATCCAAAACACAGCACCATACAAACTACCATGAAGAAAATTAACTGTAGCCTGTTGCAGATGGTGGAGATGGAGAGACAACACACATCAGGGTTTCATGCAGCAGAGAGAGACTTTATTGGTGTGCACAGCTCTTTATACAGACTATTCAAAAGACTCTGTGTTCAAACCTGATTGGCTATGATTGGTTACCATGCAGTTCACTGACCAATAGCTGCTTGCTTAGGTTCATCAGTAGGGACTGGCTAGCGTCTGCTCTCTGTAGCCAAATCCCTCCTCCTTTTATGACGCATACAGTCCATCTGTATGCTGTGATAGTAGCTTAGCCGAAAACAGTACACACTCTTGTTTCCAATTAGGGCAGGAAGGAGAACCCAGGGAACTTTGGACTGGTCAGCCTCACCTTGATCCCTGTGAAGGTGATGGAGCAGCTAATCCTGGAAACCAATTCCAGGCACGTGAAGGACAAGAAGATCATCAGGATTAGTCAGCATGGCTTCACCAAGGGGAAGTCATGCTTGACCAACTTCATAAATTTCTGTGGTGAAATGACTGGCCTGGTAGATGAAGGGTGAGCAGTGGATATTGACTACCTTGACTTGAATAAGGCCTTTGACACTGTCTCCCTCAAGATCCTGTAGGGATCTTGTAAAGAAACTGTATCGGCTGGATGAGCAGACAGTGAGGTGGATTGAAAACTGGATGAATGGCTGGGCCCAGAGGGTGGTGATCAGTGGCACAAAATGCAGTCGGACACCAATGAATAGCTGTGTACCCCAGGGGTTAATACTGGGTCCAGTCCTGTTCAACATCTTCATTAATGATCTGGATGACGGGACAGAGTGTACCCTCAGCAAGTTTGCTGATGGCACAAGAGTGGCTGATATGCCAGAGGTCGTGCTGTCATCCAGAGGGACTTCAACAAGGTGGAGGAATGGGCTGACAGAAACCTCATGCAGTTCAACAAGGGAAGAGCAAAGTCCTGCACCTGGGAAGAAACAACCCCATGCACCAGTACATGCTGGGGGCCAACATGCTGGAAAGCAGCATGGCAGAAAAGGTCCTGGGGGGTCCTGGTGGACACCAAGTTGAACATGAGCCAGCAACATACCTGTTTTGGGTCTGGCTGGGATGGAGTTCACTTTACACGTAGCAGCCCTCACAGTGCTGTGCTTTGTATTTGTCGCTAGAAAGGTGTTGATTCACCAGTGTTTTGGTTGCTGCTGAGCAGTGTTCCCACAGCAACAAGGTTATCTCTCCAAACTCCCCACCCTCAAATNGGGCTGACAGAAACCTCATGCAGTTCAACAAGGGAAGAGCAAAGTCCTGCACCTGGGAAGAAACAACCCCATGCACCAGTACATGCTGGGGGCCAACATGCTGGAAAGCAGCATGGCAGAAAAGGTCCTGGGGGGTCCTGGTGGACACCAAGTTGAACATGAGCCAGCAACATACCTGTTTTGGGTCTGGCTGGGATGGAGTTCACTTTACACGTAGCAGCCCTCACAGTGCTGTGCTTTGTATTTGTCGCTAGAAAGGTGTTGATTCACCAGTGTTTTGGTTGCTGCTGAGCAGTGTTCCCACAGCAACAAGGTTATCTCTCCAAACTCCCCACCCTCAAATGCCAGTAGGCTGGGAGTGGGCAAGAGGTTGCGAGGGGACATANTGCACCAGTACATGCTGGGGGCCAACATGCTGGAAAGCAGCATGGCAGAAAAGGTCCTGGGGGGTCCTGGTGGACACCAAGTTGAACATGAGCCAGCAACATACCTGTTTTGGGTCTGGCTGGGATGGAGTTCACTTTACACGTAGCAGCCCTCACAGTGCTGTGCTTTGTATTTGTCGCTAGAAAGGTGTTGATTCACCAGTGTTTTGGTTGCTGCTGAGCAGTGTTCCCACAGCAACAAGGTTATCTCTCCAAACTCCCCACCCTCAAATGCCAGTAGGCTGGGAGTGGGCAAGAGGTTGCGAGGGGACATAGACAGCTGACCCCAAATGACCAAAGAGATATTCCATACCATATGAGGTGGTGTTCAGCAATAAAAGATAAGAGAAAGGAGGAGGAAGGGGCATTTGTTATTAAGTCATTTGCCTTCTGAAGCAACCACTATGCATACTGAGGCCCTACTTCCCAGGAAGTGGCTGGACATCGCTTGCTGCTGGGAAGAAGAGAAAATTTTCTTTTGTCTTTGTTTTCTTTGTTTCGATGTGTGGCATTTGCTTTTCTTATTAGACTGACTTTATCTCAATCCATGAGTTTTTCATCTTATTTTCTTCACGCAGTCTCTCTGAGGAGAGTGATCTTGCTGATAGAGTGGCTTGGTGAGCACCTGGTGGCAGCAAAAAGGGTAAATGGTGTCCTGGGCTGCATCAGAAGGAATGTTGCCATCAGGTCAAGGGAGGTGATCCTTCTTTATTTAGAAATGGTGAGGCGACACCTGGAGTCCTGTGTCCAGTTATGGGCTCCTCAGTACATAAGAGATATGGAGCTGCTGGATAGTCCAATGAAGGGCCACAAAGATGATTAATGGACTGGAGTATTTATTCTATGAGGAAAGGATGAGACAGCTGGGACTGTTTAGCCTAAAGAAGAGAAGGTTCAGGATGGAACTCATCAATGTATATAAATACCTGGAGGGAGGGTGAAAACATGATGGAGCCAGGCTCTTTCCAGTGGTGCCCATTGATAGGACAAGAGGCAATGGGCACAAGTTGAANGATCTTGCTGATAGAGTGGCTTGGTGAGCACCTGGTGGCAGCAAAAAGGGTAAATGGTGTCCTGGGCTGCATCAGAAGGAATGTTGCCATCAGGTCAAGGGAGGTGATCCTTCTTTATTTAGAAATGGTGAGGCGACACCTGGAGTCCTGTGTCCAGTTATGGGCTCCTCAGTACATAAGAGATATGGAGCTGCTGGATAGTCCAATGTAGGGCCACAAAGATGATTAATGGACTGGAGTATTTATTCTATGAGGAAAGGATGAGACAGCTGGGACTGTTTAGCCTAAAGAAGAGAAGGTTCAGGATGGAACTCATCAATGTATATAAATACCTGGAGGGAGGGTGAAAACATGATGGAGCCAGGCTCTTTCCAGTGGTGCCCATTGATAGGACAAGAGGCAATGGGCACAAGTTGAAACACAGAAGGTTCCATCTGAACATCAGGAAACACTTTTTTTACTGTGAGGGTGACTGAGCTCTGGAACAGGTTGCCCAGAGAGCTTGTGTAATCTACGTACTTGGAGATGGGAAAAAGCCTTATGGACGTGAACTTGGGCAACTGTCTCTAGGTGGCTTTGCTTGAGCAGGGGCATTGGACTAGATGACCTTCAGAGGTCTCTTCCAACTTCAACCATATTATTGTTGTTCCTATTTTTCAAAAATTAAGAGCAGAAAGATTCTTTAAAAAAAACTATTGAAGAGCTCCAATGTGTACAAGCAGAGGAGGGCCAACTCACCACTACAGGTAAGAGACAAAAAAGGGGATTAAATGTATCTTTTCTAACATGCACAGAGGTCTTCTGCAGAATAATGGATATGTCTTTTTTTTAGCAGATAATAAACCTAAAATTCAGCTAAACTAAAAAACCACTTTTGGTATTAATTTGCTTTCAAATGCTTATGAACTCATGAAACTTTGAGTTTGACTGAAAGTCTTCATGTTTAGTGTCTTCCCAAATATGTTGGGTTCAGAAAATGTTTCTCCCTACCCCAGGAATTTGATTTCTGAATAGTCATGGTCAACATCTCTCCCATTTACAAAGAATATTATGTAATTATTTCCTGATGCCTATAGGATTGTTCATATGTTGTAATTTATTTCAGTTTATATACTGCAATAAATCATCCACCACAAAATCATCCAGAATTAGTGAAAATAAGAACAGTGATTGTTCTCCAAATTGTGTCGTGCTTATCTTTCCTTCTTGTTAGAGGCCTGACATTTGTATTATTTCCCAGTTACTCAAGGGTGTTACTCTAAATCTATAAACTTGTAGAACAAAGTTTATTCCTGGTCTTTTAAAAGGAAGTTACTGTTCTTCCTGGTAAACTTTTTCTTTTCCTCACACAGCACTGATGCCCCTGGGAAGCCATGAGTCTTCAGAGAGTCTAACAGAGGAAATTGTTACTCTTGAAATCAAATAAGTTAACTCATATTTTTATTCTGCCTAAGCCTTAGAATGTGCACATAAATGACCATTCCTATCTGTTTTTCAGTGTTTGAAAAAATTCCAAGATTCGTATTTGTTCTTCTTCCTCACTTTGGATTTCCGTACAACAGAACCCTTTATGCTTATAGACAAGATTCACTTGACCTCTCTCAAATTTGTCTTGTTTCAAAAGGAGAAACAAAGAAACCCTTCATCCTCAAGTTGTTTCTCTTCCTGCAAAGAATTCATATAATTTCAACTTCTTATCTGCTTTAACAGAAAAAATATTTGTAACAATGGGATATATCATTATTGCATATGGAAAAAAACATTAAAATTGTCAAAATGAAGAATAGATTTCAAGATGTATTTGTATCATGGCATTAGAACAACCATGCACTATTAGAAAGAAAGAGAAGGGACAGGACTGAAAAATCACTGGTTTAAGATAATACAGTGTGTGTTTAGCCTTGCCAGAGTGCCTGGTATCGCTGTAACTTGTCATTAAAGGGCCAATCACATCTCAGAAGTCCACAAGCTCTTTAGGAGCTCATTTTTTTCCTCTGCAAATGTTAGTACAACTATTTCAACATTTGGAAAGCTGCATATAAGTTTGTGAAACTTTTTAGAGTAGTGAAAGGCTATCTTGCTGGGTAAGTAATTACAGAAACAAGTTGCTTTTTTTCCAGCTGCGTTGCTGTACATTGCTACAAGAGTAGTTCCTTATTTCCTTGTTTGCTTCAGAAAGATGGACAGTAACAGTGGTTAAGCTGGGAAAACTGCTTCCTTCTGATCTACAGATCAGGGCTGGTGCCACTACTTTCAATGAAGTGTGAAGATTGCAAGAGCCTTCCATCACTGTGAGAGGGGGCTCTGTCATGGTTTGGGACTGTCCCAATGCCAGTGCCCCCATGAAAATGTATTTTCTTTAACTAACTGCTGTGAGATGTGACCAGGAACAGAGCAGAGCAGGCTTAAACTTAGAAAAAAAAGAAGAAAAACAATAATTTTATTAACCTACAAATTAAAATCAAAAACACACAGGAAAACAGAGTGAACACCTTTTAAACCATTCCTCCTCCTCCCACCCAATTTCCACCAAAGCACAGTGAGACAAACAATCTTGGAGTCCTGATCAAGTTACCCTCACTCAAGTAATCAATTCTCAGTCCATCAGGGGAGAGAGGAGTCTCTCTTGTACCACAGTCCTCCCCACGAAACAGGGTTGAAACTCCCCATGTTTCTTTGTCACACCTGGCACCGCCCGGAGAAACTCTGCCATCGTGACATGCTCCTTCCATGTACAGTGCTCTCACCACCGTCCATGGAC
>VZSE01002702.1:1369241-1382321 GCA_013398275.1 Promerops cafer | reverse complement strand
GGCGGCGCGATTGAACCGGCTGAAGAAGAAGCAGTATGTGCTGGGGCTGGAGAGCCGCCTGCAGGGCCTGGCTGCCGAGAACCGGCAGCTGCGGGACCGCAACCGCGGCCTGAGCCGCCGCCTGCGAGAGCTGGAGCGAGAGAGCAGCTACTTGCGGGCTGTGCTGGCAAACCAGAGCGCGCTGGGGCAGCTCCTGAGCCGCCTGGCTGGGACCCGCGCCGGCGGGCTGCAGCTCAGCACCAGCCTCTTCAGGGACACGGGCAGCCCCCGGCGCCAGCACCTCCAGCCCGCCGGCGAGAGCAGCGACCACGACTACGCCCTGCCCAGCTCCCGGCCCCGCGGGCTGGAGGAGGCGGCGGCGGTGACTGAGACGGAGGAGGAGTGGGCGGCCCCCGGTGGGATCTGCCTGCACGTGGACCGGGATCAGGTGTCGGTGGAGTTCTGCTCCATCTGTGCTCGGCGAGCAGCGGCCTCCTTCAAAATGTAGGGTCAAGTACCTGCTGCAAGTACTCGTGGGGTTCTCACCCGTAAGGGCCTCGCGTCGCGGCGGAGGAAGCAGGCGATGGTGCGGAGGAAAAGAATCCATACAGTGGTGATGGGGTGGTGTTGGGGGAGATGCAAAGGAGGGGAACCTGGCGCTTACTTAAGTGGCCAGGGTTACAAAAAAATTCTCTCGAACGGCACGTTGGGAGCCAGACGGTGGCCTTGGTTTAAGGTCCTGTAAACCTGGCATGTGGACGGTAGTGGTGTGAGCCTGTTTGGCGATGGGAGTCGCTCAGAGCTGTGTGCAGCAGTGCGACAGTGGTCGTGCAGACTGACACGCGTGGTGCACACGCGGAGGTGCCGCCAGAGCCCGTTCGCAGCACTTGGGTGAAAAGATCATGCCGACTTGATGCATGAAGGTGCGCTCGGCTCCACTTCGCAGTAAAGATAATGCTGACTACCCGGTCTTGAGTCAGATAATGTCTAGCCTGCTTATCCTGAGGAGCCGAAAATGCTTGCTTAGAAAACCAAACAAAAACTCCATTATGACATCGTCTCTGGACAGACTTAAGAAAATAGTAATGATCGGCAAAAGAAAGCATGCATATAAAATTGTACTGCATCTCAGTTATACATTACTATTAAAACCTCTCTGACAGTTTCTCTTTTAGGTGGTTGCCCTGCCAGGCTCCGTTGTGTAGGGGTTAAAGAACAGTCGTTTTCCACCTCGCAACCTGGTAAGGATCAATATATTCCCATAATGTGGTATCAGACATCTTGCTTTGCTTATCCCAGTCTCTTGTAATGACTGGTTCAGAAAATGATTTCTCTGGTCCTTGGCCTACTCTGCCAAAATGTTTCTAGCTCTGGATGACAACTAATAGCAAATGTTACAATCACATCATTCTCATTAGCTGTTTTCCTCTTCTCATTTTTTGAAACAAATACATTGGCTACATAGTAGCCAATACAGGAGCTACATTTTGAATTTTAAAAAATGCTCATGCCATTTGAAATAGAAATTTCCTATTAAACCAAGTATCTGATGTGCTGAAAAAGGAAAATAAGCTAATGATGGGGATGTGGCATTTATAGCCTTTTATTACAGGGGGCTGTCCCAAAAGTCTTAAGTAAATTGCTTTTTGAATGAAAAAAATAAAAGGAATTTGTGACCTGTTGGTTTAAAATGCTGTGTAGTGTTAGGGATGCACGGTACCATTCAAAAGCCCTTCTCTAGCTGCTCTAATTCACGATGCAGAGTTTTACCTGATGAAACAGCCTGAGCACTGGTTAAATCTCTACAGAGGAACCCTCGCATAGAGGAGTCTCTCTTGCATGGACCTCTAAGGAGAATTAGGTTTGAAGAATCAGTGCATCGAAGTTACTTCATGCAACTCATTACTTTACCTTCCCATAAGTAAATCTCTGTGCCCATGCACACTGAAATTCCTATGTTACTTCAGTGTAGCTTTAAATTTTAAAAATATTGCATGTATACGCATGTGCTTAACTCTACCATAGAGTTCTTTATTTAGCCTCTTACAGTATCCTGAAATCTATAACCTGATATGATTAAGCACAGTTTGGAGATGAGCAAATATGTATCTTGAGGCTAATTATATGAAAAATGCTCCATAATTGCTCCTGAGATAGGAGGAAAAATAGATTGACAAACAGTGTGTGTTTTCTTGTAGTAGTCAGTGTTTCTCCCTATCACAAAAGATGAGTGGGCTCTTTTTTCAGTTGTATTATAATGTTTAGGTTGTTTAAATGTATGTCAGTTGGGGGAAGAAGGATTGTGAAAATGATGATATGTAAAGTGAGGTTTCACAAAGAATACTTTTCTAAAACAGCTTCATTGATTAATTTCTTTTTTTAAAAAATGATGCTATTTAGTGTTTCTGAAGTCTTGTTTCTTAAAGCCTTAAATTTTGTGTTTAAGGCTAAGTAGGTGAAAGCATTTTCTCCCAGTCATTTGCTTTATTGGTGCTAGACCCTGTCACGTGTTCATCAGTAGAAAAGGATTTTGATTTTTCTTTGTGAAACATCACTGTGTGATAAAGTATATGTGTATTTAGCATCCTTGTTTTTCTTTATGCTAAAGTGGATTCAGCTGTGTTGGGGCAGAAGAGACGGGACCAGCTGCTGGCCACATTTCCTGCTTTATTTTAAAAGGTAGTATAAGAAATGAGAATAAAGAGGTAACAGGGCTTTTGCTGTCTTTGGTTAAAAAAAAGAAGTTGAATGCTGGGATTATTTACTGTCATCCAAGATGATTTTTTTTTAAAAGCCAATAGTCTATCGAACAGGTTTTACTCCATTGTATGCAGAATTCCATCTATTCAGGGGATATTGCCAGCACAAAAGAGACTTAGTGGATATGTGCGACCTTACACCTCTGTGGTGGCATCAACAGGGCTGTTGAAAGTTTCAGTCTTAACTTGGGTAACTCTGCTGTAACTGATGGGTTATACCAGTGCGCAGGAGTCAGAGTTAACCACCAGGACGTGCACTGACTGATATGCAAAATGGAAATAATTTAGATTCAACCTAATCTCAACCTGCCTAGCTCAGACTTCATGGACTAGCTTTATTTTGCAGTTTAATGTGCTTGAGGAAAAAAGAAACACTAATGTAGCAAGCATGGGATGTTCCAGTGGCATTTTTTCGGTTACTTCAGTGTAGGAGTGTTTTTTAAGTTAATTTAAATATGCATTCTTTCTTGTCGCATCACTGCTGAATGGCAGGGTCAGGGACAGTTCTTCTGGCCTCTGCTGTGAACCTGCACAATGCTCTGTCTTGACACGACCTGTGGCTGTGTCTGAGAGCAGCTGATTTTCTGACATGCAAAATGATGTATTGCGGTACAAGAAAAAGGTCAAGTCCCAAGAAAGTCAGTGGCTGCAGGCATTTCTAGTGCCTACTGAATCATATTTAAACCAAATAGAAGGGAGGAAGTTATTTGAGACTAACCAACTGTACTATCTGTATGGTGTATTATTAATGTAGCTTTTTGAAGTGAAAGCCTTGAAATGACATAACTTAATACTTGAAAATATATTGTAAATGTTTCTTTGTAATCATGTGCCATTCAGATAAGAATACAATATTGTAATAAAATCAGACTTGTTGATCTTTCAGTTTATGGGCTCAAATGTTTTTTCATCTTTTTCTTTTCATGAATGATGACTTGGTTCATTAAACAAAGTGGTAAAACAGAAAGGGGAAAATGTTGTTGCTGCTATTCCTGGGTCATCAACTAGAAAATAAGATAAAATGGATCAGGGTATGGAGGAGAAATGTTCTTGCTCATCTCTGTCTTTAAACGTAATTTTGTGGTGAGGACAACACAAAGGTGTTATTCCTTGAACTGTGGATAGAGCTGTGGTTCTGAGAATCAGCACTTCTTGTATTTCATAGTTGTTCTTAAATTTTTATTAATATGGATATGTTTGATCAATATACCATGCAAGGGTAAAATACTTACATAAACCCTTCTGTGGTCTGTTGGCATCTTCCTCCTGTTCTATTTTTAGGCTCTGAAGTTTCATGACTGGTTAATTACATGCTGTTAAATCACAATCTTTGATAAAGTTGCTATTTCCACACTAAACACTGGAGTGAGTTTAAAAACAAAAGGTTTGACAGTGCTGAAAGGACAGAACATTTTCAGTGCTCCAGAGTGGGCCATGTACTGTATGCTTAGATTTCTGTTCATCTTAAATGCTTGATTTGTAGAGGACAGTTTAAAATAATGCACTGGCTTTCTAGCATGAGGGGATTCTAGTGAAAGTCATCTGCAGCTTGATAAAAAGGAGAATTTCACAAAAAATACTGCATAAAAATGTAAAAGCATACTGGCATGCTCTGCCTTTTTGGCCTCTAGTTGTAGGAAATGTCCTGTTCAGCACTGAAACGTGTTTGGTAAATTGTATGTACCACAGAACCAAATGCTGCCAGTGTTCAGCTCCACTGCTATGCTACCTGCATTTACCCTTTTTTCCCCCCTCAACAGAGTCACTTGAAGACTATTTAGTGTTTAAATAAGAAACAATTTCATGCTCAGTTCTCCTTTAGTCCTTTGGAGTTTGATTCTGGTGCTGTGACTCTTGGTAGTGTTCTAAATTAACTTCTTTCCTCTGAAGAGCTTTGCAGCATCTGGGAGTTAAAAACAAATCAGTGCTTCTGTAATCTGTAGCTGCCTGGAGAGATGGTATCAAAGGAAATGCAGGGAACTGTGTTCCAACACTTGGCATTTCTTGGTACCTCCAGATAATCAGATTTCTCATGCCATTTGTCAAAATGTTTTCCCTGTGAAACACAGGGATCTTTGGCAAAATACAAAAGCCTTTTGTACATTTACTGATTTTTAAAATGCTGTGTTTTCTAGAGTTTGTAGTTAAGGAGGTTTTCTGCTGGAATCAGCAATATTCTGGTTATAGGGCTCTATTACTATTAGTTACACTGTAAAATATCTGCAGGATATGTTAGGTATGGGAGCTGTTCAAATGGACTCTGTTTAAAGAACACCCTGTGCCAAAATTGCACGTTACCAGCTGCTGATTCTACATTTTTCCACCTAATTTAAGTGGGATATGCAGATGTGGAGAAATAATTCTGCCTGTGCTCATTAGCAGAAGGATGCCAAGGGCAGGACTTGCACATGTACCAGGAGGATGAGGGTGTCATTTGCAGGAGCTGTAGAATACATTGTAATGTTGAGACAGCATTTAGAATGGTGCATCTAGAAGATAAAAGTGGTGGTTTTTTAGTGTTTCTGTTGGCTCTTATCTGTAGCCATTCTTTGCATTCTTTTGGCCATAGTTCAGACTTGCAGTAGCCTGAAGTCCTTTCTGTGGGATATGTGGCCTGTGCCTGGCTTGTTTCTACTACAATGGTGGAAGAAAGGATCCAGCTAACACCTGTTCTCACTCAGTGTTTGTGGGGAGTTTATTACAGCTGTCAGAGGACTGGTTCTTGGGGGTTGTAGGAGGTAGGTCATATCCTGTGTATGAAACAGGGAATGGAAGGAACATTCCCAGATTCCTGTGTAGGCACTCCTCCACATGCATGCATGCCTGAACTGGGATAGTGTCTTGCTGTCCTGTGGAATTCTGAAACAATTTCAGACTTTATTGATTAGATTCTGAGAACACTTCTTCCCCTCAGTAGTTTAAAGAGAAGTACAGAGGGTGTAATTGAAAAGTTTCCTTGTTCACAAACACACCACCTTTCTAGTCTCAGGAGTGTTCAGCTGACCTTTGATGTGACTAGTGCTGAACACCTAAAGTACATGCTTGCAATTTGTGTGTTCATCAGTGATGCTGGAAACAACTATCAGTCTTTGCAACTTACTAAAAATGTTGAGGAATGCAACTTTTTTTTTTTTAAATATAAAATCTTCACCTTTCACTTTAAGAAATGAGTAAAAGGATGTGGTTTGTCCAAGTCAGACCACTAAACATCAGAACATGCATTTTGGTGACTGAGGACAATTATCACTTCAATTTATACCAAAATGAAAGTAGTACATGGAAGGGAAGATCCTTTTGAATATCACCCTTTAATGAGCACTGGAATCTGTTTACAGTATTTTAACTATATCATGTTACATGCTTACAATACTCACTGAGCCAATCATTGTCATTCTTCAAGATACTATTGCACAATAACACCTTTATTTTATGTTTTTATTATCACAGGTAAGTGGTTCTGTTGGTTAAAGTCTGATGGCTTCCGGAGATAGGACAATTCACTGTCATGTAAAATACTTGCTCCATGAGAATCTCCAGTCGGGGTGATTAAGGTAAGGTCAAGCTGTCTGGGTGCAGACCAGGATGGGCACACCACATGACACAGCAACACTGAATCAAGGAAAACTACACCATCTCCACCTAACACCACCTCATGCAGTCAGAGAGCTGCAATTTATACTGCTCTAGAATATACAGCCACTAATGTGAAAACACACCCGACTCATAAATGCATTGCTCTGGACCACTGCTCTTGGACGTGGCTGAGATATCCCAGTAACGGCACGGGCCCTCAAAGGCCTCTCCACACAGCCCCATCCTTCAGGAAAAGACTTAATTTCAAGGCAAAATGGTTACAAGGCCAAAGGCAGTTTTTTTGATGTGCTGGGAAGCCTGACACAATGATCACTCCTGATTGCTCTGTGGTAAAAGTGTTCCCTACAGTGTGACCTTTCTAACAGTGTAAAAGGGGTAACCTTTTGACAGAAGTTTTGTGCTAGCAGAATGGAGAAAAGAGAAAAAAGTAGATTTTTCTCAGGAATCTCTAGCAAAACCTTGCCTTGATCTTCCCCCTTTTAGTTGTGTATTTTTGGGGTTTTTTTGAGGGGGTGTTGTTTTTTTTTAATAAATCTCTATGGTTTGCATTATGAAGTAAAAAACCTCTTTTTTCAAGAATACTCATCTTTTACAGCTTCTAAAAGTTGTAGCATCACCTTGGAACTAAAGATTAAGCAGGAACTATAAATGCTGTCTTGCCTCCCATTTCCAAGGCAACACACCTGTCTGTTATTCAGGTGTATATGCTAAACTGGGCCTAATGAAAAGTTTAACCTTCACTGAAGTCCAAAACTTAAAAAGTGCCAGTGCAGAGACTTGGTTTTTGTATTAAAAAGACACAGCAACGCTTCTTTTTCTTGTTTATTATGGTTACTTATGCAAGGCAATTGAAAAGTTGCTTTACTTCATTCAGGTAGCTCTTCAGGATCCCTGCTAGTGTTAATCTGCAGCAGCATTTTGATATATATTCCGTGCTGTTTAGTGGCAAGGTATAATCCAGTCAGAGCCTGTACCAGTATACCCAGACTCATCTTTCTAAAGACAGGCTGAGCAGTTGTGAGCCAGTAGCGTAACAGATTTTCTTTCCCTGGCAAGGGAGTTGACATATACCTAAACAACAGAAACAGTGGTAGAGACTTACTTTTTTTCCATGTAAGTGTCAACATTTAACAAGTATTTATGTAGATAGTAATCTTCTCTTCCTTCTCTTAAGTTAAATTCACCTGGTAGTACTGAGCTCTCTGCATAAATGCTTTAAAACCTCCTGACCATGCCCTGGGTCTCACCAAGCCTCGCCCTGGCCTTGCTGTGCTCTGAGCTACACAGAATGACACCTGTCAGGGACTTTGGCTGCTGGGTACTGCCCAGGGTCAGCGAGGTCTCTTGGCTGTCCAGGATGGCAGCCACTGCTGCAAACACCCAGGCACGCCCTGGGAGACTTGGCAGGTTCCTGCTAAATGCAAGGGCTTCCCAATGGATCACTTTGCAGATCTTATTTCACTTTGGTGTAGCTCTTACAAACTTCATTTTGTAATTAGATGACCTTAATTTAAATCTCCTTCCACATCTTAAATGTCTACAAGAAGACAAGTGTGCACAGATTAAATATCTACAGAATTTACACTGAGAACTGAACATTTAACCCGTAAACAGATTTCAATCAATACATTGCAGGTCAGTAAGACGTACCTGGCTGCAAGGCTTCCATTCAAAGGGATAGCGAGGAAAATGGGATAGAAACCACCCACAACAGCACCTACTAATCCTCCTCTGGTCACAGCACAGACCTCACAGTTCAGCTGACCTGCACGGCAAACAATATTTCACTGCCAATATCCACACATGCTCCACCACATCAATTTATAAAGCTGCATCCAAGAATCTGAAAACAAGCTCTTGACAGAAACTTCCAAGCTGTACAGGTATGCAAAAAATTATAAAGGAGGACTCTTCTTTTGAAAAACAGCAATAAAAAAACCCAAAACAACAACAGTCAAAACCAGACAAAACCAAAAACAATCACTTGCACTGTAACTCATGAGGAATTTATAATTTGAAAGCTGATCTTCAAATAAAATTGTACAGATGGGGGAAAACTGAACTGCTTTGTTGCAGTCACTTTTACATGACTTTGAGTGAAAAATGCTGAAAGTAAGTAATGTGTCAAAGAATTTTTTTAGAAATATATATATAAACATATGTATCTCCTTTCCCACTCCACTTTGAGAACTCACTGCTGTCCAATGCATTGTTTTTCAAACTCTGCTTTACAAACTGAGGTTTTTCAAGACCACAACAGTTTAAGAGCAGAGTTTAAGAGTTTCTGAAGGAAGAAAAAGCTCCTCTAGTGTTACATTGTGTACCGAAAGCAAAGCCCTTGCAAAAAAAAAAAAAAAAGGAATAAAGAGGTTTTTACCTGAAAATATAGGGTCATGCACAAAAACATCATAAAATGCTGCTGTTGAAAGAAATGGAATAACAGCCATTGGCATAGCAGACACCAAAAAAGCCTTTCTGACATGTAGGATGCTCCTGAAGAAATTATTTGCTACTAAGCCACATAAGCTTGAATTTGCTGCTAGGAAGTATTTTCCATGATTACAAAGGTTCCTGTGAAGGAAGGAAAGTCGTTTCAGCAACAAAAAACTGTAAAAAAGTTTAGTTTAGTCAACACTACAATTCTCTTCTGAAAATCCTGCAACAAGGAGTACAAGATGTAAATCTCTCACTGGTGCAAAATGGAGAGTAACTACTTTCAAAAGCAGCCATTGCAGCATCCTTTGTTACATGCCTGAGTTTACACACACTTCAAGAGTAAAGTGACAGGTTGAGAAGCCGTTGCTACAATTTTTTTCCCCCCCATTATTATAGTCAATGCAAAGTTCATTAAAGCTCTCCTAATAAGCATGTTTCTAAGGGTAATGTTTTCTGAAAAGAAATGAGGAACTATATATACAATAAAATACATAATTTTAAAAGTTCAAGTCAGTCTACGTATAATTCTTCTACATTTTAATGTTTCGAGTAATCATTAAGCACTACAGAAAAGATTTCAGAGATGTACTTGCTCATCTTGCAAAACTTAAAACACTAAAAATGTCAGACATCAAGGACACCAACTATTTCTTGTTTTGAATGGAAAAATTCAAATTTTACCTTTACAATCACAGGCAGTGAAACACAGGCAAGCACATCAATAAATATGGAGGACTGAGATTAAAATTTTAATAGCATATTCAAGTATCCAAACCAGAGCAAATTAATGTACCCAGGACCAGTACCTTAGTAGTGAGGTACAGAACTGCTACACTGCACAAAGAAAAGAAAAGGAGGATGGAAGAGTTGGGGTTTGTGGCTTTTTGTTTGTTTGAGCTCCCTAGTGTTAAAAACAAGTGCTTGGGTAAACAGGACCTCTGAGTTTGACTGCAGCGTGCTTGCTCTTTCTTTCCAGACACTAGTGAGCTCCCCTCTGGATACAAGCTGTAAGTCCTGCCAGGGACTGGCACCTTCTTATTTCCAAGGCCCAGCAATCCATAAGTCCAGAGTTTCCATCCAGACATTACCACATCACTACTGAGTATCTGCCTCCCCTGCTCCCCTGGGGAAGGAGGAGTTTTGGAGGCTGAATGTGAGGGCAGCAGATCCTACACAAAGTTGCAGCCTTTTCTTTCTCACCTGTGTGGAGAGGCCCTGTATTACTGCCAGCAGTTTTAGCCAGCAATTTAGTCCTATTAAAAAAATATAAATAAAATAAGCTTCTGATTACTCTAATTTCTAAAAAATTTATCCAGGCTGATACACACATGCAAATGGCTCGTAACAGAATCAGCTCAGGTCCAGTAAGGTTTTGCAGTGATGTGCAGTATCACAGACCAAAAGGTCATTTGTGAGGCCCAGAAGGCATTTAGCTGGTTTTGTGCTGCACAGAGCCCTGCTGGTGAGCCTGCAGGACTCCAGCTGACTCCTCCACTACCACCTGGATACCTTAGTCTCGCCTTCCTGAAACAGGGAGCAGTGCAGAATGAAATGCAGAAACCAGCAGGTTGATGCTCACTCAGTTCTGGCCTGAGGCCAGCCCTGCTGGGCACAAGATGACTTCAGCAGAATCACATTTCAGTTTCCTAGAAAATTTTTTAGCTGTAGCACAGGACTGTGAGAATGCTCAGAGCCAGTCAGGGCTGATCAGCCATCGCAGAACCCAAAGCACTGGGGGGCACATGCCAGAAACCAGCTGAGCAGGACCAGAGCCAACACTGAAATAACCATATTGAAAAACATAAAACAAGTTTTCTGTTCTGGACAATAACAAGCATCTTCACAATTAGCTAATTTTGTAACTGTAAGGAAAATTTGTAATACAAGAATAAGGAAAAAGAAAAGCCTCCAAGACTTTAAATGTTTGATGCACTTATCTTCATTTGTTTTACCAGCACTTACTGGTCTGCTTTAGGAAGCTCATTGAACATCTTTTGTATGATTTCCATCCGCTTAAATCTTTCCAAAATTAGTCTTTGCTGCGGAGAATCTAGTTCAAGAAACTCTCTTCCTGTCATCTTGAAGTCCTGGATCACAAGGAAAAAATAAACAAACGTAATCAAAGTTACATAGCCCCAGTGTGAATCAAACAAACATTTAGACTCTTTGCCACTATGAATCACAAATGCATTTCCTATTTTGCATGGCAATACTACAAGTTTAAATTGACTTAACTGTCAAATAGAACTGTAAGAAAAAACCCCAAGCAAATAAACCCATTGTTTGTAGACATAAATCAGAAAGCACACAGTTGCAGTGGGTTTGTGTGGCAAGGTTTTGGTAGCAGGGGGGATGCAAAGGTGGCTTCTGAGATCCCATGAGCTTCGCCCTGTGTCCGACAGAGTCTGTTCCAGCTGGCTCCAAGACAGGCCTGCTGCTGGCCAAGTCTAAACCCAACCACTACAGTGGCGGTGTGTGTGGGAAAGTTAAGAAAGAGTACAAACTGCTGCATGACAGTAGCTGGAAAAGAGGAGTGAGAACATGTGAGAGGAACAGCCTTGCAGACACCATGGTCAGTGCAGAAGGAGGGGCAGGAGGTGCTCCAGATGCCAGAGCTGAGATCCCCCTGCAGGCTCTGGTGCAAAGCACGGTGAGGCAGCTGTGCCCCTGCGGCCCCTGGAGGACCATGGCGGAGCAGAAATCCACCTGGAGCCCCTGGAGGATCCCAGCCAGAGCAGGTGGATACCCAAAGGAGGCTGTGACCCATTGGGAAGCCTGTGCTGGAGCAGGCTCCTGGCAGGATATGTGGCCTCATGGGGAGAGGAGCCCAAGCTGGAGTGGGTTCCTGGCAGGACCTGTGTGCCCGTGGGGGACCCATGCGGGAACAGCCACGGCTACTGAAGGACTGACCCCTGAGGAAGGGACCCACACTGGAGGAGTTAATAGAGAACTGCAGCCTGTGGGAAGGACTCCTGCTGGAGAAGTTTGTGGACAACTGTCTCCCACAGAAGGGACCACACAATGGAAAAGGAAAAGAGTGCAAGGACTGGTATAGACAGTATGTGATGAACTGACTACAACCCCCCTTCCCTGTTTCCCTGTGCTTCCAAGAGGTATGAGGACATAAAGAAAAACAGGAGTGAAGGGAGGGGTGGAGGGAAGGTGTTTTAAGGATTTGGCTTTATTTCTCATTACGCTATTCTGATTTGATTGACAGTATATTCAATTTCCCCAAAGTTTACTGCTTTGACTGTAACGGTAATTGGTGACTGACCTCCCCATCCTTACCACCACCCCTGAGCTTTTATTCATACCTTCTCCCTGTCCTGTTGAGGGGGGCCAAAAGTGGTAACAGCATCTTGGTGGCCACCTGAGGCCAACCCTTTACAACAGCTCCTGATTACACTTGGAGTTTAGTGATTCAAGTGCTTCTTTTCCTACATGTTTTACTGCAGAGGAAATTCTCGCAGACTCACTTTGCCAACGATACTTAACTTAAATTGCTTTTATAACATAAAGGCTATGTCCTAAGCCCTACCTGTGGGACTGAACCTGCTTCGGTTCGGGCTTGGCAGGATGCAGGAGCGGAGAAAGCGGGACAACCGGGCAGGATCTCACCGAGATCGCTTCAGGCAGCCTGAGGAGGATCCCCAAACCCGTGCTTTGGGATCCCACAGACAGCACGTCACGGAGCTGAAAGCACCTCTCTCTCCCTGAGCCTTGCACACGACTTGTACACACGTCTCTCCCTCCCTCTCCCTGAGCCTTGCGCGCCGCTGGACGCAGAGAGAGCCCTCCCAAAGCCCCGGGGCCCGGCTCAGGTTAGAACCCCCACGCCGGGAAATTCCGGCTCGACCCCGCCCTTCAAACCCCACGGCTTAAAGTCGCTGGGCCCGCACCGCACCGCGCTGACCCTCCCGGCCTCCCCACCACGCTCAGGCTCCGACCTTGAGCCGTACGGGCGGACACAGCCCCGCCGCCCTCACCGAGCCGTTCCCGCCGCCTACAACATGGCTTCTCCCACCTCACGCCCTCCCAGCGGGCGCCGCCATCTTGCTCGCTCACATGACCCAGGGCCTTCAGAGGCCACCTGCGATTGGGCCATTGGCCGCCGGGCCAGCATGGCGGCCGCCGATTGGCTGCGCGCCGACGGGCGGAGCGCGGCGCTGGTTGCCGGGGCGGCGGATGGCGGCGGGGCTGAGCGCGGACCCTGCACCGGCGGCCGGGACGCGGGGACTCCCCCTTCGGTGCGGGGAGGCCCAGTCCTCGGGGTAACCCGCTAACCCCCCTCCCCTCAGCCCGTGCCCCCTCC